>OX375881.1:34503081-34823081 GCA_947359465.1 Metellina segmentata
TAAAATTTGCAGAGTGTAGGAAGAACCTGATTGTCCTAAATGCTCATGTAGGACTCGGCGTTCAATTTACCAAGAACAACATGCAAAGGTCCCAGGCCATACCACGAAAAACACCCCCTAAAAAGTAGTCGGGTTTTATGCAAATCCGCTGGCGTCCGATCTGTTATTGTAGGTTAGTGTACTTCATCAGTGATTTCCATATTGTTTTTAGTATGTAAGTATTTAGCGTAGCACACACAGTGGTCTGTTGTTGACGGTGCGTGATAAATCCCGAAGAAAAAGTTTCTAGCATCAGGAGTTCGAAATTTTGGAATTAGTGTTAGATGACGAGATCAATACCGGAGCTGGCACCCCACTCTCCATACTATTGTTTTTAGTAAAATGAGGTATTCATAACATCACCTGAAATGAGTAGTAAATCTTCTGAGCGTCCCGAGATTTTTCCAGAAGTGAACTCGATTATAAGAGGTCACTTTCTGTAAAAACCAGGTTTCTTTCCAGTCAAATATAGGTGGCAGTAGTGTTTTGTGTGACGAAACATATTTCCTGTACGTGATGAGAACGGGACTTTATGTGTCTTGCTCATCGAATAAGATTTCGTTACGTTGCCAATAGAAATTCAAAGAATAAATTCCGAATTAATATACCTATATGATAATTGAATGGCTACCAACGATTAGACTAAAAGTCAAAAGTTCCACAAACGACGATAAACTAGATTTTAAGGTAATCTTAGATGTGTATGATGCAAGAGAATTTGGACACATGAAGTAAAATATTCGCTGACCGACTGATTTATGTACACTAAAAAACAGTCTCATCGGGTTTCTTTCTAGTCAAATGTAGGTGACAGTAGTGTTTTGTGTGACGAAACATATTTCCTGTACGTGATGAGACACATGACAGCACACAAGAAAGCGGTTGGAAGAGTTGCGAATTAGCAAGATGATGGTTGCTAGTTTGAAACTCGATTAAATAAAGACCGTCGTGTACGTAGTGGGTGGTGCACGTTAAAACCATCATGACCCCAAATGTACTCACTCTGGTGTTGTATGGAAGTTTGGAAAATGAGATGCTCAGGTCTTGACCTCATCATCCGACTAAGACTTTAAATTACGAGATGCCGTCGGATTTTTTTTCCGGGTTTGATCTTTGACCTGGGTTAATAGCCCGTGGTTTTACACCAGTGCGACGTGAAATAAAACTAGCTACCTACAAACCTTTACTGTTCAGTACGACTAACGAAACTAAAAGTAAACGAAATACAGCAAAATCTCGTCAGATGAAAAGCGCCTTAGATTATCGAAAAAATTTAATTCAAACTATTTTGATAGAGAACTTTACATTCTTTAACGTCTTAGTATCTACAAAACAAGTATAAAAATTCTTTATTCTTATATCCAATAAATTCAGAGATTTAAATGTCCAATATGTTGAGTTTTCATTATTCTAATTTCAGCCGGATGCAATCTGGTCACGGAAATTATTTCTCGATAAACAGTTTCAGCTTATAAACTAATTTAAAACGATGAAAATACAACTAAACTCATCACTGCAATATGATTCATTACGTCCTCGACCCAACCTACCTATTCTTTTTTTTCAAATCCATTCTCTCCTGTGCCTCTGCCACTGCCTCAGTTAATTTCAATATCTGCCGGCAACGTTTACATTTTATACAATTACATTTATATTATCTTTGAATTGCCTTAGCTGCCCTTATTTTCTTTACAAGAAGGAAATAAAAAATGAATCGATTTCTTTTCGAGAAGTATTTTACTTAATTCTTCTGATATATCCGCTTTTCTAATAGAAAAACAGATTATAAAAAGTTAAATCAAGTACTCATATGTTATACCACCGTGAAGAAGCATAGTTGCGTGTCCCCTTTGAAGTGTGAGATGTTTACTTTGGTAAAATAAATCACGGCTCGCATTTTATTACTTCTCGTCTCGAGTTTTCATTTAATATCGAGTCTCTTTTGCAATGAAATTCGGGGAACGGGAAACTTTTTCCACTGAATTTTATTTTTATGATAGCTTCTTCTGGGGTTTGATCGATATTCTTTGTTTGCGTGTTGTTGTAACGAAACTTTAAAATATGAAACTATGTAGCCGAGGGGAAAGCAAAGGGTTGTTTTAAAGCACCTGTCAGATAGGGGAACTGGTTGTGCAACTACGTTTCCATATATTTATCTTCTTTAATACCTATCTGTTTCATATGACCTTTTTCTATCTTTTTGACCGATGTCGCAAAGTATATTTTCTGAATATATCATTGATAAGCTGTGTTAGTTATAAAGGAGAACCTCTTTGCGATAAGGAAGTTTAGTATGCATGATTTAGTAGCAACGCCATGATGGCGGTTATCCAATAGGCTACGAATACGGTGTTCTGATACTTTATACTCAAGCAGTGGTTCTCAAACTTTTTAAGTCGTAGCACACTTGAAATCCTACAAAAAAATATCGGCTCACCCCACACAAAATGCTAAGAAATAAGATGCAAAACGGAATGAAATATATAAATAACTGGAAAATGTCACATACATTTATTCATCACTAGCTGAATAACCCGTTGTCGCTAAGGTTTCACAAATATGACCGCGACAACTAAAATATCACCGTGACATTTCTCTGTGTTAACTCAAATACACATACCCTGTGGAACATGTTTCTTTGTTCATGTCCATTTATTGCAGAAAAACGAACTTTAGATTTTAAAATTGGGGCTTCGAAGGGCACTACTAGGACTCTCTGGATGCCAATTTTCATGGCTACAGATTGGTCTGAATACATTAAAGAAATAGCCTATGTTTTCCGCAGTGTTCTAAAGTATATCAGATTAGGTGTTGATTGGTCAAATGGTGTAGATTGGAAAATAGCAGCGTTTCTCAAATTGTACTCCGCGAAATAATTCCCAGTACTCCGCGAAAAGATAGGACATGTTTACAATAAAAATATTTTTTAAAAAAAACATTTTTTAAAGTTAAAATTTAAAAATATCTTATGCGAAAAAAATGGGTCAAAAATATTTGAATATGACCTTATGCGCTCTTATGACCTTATGTGCAACAAAACAAATTTACGTCAAAAAGCAACACCAGAAACCAAGAACAGAGAACACTGAACCAGAGGCTGGACTCACTGTCTCCGCGTTTTGCAGAAACAATTAGAAGCTTCGACACCTTTCCAGAAGTATCGAAATTTTTTTTATTGCGTATAAAACTGGTGGTTTACTCGCTCTTCTCAAATCATTTGCATTTTCGTCAACAGTCAGTCGAAATCTGGCAAATTATAAGGTTCATTATATGTAATTTATTATTTTTTTAAATCAATTTTCTGTAGCTTCTCAGATTTTTTGTTTTGATGACTTGTGGAGGTTTATTCAAATACTAAATTAGTGATACGGGAATAACGTCGATTTTCTTTCAATGGATCGCTGGCTGGATTCCTTTCTCTCATTTCCTTTCCCTACACCTTCCCCCTCACCCATTGTTTGATTGTATTAACTTGATTCTTTAGGTATCGAAAAATATATAAATAACTTTATGTTGATTTTCTTAATTGTAATAATATTTTAAACCGTTTAATTCTTTCCATTATAGTTATTTAATTTATTGATGATTGATTCTATCAACTAATTTGTTGATTGTTTGATTGTATTAACTTAATTCTTTAGATATCGAAAAATAAATAAATACAGAAACGTTGCCTTGTTCCAGCAAATATCTTATTTTAACTTTAACCAGTGCCTAGTAGGTAATGTGTAGATTATCTAGGTATTTTGCAAATTACCTAAGTAGTTTGAAAAAAAAAAAACACCAATAAAAATTTTTGGCACTTTAACGGATCACCATAGTTAATCTGCACATTACCTAGATAATCTGCAGAATAACAGATTACTGCACTTTAGCGGTACCGTATATATACTGCTGTTTGTAAAAAATGCAACACCATGAAGGAGTCATCAGAATTTAATGAAATTTAATACACAAACGGCTTGTATTAATACAAATAAATTAATAAATTTTCAAATAAAAACACAATATTAAGTGTCCGAAATCAGTATTTGGTGTAGCCACCACGCGCTGTAATAAGTGCTGTTATACGGCGTGGCATGGAGTGAAACAGATGTTGAATGTCTGTTGTGGAAGAGAATTCCATATTGTTTGTATGCGCACTTAAAGTTCGTCTTTTGAAGCTGTAGGACGCGGATCACGAGCGAGACGCCGACCAACCAAATCCCACACCTGCTCAATAGGCGAAATATCCGGCAAATTAGCAGGCCAAGGAAGAAGTTACATGTGTTTGGCTGAAAAGAAGTCTCGAACATTCCTTGCAACATGTGATCGTGCATTATCCTGTTGAAAGATTACTCCAGGGATGCCTTGAAGGAAGGGAACGACTTCGGGATCTAGCACTTCACGGACGTACCTGTTGTTATTCAGATTACCCTTAATTCGTAGCAGCTGAGATCGTCCATGATACGAAATCGCAACGAGGACCATAAATCCTGGTGTTCGGCCACTATGACGTTCGATAACGCACTCTGGAAGGCAGCGTTCACCGGCATAGCGTCTAACACGAATGCGGCCATCATGGTTCCACAAATTAAAGCGGGATTCGTCATAAAAGACAACTTGTTGCCAATTAGCCCATTGCAGACGCAGCCGTCAATGGTTGGGCGTGAGGGGGATCCTGTATAAAGAAATCCTTGCACGCAGTCCACGGTGCAGCAGACGTCGGCGAATTGACGAAGCCGACATTAGTACACCTGTAGCAGTAGACCAAAGTGCGGCCAACTGCTTGGAGGAAGCTGTACGGTCATTCACTGCCATGTGGACCAGGTGTCTATCATCGCACGCTGACGTCACCTTCCGTCGTCCACTCCCAGTTTTTCGAGTGGTACGGTGCTCGTCGGTCCACTGCTTCCAAACTCGCATTACTGTGGAACTGTTCCACTGCACGCGAGCTGCTATTGCGCGATAGGAAAATCCTCCTTCACGAAGGCCGATGATTCTCCACCGTTTAAACTCCGTAAGTTGTTGACTATTTCGTCGTGGAGGCATACATAGGTGTCACTAAACGTTCGCCACTAAAAAAATAACGTGCACTATTTTCAACGGGCGCTGAGGGCGCTGCTCACTCCACGCATGCGTGGTGGCTCTGAAACTTTACTACTTTGCATAAAAATCCTATAATTGACATTTGCTGCAAATTTCATTTCATTCCGATGATTCATTCATGGTGTTGCATTTTTTACAAACAGCAGTGTGTGTGTGTGTATATATATATTATTTCTGCTGATGAGAAACATGAGCCTGATGTGTCTTAACGATTTTTTCATTGTTGGGGCGTATGTATGACAAGTAAACTCTCATTTCCTTCCTTATCAATTCATTTTTATATCCCCACACATATCTATCTGGGATTTCATAGGGTTCACCTAGGCATGTCAACGAACGCACCAGTGTGCCGGGGCACATCTTTTGAGAATGAATGTGAACTTTTTACCTGACAATGTTCCCAAACGGGTACATTTTTTTGAAAATTTATAGTAAATTTATTCAATGTTAAAAATATTCATACTTTCCAAAGTGCCACATAATAATATGAATTTGTTTTAGGTGCCATCGTTTTCCAAAAAATAAATTCAGCTTTTTTACATAATTTAGGTTAAATTTACTGAATCTGTGAACTTCAAAGTGTCATGCACATTTTAATTTCTGCTGTTTTTAAAATATATTTAATTTTTTTTTTATTGACGTGATTTGGTAGTCTAGGGACATGTATTCTCTTACAAATTAACAAATTATTTTCAAGTGTCATTTGTAGGAAGTAATTCTTACAACAATTTTGATGTTCCCAAATGGGAACATTGGCGTTTGGGGTATAAAGTTTAAGGGGATTTTTTTTAACTCGCAAAAAAAAAAAAAAAAATTTGAGTTAATACTCTCCTTTTTTTTAATTATCACAATTCGTCTGCTATGAGTAACTTAATAAATGTGGTGGCTGATTTTTTCATACTTCCAGCTGGCACTTTTGTGTCTGCATGTGCCTAACACCCGTTTTATCTGCAAACTGTGATACTCTATTGTAAGGTAATCGCATTGTTACAGTTATAAATGTTTATGATTGGGATGATTTCTTTCACTCTAATGACCTTACAAGAATAGTAACCA
The DNA here is from genome assembly GCA_947359465.1 of Metellina segmentata. NCBI lineage: Eukaryota > Metazoa > Arthropoda > Arachnida > Araneae > Tetragnathidae > Metellina > Metellina segmentata. The sequence continues at coordinate 34,509,265 of OX375881.1, forward strand.
CATTCCCCTTTGGTGAAATGGTTGGTTTAAATGTATCACGTGACTTACGGGTAGGAAAAGAGATGAGAGCGTTTTGAATGACCTTTACAAATATCACATTCCTTTTTCAAGACTCGACGAAGGTGTGACCTGTGGTCGTTACGGTTTCAATCAATGGGTTTCATTCTGACCAAAGATTTTCTTTCTCGTCTATCTCAGAGAGTACTACAGTATAGTATACGCTGAACGATGTAGTTTTAATAATTTTTTTTACGTAATACGCCATTCCTAATAGGAATTGACTATTCAAGTACTTCTCAGGTATCACTCCGTGTCAATTACATCTTTCAGAGATACCTCACACAAGATCCTGCGAGCCGCGCAGGAATTTTTCAACAGCCTATCCGATGAAGAGCTTGAGGACGTAGACGATCCTGATATTTAGATATTGCCATCTGATGAAGACGCTGATTTGAGTGATGAAGAACACATCAAAGATGAAGATTTTAATGAGGTTCGTTCTCAAGATGTTTGTGACCAGATTGACCTGATGATTATTAATGAAGATGGTGATTCGACTATTTCAGATGACCAAATTCCCGATTAGGGCGAAGATCATAGGAGAAGCACACCCTCATGTACTGCTCCAAATACAAAGAAGTAAAGACAAGAACCCGATTCCAGATGGAAAAGGGATGCAACGATAGATAATGATATTTCAGGAAAAGGCGTCGAAAAGCTGGCTGAAAAATTTCCCGACCTTGAGACAATGGATCCTCTAGAGTTATCCCACAAAATACTCCCTATGAATTATGTGCAACATCTAGTTGAGATGACTGCGTTGTAAATACTGCAAAAGGGGCAGATAATAACAGTTAGCTGTGAAGATATTCTTCAGTTCCTAGGTCTACTTCTTTTGAGCGGTTACCACACGATGCCAATAGAGGACTTATAATATTAGAGTAATTCTGAAGACACAAGTGTTACAATCTTTTCTAAGATAATGTCTAGGGAACGCTTTCGTCAGCTTAAAAAGTACTTTCATCTTGTTGACAACAATAAGGTTCAACCCGGTAATAAACTAGAAAAGATTGAGCTAATATACGATAATATGTATAGAAACTTTATCCAGTTTGGAGTTTTTCACGATAAACTCAGCATTGACAGATCAATGGTGCCATACGGACGTCATTCTTGTAAGATGCTTATTCGCGGAAATCCCATCAGATTTGGGTAGAAAATTTGCATGATATCCTCATATAATGGGTATCTATATAGAATGGAAATTTACTCAGGGAAATAGGATGGTGCCAAAGCAGTTGATCCACTAGGATCAAGAGTCGTCTCAGCACGCCCAGGACCACGATCTCATCTACCAGTTCCCCTTAGAAAGACGGACGAACACTATCTAGTAGCTTGCACCCAAGAATATTGCAAGAAGAATGTTGGAAAGCAGTGCCTTGCATTCAAAAAGCAAATACATTTATCTTGCTACCCCCGTAGCACTGGCGATATAAGAAAAATGTATCCTTCCGAAGAGAAATGTATAAAAGTATGAAACAGAAACCAAACTTAGTCCTCCTTTTGAGTCTATTGCAAAAAAATTACCTTTCGGAAAAATGCCCCTATTTACTTCATTCCAAACGCCAATGTTCCCAAATGGGAACATTCTCAAAATCATACTTAGGATATTTTTCCCGCCAAAAAAGGTCTAGAACAGTTATACTAGCAGTTAAATAAGCCATTTCAGCGAAGAAATAAAATAATTTTTTTTAATGAATTGCGGCGTTTAAAAGGTTAATTAGATACCCACATGCATTTGTGATGTCTTTTATGGTGGTGTTTTGAAACAAAGCGACGTGTTTTTGCAACACGTTTAAAGAAAATATGTGATAAAGACATAATTGTTGGTATATTTATGTTACTACGGACGCGTGGAAGACATCTTCTTCGGAAAATGTCCACCTGCTTGTGTTAATTGATATTAAACGGAGAGATAAGTTTTGTGATATTTTCTTATCTATGCAGATATCTTATATTTAACCAGAAAAGGTCATTTGCATTTGTTAATTAGCGTTTATTTTGATTGCCGGGTGGTGAGTTGATTCCACTAGTCTAGCCTAATTGACTCTCAGCGTCTCTACCACCTGACGTTGAGGTGACTTATATTGAATGAAGGGAATTATTGTTGGTGGATTTCTTTGTTTAACCTTTCGAAAACTGCAAATAAACGCAATTTTTTTTTTGATTTCAGTATTTCTTGAGAAGCTTTTCCCACTCGCGAATACGGTGATTCTGAGAAATTCTGACATCGCTAATTCATTCACATCTGCCCAGCTAATTTAATCATTTATTTGAACTAAGTTTTTTCTGAACAAATATTTAGTCGCAAGTCAGAGAGCGTGATTAAAATCTCAGTCGAGTACGACTAGCCTAATTACGATTTTGAACCTTTCTTAGTTGTGGCGTGGTTTTCTAACTGCCTTTCGTGGTAACGCTAGGTTCTCTTCTATACTTTAATTATCAATAAACGCAAAGTTTAGTTTTATTATGCAGTGAAACGCGGCTTTCGACAGTAATTGATATGACATTTTAGGAAACTGTGAATCGAATCATTACAAATGCAAAATGTAATTTATTTCCTGTTTGAAATTTAATGAATAGATTTTGAAAGCTATCTAGTGTGATGTTGTATTATATACAGCTGTAGTAAATAATGAAATTACGACAAGAATTATTTGAACTAAGTTGAAAAGTATGTAATAAACTTAACTTGACCAGAAAATGCAAAACTTTTTATCATTAAATTTAATGAATTATGATAATTACAGAAAATCAAACATATTTAAATTAAATAAATAAATTATACTGTATATGCAATTGGAACACACAAAATCAACACTTTCGAGAGATATACGTTTTCTTACCTTTTCTACAACAGGATATTCCTAGCGAAGAGGTCGTTTTCTTCTATTTATCTCTTTTATCAAGATCTGATCAATTATATTTCTTCTTGAGAAACATACTTTGTGAGTTTATACTAGAGAGTAGAACTTCCTTTCATCGTTTTCTCAGAACCATTTTTTTTACTTTGTGTTCTTCACTTGAAAGCCGACATTAAAGTATCCGAACACGTTGAAAATGTCACTTTTGACCACAAATTCCTCAAGAAACGTTTTTGTTCAAATTTGATAGCGTATTTATTTTACTTTCAAATAATTTACGTTCTAAGTTGCAGATATATTAAGATTTTAATCAAGGCGGGAAGTAGGTATGGAAAACATCATAAATGGTCGTTAAAACAGCAAAAACCTGTCAAAATTTAAATTTAAAAATTACTTTTTTTTTTGCAAATATAATTTTAGAAAGGTTTCTCAAATGTTTAAATGGTTTCTCTTTTGGAAATATTGTGAATATTTTTAAAGAGAAGTAGAAAACAAAATTGTTTACACAAACAGTAAAAGCAAGAGAGAGAGAGAGAGAGCAAACAATATATACTCAAACTATGTTTTACTCTAAATTAATTTTTATGCATTATTTCCTCACTTCAAATGTTACAACACAAAGGTTATTGATGGATTAATAAAACTTCGATAACTTGTTCTTTATAATGTTGACTTGGGAATGAACTAGAATAATTACGATGAGTTAAAGAGTTTTTAAATTATGGCCATTTATTTAAGAAATAGAACTGTAAAACTATAAAAAATCTTATATTCATTTTTCGATCGCACGTAAAATTTGTGTTCACTTAAATATATGTTTGATTCTAGTTCATTCTCTAGAACAATGCATGTAGTTGATTTTGGTAGCACCATTTTCCAAATCGGTTGAATAGATTTTCATGAATTTTATACAAATTTCTTTTTACTTTCATACCTAATTATCAATTTAAGAAATTATTTATATAATTTTTAAATATTTATAGCCCAATGCTATTGTTTAATACATAGCACTAAACATAAAAATATGATTAAAATGTTTCTATACATTTGTTAGGATATTAAACTAAGAGAATTCCTCCAAAGTAGTAATAACACTTTAACTTGATAGAGTCACAGTTTCGATTGAAACGGAAAATAATACAGATGATTCGCGGTGTGATACATATATGGTACCTCGCGTTTTGTAATCAAAATGCTCTCAAAAGCTAATTCAAAGCAAGCTGGGATGGATTAGAGCAGATTAGGATTTCTAAATCCTGTCTCATGGAATAGCCTCAAGCCTGGTATTTAATCCCCTGGGGGCTCAAATGCATAATTTCACATTGCAACCTGAAATCTTCTCTACACGTCTTCTAACCAGTTCCGATCTTGATCAATAGAACGTTCCCAAAGGATTTTATTTTAAGGGGCTGATCAATAGTATCTCTTTCCAAATGATTCTATTCCGAGGAAACATCAATGGAATCTTTCCAAAGTATACTATTCTAAAGAACTGAATAACAGAACTCTTTAACAAAAAACGCACCAAGGAGTTGTCCAGGAGTTGTGCTGAGCTCGATCAACTACTGGTACGACGCAGTCTGGGAACGTATAATCTTTAGTGACGAGGCCCGTCTCCCACTGTGTCCTGATAACAACCGCAGACGTGTTGGAGACGTGTCCAGGGGATCCTGCTTTTACTATCGCACGCATGCCCCCACAACAGGGCATTATATGGTCAGGGTACCATCTCCTTTCATAGCCGGACCTCTTTGGTAGTCATTTCTGGCACACTTACAGCACAGCGGTACGTAGACGACATTCTACGATCGGTTGTGTTACCGTTCCTTTTGCGACACCCCGGACTTACTTTTCAACAAGATAATGTCCGGCCGCACACGGCACGCCTTGCTATGAATTGTCTTCAAACTTCCCAAAATCTTCTTTGGCCAGCTAGGTCTCCTGATATCTTTCCCATGTAACACATTTGAAACGTTAATGGAAGGCGATTGCAACCATCCCGAAATGTTGACCATTTAGCCGGACAGTTAGAGACAATTTGGCAAGAAATTCCGCAGGACACCTTGAGGGAATTTTTTCAGTCTATGCCACGCCGGTTGACTGCTTGCATCCAGGCCTGAGGTGGACCAACGCCTTATTGACTTCCACCCTTTGCAACGGTCGAACTTTGAAAAATAAATCATTCAAATATTCTGAAATTTTAATCATTCTTTTTATATGTATGCTCTTCACGTCCACCAATTTTGATCGCAATCGGACAATTCCTTCTAGGTGCGTCGATTTTTTTGTTATAGAGTGTATTTTCAAAGGATTCTATTCTAGGCGGTAAGCAAAGTTTAAAAACAGTTACTATTTTACATAATGGGTCAATAGAATCGGTCCAAAGGATAGTTTCCAACGCAATTGACCAGTATAATCGGCTCTAAAGACTCACGTATAAAGAAAAGACAAATATATATATATACACGTCTCACGCAAAGTCTCACGCAAATACACACAAACACTTGCACACTCACAATTTAACTCCTTACAAAGGTTGAAAGAATCCATGAATTCTTGAGAGAGATATGGTTATTTAGTCATTAAGGCTTCTTGTGTTGGGTTAAAGAAACACTATAGAAAATTGTAATCAATAGAAAGATGTAAAAATATTCAGGCTTGCCACGAAAGTAATACAAACACATCTAAACTTACAAATTGTGCTAAAGAAGCATTGGCTCTTAAGAAGAATTGCCTCAAGGAAATAGAAAATACCTTTTTATATCTCCCCTGCTATTTTTTTTATTACGAACAACTTATTGTGATGAATCAGGAGGCGTAGGTTGTGTATATGTGACTCTTTCGTTCACGGCGATGAGTGGTGTTTGTTTTCTTGGATTTAGCATATGCAAAAACTTTACTAAAGTTTATTAAAAATGTTGATGCGTTGCATAGTTTTATTCGTAAATGCAAAGCAGAAACATATAAGGAGAAGTTTCTTCAATTTCAACATTGAAGTTTTTGCTAAAAACCTGTTTTTTATTTTTATTTTCTCCTATATTTGTTTCGATTATTTCTTTATATTTGTATTATCTGTGGGACGAATATAATGGATAGACATGAGAAAACAATGTAAATACCTGTTTACGTCTAGTGAAATCAATGTGACTCAGTGGGTTTGCCCATTGCGCTTGCAGCATGCGAGCTGTAGGTGGCACAGGTTAAATTCCTGTTACCGCTCTGGATGAATTTCTGTTTGCTGTGTCAGTAAGACTTTCCTTCGTGAGTGTGTCCATTTGCTCAATAGAAAAACATTTATTGATGCAGTTAGGTCAGATCTGACTCTTGTGCCACAAAATAGTCAGCCAATCTGTTATGTCTTGTAATCTATTTAAATAAGAATGGAGCGTTTGCTTGTACATTGAATATTTTCGCCCCGTGAATATTTTGGACCATTCTGATGCCGAATCCGTCTCTTTCCCGTTTGGTGTCTGGCTGTCAGTCTGTCTGTCAGTCTGTCTATCTGTCTGTATGTGTGTGCCCAATGCACGTCTAAACGGTCAATATAATTACATGATACTTTACATACTGTGACTACTTACATTCATTAAGTGACTGAACGGGGCTTCGTAAATCTGTCCGTCTTTCGATGTTCGAATTTTTGTTTATGAGTTTGCACATGCATCACATCGCAACTCGGCAATAAAAGTGACGCAACTCAAAATTGCAAAATTTGAGAAGGATTTTAATGATATTCAAGGGTTAAAGAATTTAAAGGATACTATAAAACTTATATTGAAATAGTATAAGCTTCTTTTAAATTTTAAATAAGTATTTATGGTGGTAACATCTATTATATTCTATAGAATCGTAATATAACACGCTGGGGCACCTCATACATACTTTTCAATGACATAACATCAATATTTTTACTTTTTGACTTATGTCACATTTCTTGCCGGGGTGCGACGTGAAAAAAATATTATTTTTATATATTATTATTTTTTCAATAACGGCATAATTATACTTAAATTTTGTTTTATTCTTACTTTCCTGCCACTTTCAGTCGAATACTTTGTAGTTGTGTTGCGTGTGATCAACAGGAAATACCATTTAAAAAATAATAAATATTTAAACCAGAAAACAAAAGAAAATAGCGAAATAAAACATAATAAAAGATTTCGGTAAAAAAGTTGTTCTAAAGATATTAATTTGTGACTCCTTTTTATCTCTTTATCTCGCAGTTGCCACAACTTACAGCTAAAAAGTACACAAAATTCAGAAATGCGAAATTAATTCATAGCAAAAGAAACAGAAAATATTACTGCACGTGATCAACCAACACGAGTTTCCGTTTCATTCCCGTTCGTTGAAAAATATCGTCTGTCTCAAATATTCGGAAATTGTTTGCATTGCGCAAAGAACAAAAATAAGACTGGAAATAAATAAAGTATCAAAGCTGAAAATCCATAAGAAAAATAAAAAAAAAACTGCTTTTTCTGTAGTACTGGTAAAGCAATCCAAGTAACCGTCAGGGCACCTTCACACGAAGGAGATCGATCGCTCAGACCGGTCTGAAGGCGACGGAACTTACATAGAAATAAATCATAGGAGCACTTCACACGAGAAGACTAGCAGGAAACCGTTATGAGACTAAAATAAAGTCACCGAGGAAGTTCAGTCGCCGGCGACTTTTTTTATGTCATGGTTTATTTTATTCGAGAAACAAAACTAAAGAGATTTTATATTCTTTAGTACAAGTTTGTATATTCGTGATCGTTAAAGATAGAATAAAAATTTCAAGGGATTTGAAATCTGCGGAAAATTTTACACCAAAACGATACCTTAAATGGAATTTTCTTTAAATAACTAAATTTCAATTCCAACTTTTATATTTTCGCAATACGAATTTAGCCGCATCTGACGTAAATATAAAAGTTACAATGGAAATATTATTCATTTAAAGAAATCACATTTAAGGTATCGTTATCGTATAAAATTTTCCGCAGATTTCAAATCCGTTGAAATTTTTACTCTATCTTTAACGATCGCGAATATACAAACTTGTACTAGAGAATATAAAAGCTCTTTTGTTTTGTTTCTGGAATAAAATAAACCACGACAGAAAAAAGTCGCCGGCGTCTGAACTTCCTCGGTGACTTTATTTTAGTCTCTCATAACGGTTTCCTGCTAGTCTTATCGTGTGAAGTGCTCCTATGATTTCTATGTAAGTTCCGTCGCCTTCAGACCGGTCTGAGCGATCGATCTCCTTCGTGTGAAGGTGCCCTAATACTCAATATACATTCCATTTTTTCCCAAACTACCAAATTATGATTGATTTTAAGTATACTTACTCAGGTGATTTAGCATGAAACTCATTTAAATATAACAATAAATAAATGTTTAATATTGCATTCACTAAACTAATAGATAATATATAAAATAAAACACATCGCAATCAAATATCTGGAATTATTAATTAATTCATGTGATGACAGTACAAACACACAAACACAAAATCGAACATAGAACAAAAAGACGGACAGACTGACTTACGCAACCAAGTTAAGTCACTAAATGAAGATAAGTACTGACAGTATGTAAAGTTTCCTGAAAAACCGTTTGGACTTGTATAGGGCACATACATACATACAGAAAGACAGATAACATACGCGCAAGAGGCAGATTTGGCATCAGAAGGGTCCAAAACGGATAGAAAACTTGAAATGGGTCGAAAATATTCTTTGTACCAACAAACACTCCATTCTCTTATTTATATAGATATACTAGCAGAAAGACCCGGCTTTGCTCGGGTTGAATTAATAATATGTTGATTGAAAAGTCATCATCAATTCTTTTTCATAAAAGAATATTAGCATATTTTAAGTGTACGAGAAAAAAAATTTAATACTAATTTAACTTCTCCATTGCTTCTATAATTTACTTCGGACGCAAATATGCATATATATATGTTGTATCCAACCATATAATCCATTTCATATTCGTCACACTTCTGCTGAAGTTGATTTTAAGTTTTCGAGTGACTACGAATATTTCCGTGCATTCAATTTCAGTAAAACTGACGAATTTTCGGTGGATTGTCTTGCACTTAGTTTACCTATGAATATGTTTTCATTGTACCATTATTTCACCTAGTATGCGATATTTTCGAATTTCATCATCCATATGAGAAGATGGTAAGTTAAATTGTTGCAACATTCGTTACTAATTTAGTTTGAAGCAAACGCAATTTTTCTTGAAAATTCCATTCACCGGCAGGTGGAATAACTGAACTTCTGTTAGATATATAAAGCAGAGTTGACGTTGTCTATTCTCTACACTAATCCACCTTTTGACCAATCCACACATTTGGTATACTTATATTTTAGAACCCTGCGGATATGATAGGCTACATATTAACCCGCGTTCTATTTGTCCAAGGGGGCTAGAAATTTACGGCATTCGTGACTAATTTAATTTGAAGCAAACGCACTTTTTGTCCAGAAAATTCCATTTAGTGGCAAGTGGAATAACAGAGCTCTTGTTAAGAATACATGTCATCAGAGTAGACAAATTAAACCCAATCGAAAACAATTTTTTTAATAAACAGAAGGTTGATTTTACAACGCTTTTACAAAAAGAAAATCACTTTCAACGAACGATTCACATGCATATAAGTTGTGTAAGAACAGCTTAAATAAATAGAGTAAGCAACCTCGACTTTCTGTCTCTTAAGACATAAAATTTCGATTTTTGCAAAATTACTTAGTGTGATATTATTCCAAGATCAACAAAGTATTGTTAAAAATTCCCTTTTCTCCAACGCACTTACAGTTTTAAATTGAACCCTTGTGGTACTTTTTAAGATCAGAAATTTGGTTTCTAAATGGAAAGCACGTATCTATTTAGAGTGATATATGTTGTTACTTGACTATGGAGTACAGCTTTCAATAACATCCATGTAACACGAAAAACAAATGAAATGTAATTTATTTTAATCGTCTTTCAATGAAAAGCTATATCAAAATTTTGAAATATATTTTGAACAGCTAAGTATGACTACCAGTTTTAATTTAACGTAACCCATCTTATTTTCAAGTTATTTTTGAAATTTTTCATGTCATTTTAAAACAACAAATTACACTCTTAAAAAATATTTTGATTTGTAAATTTTATATATTTTTTTTATCGACACACTATTATGTATTCAACCAAAGATTTAAAGAAAGTTATGGAAATATACATATACCACCACGAAAGTACCCGTCTAGTGATATTTTGAAAGTAATAAATAAATAAAATCCAACTCCTAAATAATATTTCTGGAATAGGTAATATATCGGAACACATAATGCAAACAGAAACAAAATTACAATTTTTAAAACAGGCAGATTTCTGAATAAAAAATATATGTTCTAGCGTGTTGAATTTCGACTTCCTGAATATATTCTGAAGTAAAACAATTCGACAAAAAACTTGAACAATATTGATAAAAAAGAACGCATATTTATAATACTTGGGAATCCTCAAATATGATCGCAACCATCTCGTTTTCAACTCAAATACCCCCAAAACGAATTATATATCAAATTAAAAAATTAAACATTAATTCTTAGGTTGCCAGATACCGAGTAGCAAAATTACGTTTTTATAATCAATGAGTTTATCGTTTGGGCTTTTCGTGCTCCATTATAAAATTTAAGTAAATATGAAATTAAATGTTCTAAATATTCTTTCTTCATCAATCAAATATTTATAAATATTATTTTTCATCATGGGAAGAAGTAAAAATTCAGTTCAAACATGAACATTATAATTTAATTTGTTTTAAGAAAATTGTGTTCTGATCAACACTGGAGTAAAGCAATCTACTAGCGGTGTCGGGACCACTCCCCGGCTGCCCTAGGCCAATACCTGTACGCTAACGAAAGAAGGCTATCTGGCGGACGGCAAGGGTCTGCAAGACTCCATAGATGATGGTATCGGTTACCCACGGTACCGGATAAACAGGGATGTTGGGGCAGCCTGCTGTTCCGTTGGGCTACTCAGGAACGCCGATAGGTTCCTAGGAGATGCCTGGGTGTGCGTCTCTGATCACCCCTCGGCACGAATCTATGAAGAAAACTTTTCCGGCTCAAAACGGACCTAAGGTTGACTGATATCAATGAGCCGGACCACATATCATCAGCGCACACATTCACGGGTCGACCACGTCCACTCCCTATCGTGTTCATTCTGGGCAGATAAGGGTTTTTCGGACGGCGTGTCACTAGGCCCACTTCCAATATTTCTCATTAGAGGCTTTCCCTAGCTTCGGCTAATGCGCTGTGGGTTTTCAATAACTCGGTACGGACGGGTCTGCTTCCATTCGAAGGAAGGAAGGGGTAAAGCAGTCTGAGATGCATACAGCAATCGTTTTATACTCAATGTTATTTCTATGACGATTTCAAATTGCTTTTGGCTTAGGCTTTAGGTCAATCTTAGGCCGCTTAGGATTCGAATTTTTCAAAATCCTTTCTTAGTGCACCCCTACGGTATAAGAAGAAACTCCCTGCAAAATTTCAGCTTCCTAGGACTTATAGTTCTTGAGATACAGTGATGAGTCAGTCAGTCAGTCAGTGAGTCAATGAGTCAGTGAGTGAGTGGGATTTGAATTTTATATATATAGATTTGATTAAAATGTTCTTTATTTTATACATCATGTTAGTTCAGTGAATGCAACATTAAACTTGTCTTTGTTTTCATATTTAGATAAGTTTCATGCTAAAACAACTGAGTAAGTCTTTCTATTATAAAAGAAAAACTTTCGGTATTTTTCAGGTTCATTCGCTTTGTGATTGGTAGGTAACGAGTCACGTGATAGCTAATCTTGTGGTTCAACGGGCTAATGAATTTGGAGCACGCGCAGACGATGAACAGTTATATTTTTTAATTAATTCATTTATAAAATTTGAGAGCACGCTCTATAAAGTTTGCAATGTTTTCAGAAGAACAAAGAAATTCGGTCGCCGTTACCATAGCAACTGTCGAATATGAAAATCTTAAAATGTACCATTACAACTAACACGGATCAGCTAAAATTTATCTATGATTTGGTATTTCTATGCGGCAGCTGAGGAAACGTTTTTTTTTTCCTACTTTGGATGGATTTTAGTGTCTTTTTTTTCCTCCTTAATGTTGTATATTTAATCCTAGATTTTAGTATCTTTTTTTCGGCTTATATAAGGATCTGCTAATCTCGCAAAAAAAGTAGGCAACTTTCCATTACTCGAGCCCATGCGATAAATATCGCAATGGGAAGGGAACCTTCAATTAACGTCGTACTAGAAGTTCGGGATAGATCCAGCAACGATCCAAATGGGGATTGTTTTACTAGTACTGCTGAAAAAGCAATTATTTTTTCAAGAATTATTTTTTATAGCATTTCAACTCTGATACTTCATTTATTTCTGGTCTTATTTTTGCTATTTACGAAATACTAAACGATTTCCGAATACTTGGGACAAACGATATTTTTCAACGAACGGTAACGGAACGTAAACTCGTGTTGGTTGTCCACGTGCAGTGGTATTTTCTGTTTCTTTCGCTCGCAATTAATTTTGCATTTCTAAATTTTGTGCACTTTAAGTTGTATGGTGTGGGAACTATGAGAGATCAATAGATAAAAAACAATCACGCATATCTTTAGAACAACGCTTTTCCCGACAAATTTTATTTTGTTTTATTTCGCTGTTTACTGTTTTAAGTATTTACTGTTTTAGTAAATAGCATTTTCTCTTCACCACACGCAAAACCACGTGTAGTTTTGCCATTACTGAAAGAATAATATCATTATAAAATTACACACTAGAACTTTTGAAATATTCTTTGTCATAATGACAGGAGGTTGAGGCGAATAATTTTATTTGAAGCTATATTTAAGCAACTTATTTATATGTGTTAAAAGTTAATTGAAAACAACAATGATTTGCTTTAAAAACAGCTATTGAAACAAATCAGTTTGCCATTTTTTAAAATGGTAATAAGTTACCTTTGCAATTCTGTGTACTGAAGAAATTCAATTTTAAAATAAGTTATTTATTATTAGACTTGCCACACGTGTAATTTTCAAGAAAAAATGTATTCGCCTTAAAATCGTAGTAAAAAATATCTTATTTCAAATTTTCAATCTTCCATTAAAGATGGCAAACATGGACAGTGTCTGTTGCAAGTGTGCTCCCAAGTAAACAAATATTGTTTTCTTGACTATGCTGCACTCGACATAGATTCGTCATTTTTCTGAATTAACTGAGCAATTACATATGCAAATAACTTAACAAATGGAATTCCAAATCCCCTCAAAATCGTGTTTGGTAGTAGTAGTAACCTTAGTGTCATCTTTCGTTATTTTGTAGCTTTGTCATACAGCAAAAGAGCGATGTGTGAAAAATGTATTGCATTGATGGATGTGCATGTGTAGGATTTGTGTGCAAAGTAATTTGTAGAAATTATAAAGATTTAGAAGGTGTTAAAATATTCTTTTATACTACAAAGGATAAAGTTGTCAGATATTACGATCATTTCTGCTATCTATAATATAACCAATTCAACTCCAGTAAGGTCAAATACTTCTGTTAATTGTGTAATAATAGTGGAACTCAAAAGACCAACAAGACATTAAATAATTATTAAGAGACATCGCAACAGACAAGCACACAGACGATGCGAACAGAGTAAAGACTCGAAGGCAACTATCTCACTGCATATGGTGTCTTTGTCTGGTGCAATTTTTACATAACTAAAAATTGCACCAGACAAATGAACCGACGAGAATACGTGTACAGGAAGCAGTAATGTTAACACGGGAAATAGTAATATAAACACAGCAAATAATAATGTAAACACAGGAATCCAATCGTGACATCTCCGTCCAATCGTGACATCTTTTATGCCAATTTTCAAAATGTTCCAATATTTATATGAAATTATTTCTGATTTAAAGGATATCGAAAACATTAATATGAATTAAGTTAACAATAATTTCACACAGCAAATGACTGTTTCTAATTTATAAGGCTAATAGCTACTGTGTGGCTAGCCCGGCCAGTTGCCCGTGCCAGTTGCCAGTGCCAGCAGCAAACCAAATAGGAGTTCGTAGCCTATTGGATAACAGCCATAACGGAGTTGCCCGTGACAGTTCTTTTCGTGGGAATCACATTGCCTGTGGTGTTAGTTTGCTTCGTAAACCAATAAACATAAATATCTAATTAAAAAATTACTTTTTGCAAGAAAATCAAACGTATAAGCTATCTATCTCGTGTCAAATTTTTCGCAGTTTTCAAATCCGTTGAAATTTTCAATCTAACCTTAACGAACCCGATTTTACTAAACAGAACTTAATAATGCTAGCCAAAATGTTTATTTTATTTTCTTTGCTTTGTTTCGCTGAAATCGTAAGAGGGATGGAAATGTAATCTGTTTATTTTTGTTAAAATATATCTGTTCACATTCTCTTGCGAAAGTATTAAAGATATTCAATTTAAAAATTTTATTTATTTAAAGAAAATCATATTTTTAAGTATCGATCTGATGTGAAATTTTCCGCATATTTCAAAACTGTTGAAATTGTTACTCTTATCTTTAACGGTCTAGGAGATAGAAGAAAGATTTACATAACTAAAGTTAAAATTTTGTTTTTTTATCGTCTGCTTGAAAATTATTCCTCCGCACAAAATGAAAACGGAAACGGAAAATATAAATTTAGAATCTGTCATATCCTTATGATGTTGCCATTCCAAAGAAAACAATAATAATTAAATTTCATTAAATTCATTTTAAAATGTTCTAGATAAAATTTTAAATTTTTGCCATCCATTGAATTCATTTTTTAAGGAATACCTTTGAGTTAACGTTTTTAAAAACAATGTATAGTTCTTTTATTAAAAAGGAAAATGTCTTCCTTAGAATCACCAGATTTGAGTGCTTTATGGCATTTCGACGCGATGCAAAATGTTACTTAAAATAAACCACTTGAGCAATGCAAAATAAATGCTTTGCTGATTTCAGCAACACTCAAGCACTCATTTTGTTTTATCCAATCTATTTTTTCCGATTCATGTGAAATGCACTTAGAATATTTGACGAATACAGAAATATATGTTCATAAAAAGTAGAATCAAAAGTACAGATTTAAATTCATCTTCTGTTCAAGCATTATAGGTTGTTGATGAAAGTTTAAATATAGTCTATTAAATAGATTATATAACAATTATGAGATGAAATGTAAAATTGACATCACGTGCAAATATTCTATAGGTTATGAATAAGCCTACTTATAATATTCTATATCAATCCGATGTGGGTGGATCGTCTTTTACGCTTTTAGCATTTTTATAAAATGTCTAGGATTAAAATACTCGAAAGTACCTTTAATTTATAGGCAATATCTAGCGGATAGGATCACTTTGGTTCAAATATTGAGTTCTTTGTGAAAGCATAGCATTAAATATATACACATTACTTTGTATACATAACAGATGGTGCACATAAATTTAGAAAGATAGTGTTTCACATATTTTTATTTTAGTTTTTCATGTAAGCCTTTCTTAAACCGCTGTATATTTACATGCGTGCATATAAAAACAAATAGGCCGTAAAAGGTTTTACAAGTATAAAAGCGTTTTTTTTTTGTGAGCATAGAAAAAACCGAGTTCTCATCCTGCTTCCAAATGTAAAAATATCCATTACGTTTGCTCCTAGTTTTATTATTTTATGTAACTTCCTCTATGATACAGGTCAGTTTTAAGTGTTTATTCAGTGTTACACAGTAATATTGCATAACATTCGATAATCTTATAAACATAAATAAATTATTTTGCCAGCATGTATCTCAATCGAATGCTCATAGTTTGAGAACGTTAAAAGAATCTGGACCTTTTGGTTCATTTTTAAGGTTTTATACTTGACTAACTGGATAATCCGACGTTACTCGGGTTCATGTGGTTAAATGTTGATTGAAAAGTGAATTAGAATAATCACTTTTCTTACATAAAAAAATGCAATAATTTAATTTGTACATAAAATATTTTTTAACTTCCGTTTAATTTTTTCATAGCTTCTACAATTTACTTAGGATGCAAATATTTACATTTAATTCCTGAATAATATATTGTAATATTCAAAAGACTAAGAAATATACAAACAGAGACGAAATTCCGATGAAAAAATACTGCATTTTTAAAAACGAAAGACATGCAAAGTGTTGAATTTCGACTTCCTGAACTAAAATTAGAGCCACTCGAAAAAAGTCATTAGAAAAATATTGATAAAGACGATAGTGATTTATGAAATTTATTAATGCTCAAATATGACCACAACATTTCCCTGTGTTTACTCAAATACCCTAACACGGGATTCTGAATCAAATTTATAAAATAAAACATTAATTCTCTGGTTGGCCAGATCTCAAATAACGAAAATATGTTTTTATGATCAATAAGTTTTTAGTTTGGGCTTTTCGTCTTCCACTATAAAATGCAAGTTATGAAAAATTAAATACTTTAATTATTACTCGCCCGGCGTTCCTTGTGACAACGTAATACTTATAGAGAAAAACGCGCGTTCAAAATAAGAACAATTGTATCCTTTCAGTTTTCGGACGAACGTGTTTCCTTGTCCATAACCATTTACTGCATGAAAACAAACATTAGATTTTAGTATTGAGGCTTCGAGGTATCTTTTACCACTTCCTGTCTACATTTTCATGTTTGTAAGCTCTATAGATTGGTCTGAAGATAGGAAAGTAATTGCCTATGTTTTCCGCAGTGTTCTAAAGTATAAGTGCACCAAATGTGGTGAGGTCAAAAGGTGTAGATTTGTATAGAAAATATAGACACATCCTTTTTTTTATACAGGGTTGGACAAAATAATATGAACACTAGTGAAAAAATAGCACTAGAAAGAAACCTCTCGTATCCTCCTGCCCTCTAGCGGTGAAGGGTGCCACCTAGCGGATGAGAAAGTACACACATCAGTCTGCTACTAGCAGTGATAGAAGTCGAATGCGAAATATATTTCTGTGTTAAAATTGCGTTATGGCTGACCTCTCTGATTTCGAAAGAGGCATGATTGTTGGGGCCCATCTTGCTGGAGTCTCAGTAACAATAACGGCCACCCTTCTAGGTGTTGGGAGAAATGCAGTGTCGTCTGTAATGTCAGCATATTTGAAGCAGGGAAAAACATCATCTATAAAGCAAAACAGTGGTCGACAGATAAATGACCAGTCTTCCAAGATGATAATGCCCCCATTCACACCTGTGGAATTGCCCGAGACTGATTTTATGAACACGACGATGAAATAGAGCACCTCATCTGGCCCCATCAGTCCCCTGGTCTCAATATAATTGAACCTTTGTGAGGTATTTTGGAAAACAAGCTGCACAGTCGATTCCCCCCTCCAAGGACACTTTCTGAATTGGGGACTTTTTTGCAATTTGAGTGGGAACGAAACCCTCTGAATGTTGTACGTGACTTGTATTTGTCAATTCCACGTCGGATACTAGCTGTAATTCATGCAAAAGGAGGATCAACGGTCTATTAATAAAAAAAAAATACCTTTTCACAGGTGTTCACAATATTTTGTCCGACCCCTGTATATGTAGATGGATTATAATTGTTTTCAGGCTCATAATTTCAAACCACTTTTCACTAATAGTCTTTCATCAAACAAATCCAGCAGGAATTTATTTATAAAAATCTGCTTGCTTTTTATTCCACACTAAATGCCACTTAGAACTTGTAAAAGCGAAAAAAATATAATTCCAAAATGCTTTTTATGTTTTATTTGAAAATCGCAGGATGTTCCAAACCTTTTTTTGTTTGATGACAAACATGTTTGCATAACTCTGAAAGACGTTACGAAGAGAATGTTTTAAGATTTGTGCATACTGTTGATGTTACTTTGATTCGGTGTAAAATCAATAATTTTCAAAATGTTTTTATTATTTTATAGGAAATTCACAAACAAAATCAAAACCTTTTTGTGTTAAGTAGTTAATTATCGGTGAACTGGAGCAACATGATTGGCTACGGTCTGGGATCAATCCTGAAAGGAAAGATCAAAGGACAACGCCTCGCAGTTTTGAACCACGGTCAGATACCACTTTTATGGCGGAAAACATGTTTGCTTAGCTTTGAAAACCGTTATGTTGAGAAATATTTCAGATTTGTGTGTTATCATAACTGTTGATACCACTGTGTGAACTGTGAAGGGAAGAAAAAAACACCTTTTCTGGGTTTTTTTTTTGGAATTTAGCAACAAGTTCCAAACTTTTCCAGCTGTAAGGCAATGGTTATTATTGCGAATTAAGGAATAAATGATGGCAATCAATATCAAGCAGAACGTGACTTTGGTCGACAAGAGAATAAATCCCTAAGTGCCATTAACGTGATTGTTGGCATAATGGATAGGCTTCCGTCATGCATGTTGTCAAGATCAACACTTCTGAGCTTTTAACTCCCTTCCCTTGACCTTTAATATGATGTATGAATCCGAAAATTGAAGGACTCTTCTTGTAAAAATACTTCGTGGTTGCTCGGCTTCTATGCGTAACAAATGACTCCCTTTTAGCATCTTGATTGGACCAAGATTACCGTTATGAAGAACAAAACATAGCCATTGAAAGTAATGGTCACCAGTGTGTAGGTCAGTAGGCCCTTTTCAACTTTTGTCTTGTATTGCATTTACGTTTCTTATGGAGAATTAGCATTCCTCTCAAATATGACAGCGGTTCTTTCATCGTTTTCTACATATAAGCACGTGGTGTAGACAAAGCTCAAAAAGTTATTCTACGATGCTACGAAACTTCTAAGAAGCACAAACATGACTTAGTTTGTCTGAAGCGGCAAAAAAAATATCCTACAAAGCCGTATAATAAAGTAATGATATTGAATGTTTTGGATTCTGTAAAGTATCTTATCTAAAAATCCCCATATTCACTTGATGCATCGAAATCACAATATTATTTCCAATAGTCTGTCTGAATTAGCTATAAATTTATCCACAGAATGAGTTTGTAATCAATATCGACACAACGAACGAAAAAGCGAATAAGTACCATGGGACTTATGGGGAGACGCGTGTTACATTAAGTTCGTCAAAACTAAAAATATATCCCACGAGAAATCAAAACGAAAACGTACGCACTTTTCAAAGATAGTTATTATCAAATTGTGGATTCAATTTAGAATTAATGTAGGTTTCACCAGGGACTTACAAATGCAATAAATCCATGTCTTTAAGCCTGTTTTAAATATTTGCATTGTGTTTTTTATGAATAGTTATTATGGTATGCGCATAGTATGCAAATAAATACTTGATTGGTTTGCAGTTTTTAGAATATGCTGTGAAAGAGAACTAATTTTATTTTGCAAGAAGTTTGTTTTGTGTGAGCTTGCAATTTATGTCGTGCCATATGCATCGATTGAAATTTCATTCAGGCGTAAAATTCTTTTTCGAACAAATAAGAGTAAGAAATTCTCATTTTTGCAGTTCAAAGAAATGATTACGATTATTCGTTCCAAACTGATTTCTCTAAGCCTCGCAATTTATTTATTTATTTTTTGATAATCTCGAAATTTCGTTTTCGTAGATTATCGAGTCATTGCTTTGGAGTTTCAGAATGTTCTTTGTTTTAAAACTTTCTTAAAATGGTGGAGTAACGTACTGGAATTGTTGTTTTGTTGAATTGTTTTAATTGAACTTTTGCTTGGAATGTTAAACGGTTTTTATTAAAATTTTGAAAGGAAATGTAATAACTTTATGAAATGATATATTTGGGGGAAGGATGATAGAAATTCAATCACAACTGTCACGCACATACTTGTCGAATCACTGTTCTATTTGTGTTACTCAAAACCTTGTTTAAAATCATACGATTAAACACGGCTTAAAAAGGTTGACCTCGTTGCTCACTTTATATCTCTATAAAAAACTTAATTTCACATGGTATATCTTCATTTAATTATCTTGTGTCTTTTTTGTACGTTCGTTTTAAATTTCAAGTCAATTATTAGTGGGGCGAAATTAAAATCTGCCTTGTTTCACGAATATAATAACATTCTACTCTGTATTTTTTTCTTATCAAATTCAAAATGCGACTTCTCAGTTTGTTTATTGATCGGAATTAAATCTTCTGGGCGGATTTATAAACTTTTGTTTAGATCAAGAAAAAAGGATAGTATTCCAGGAAATTTTTTATACTGACAAAATTGTCCCGAAAAATGATTCTATAATGCTCTTAAAGAAAGTAAAAGGATAAATGCGGAACATTTGTAATTCAGTCAAACTGAATTCTGAAATAAAAATTTTAAATTAGAATAATATCAGTTCTGGAGTAACAAATATATGCCTGTATGATTTAGTTTATGAGAAAAAACATGGAATCGAAGCTGATTACCAAAATAGAAAGAAATGCCAAGATATGAAAGAAGTTTTCAAAGAAAAAATTCCAAATTCTTCTGATATAGAATATCATTTTGTTTTATGAAAATATTTGATACATTTATTTGTGCAATTGAGACCGAATTTTGTAATAAAAAAGAGTATCAAAATAATTTAATAAAAGCTATATATTAACAGTGTGTTTAGAAGAAAATTGTCTGTGAAATGTTATTTTGTATTCGAAATACATCTCAAATATGTAATGCGATATTTTTTAAACTCAAAATACACTCAAAAATTAAAGAATTTCCTTTAAAAATCGGTTATTCTAATTTGTAAACGAAACAATTTTACTACTTACAAAAAAACTTGGAAAACAATGTACACAAAATGAGTTTTGATAAATATAGTTCACTTGCTTATTCTTTTTAAAGGAATTTAATTTTCATAGTTGGCAAAACCTAAGTTGAGCATTCTTACTGAAACACATATATAACATCTGCGATTCCTTTTTTTATGTAAGTAAGTGTTGCTTCAAATGTTTTTCAGATGTATAAAAAGTGATTTTAAACAAGAAATTTTATTTCAAGAGAAATTAATTTGTTAAGCAAATTTTCTTGTATCGAACATACCGCTTACCGTGAATTCTGAGTAAGCTTATGAGATAATGAATGGGTTTTCAATAATTTGTAAGATAATGAATGGGCTGTTCAATAATTCGTAGATAAATTGTTTTTCTCTTTCAAAATACTTGAACATAAAACTACTATTTTAAAACGAGTATGTCGGTAATGCGATATTTTGTTAAGTAAAAATACACATTCGATTTAAGTTTTGATTCGTATGGAGGAACGAACGCTTATATTCTGAGAAAATATTCTTTATTCCGAGAATTATGAAATTATTTTATTTCATTTTGAAAGCCCTAAATATCTTTACAATATAGAATTTCAATATTACTTTAAAGAAAAATATATACCGAGAATAAAATCCCGGAGATTGTTAGTCACGTGGTATGCTAGTAGCAATGGATCTTAACATTTTACTCAATAGGCAGCAACGATGGACTTTCTTAACTTTTCACTTCTGAGTAACAAGCAATGGATCTTTGTACATCCTGCCAAATACACGTTATTTCCGACTTTCCAAGGGGAAAGCGTAAAACTGTAAAACTTGCAGTTACTTAATGATTGTCTACCTTATCCTAGAAAATACCAACTCTAAAATTTGAACGTAAACAGGAGAGCGTTGAATTGAATTTACATATCAACTATCAATCATAGCGAATTTCAGTTTCTATGAAAAATCGTTTTGACTATTTTCCCTTGGCGGTATCTGTCAATCAAATTTGAGAAGACAACAAAAGAGCTCGAAGTTATTGTTGAATTTTCCTTCTTCGCATTAAGACAGAAAATTCGGCTAGAAGTCACGTGATAATTCGTGAACGGAGAATCCTCAAAATGTAGTCACGGCAACGTAGCGGGAAAGTTAGTTTGGTATCAAGGCTGCCTCTAGTTCATGCGAACTGTAATTATTTGTTGCAGCTCAAATATTGGAGCACTAAAGCCGGTATGACTGATCTGCGTGCAGGATGGTTCAAGACTTCAAGTACAAACTTTACAATGAGTATAAGGGATACAAAATTGAAAAAAAAAATGAGGTGTACAGAAAACCAGCCGCAATTGTGTAAAGCGTGTATTCGTCTTTACTTGTATTTTAACAAGACTTAAACCTGTACATATAAATAATATATATAATAACAGGTAATAATACAATTTTCGGGTTGGGTTAGGCCACTCTTAGGCCCGGTGCACACATCCGGTTTTTCAACTTGCGGCGCCGCTGCCGCAACGCAAGTGCAGTCTGAGATACATTAGATCCAATGGATCAGTGCACACATGCTTCCAGCGCCACTGGAGCGACGCACGTCCAACTTCCGTGCAATTTGTACCGCAGTTCCCCACGGCGCCGCACATGAGTCGCCATTTTGAAGTACCTTGTTTCCATAAACAAATGGAATATAAATAATAATTAATAAATGGTTGTATCCAGTAACGTCTATTTTGTTCCAAAATATATTTTTTTACTCAAAATAAGCGAAATAAACACTTTTCTTCGATAGAATATTTATCGCAAATGGCGCGAAATAAGTTCGTGCGTTATTTCACGGTCATGTGTGCATAGTTGGGCTTCGGTGCCGCAGAGGCGCCGCACTTTGAAAAACCGGATGCGTGCACCGGGCCTTACACCTATAATCTTTAGATGGCTATGTTAATAACAGTTTTACTAATCATCAAAAAGTTATATTGGTGGGTAATTCGAAAATAACTTGAAAGAATGCACTTTTACATTTTTATAGTAACTTTAAATTTAATAATTACATATTTAGTAAAATCACGTGTTTACCGGCAATAGACCGAAATTATCTTTAAATTAATATTAAATAAGTAACTGCTATTTTTGGTAGATTCATAGCGATAGCAAATTTTTTGAAAAATCAGTAGATTAAAGACAATTAGCTACACATAGCGCTATTGTCGCCGGTCGCCGATCAATTCGTAAGGGAAAGATTCAAGGCCGACGCCTCGTTATTTTGAACCATGGTCAGATGACGAGGTCAACACCTGAGCTGGCAACCAACTCTCCAAACTTCCACCCTACGTTAATGTGAGGACATATTATACTACTAGAGATTTAACATGCACCATCCCCCTTGTATGTGACGGTCTTTGGTGAGAAGAAGTTTTGAACTCAAAACCCTCCGGTTGATTAATTGTTGCTCTTCCAACCAGGCTATCATGGCCTTGAAATTTCATTTCTATAGGAAATTACAAGCAAAGTACTAAAATTGTATTAACAATAAGCCGAGTACTAAAATTGTATTAACAATAAGCCAAGTACTAAAATTGTATTAACAATAAGGCAAGTACTAAAATTGTATTAACAATAAGCCAACTAACGTCACGTTCTGAATATTTACATGAAACGATCACAAGCACATAAATTTAGCTTAACAGACAACGTCTCTGGTAGCTTTGGTAATGGAATTTGTCATAAAATTGACACTCCAATTCATCTCAACTTAACTGTGGCAGCGTTTTCGCGCGAAGAACTCAAATACTTCTCAATAAACTCACAAGACTCATTTTTGTACAAGAAACGCAAGAGACTTTTGCTTTAAAAATAACATCGCAATGCAGGCAAAGCGAGAAGCGAAAAAGAGGAAATGAACCTCTACCGAAACTTTTATTTTATTTTACCAGCCTCTTTGATCACAGTGAAGTGATTTCAAGGCGTGTCGAGCATTATTTTCCGTGTCCCGAAACTTGCGGAAACAAGACATTTTTATTTGCTTTGTCAATCTAGAAAGTCAACAAATTAGAGAAAAACAAAATAAAGAGAAGAAATTTCATCCTCTCGTTCCTATTTTTACGGTCCCACTTGTTGAGCTGTTTATGGACTGTCTCGTCGCTATGAACTAATGAAAGGATAATAAATTGTTCTTTACTTTCAGTGAATACGTCCTGCTTGCAGCTGCTTCTTCTGCCAAAGCCGCTGAGTTTCGCAAACTCGGTCTTGTATCCTTCTAATTGCTGGTCGAAAGTCGGTGATTTCTGGGAAGGGGATGGTAATGTTGACCCGAAAACATCATTTAAGCTCTGTTTATTCAGTAAATGGAGCATTTAGTCTCGCAACTGAACAATTAGTATTGTAAAATAGCATTGCTGCTTAGTTAAAAGCACATTACGTATCTCAATCAATACCTCATACAGTGCGCTTTGTCTCAGCCCAAGGAAAACTAATTACTGAAAATCTCTAAAATTGTTACTATACACAAAATAAATTACTAAATAATTAAATTCACTATACCCCAGAGGTTCCCAAACTTATCCAAGTCGTGGCAATCTTATTAGAATTTTCTCACGGCACTCGCGTTATGTAATATCTATCTGTGGTACTGTAATTGTAATTGTAATTTTAGTTAACGTCGTACTAGAGCAACACGGTCCGGGATCAGTCCCTTTAGGGAAAGATCCGAGGACAACACCTCGTAATTTTGAACCACGGTCAGATGACGAAGCAACACCTGAGCTGGCACCCCACTCTCCAAACTTCCACGCCAACCCAACGTGAGGACTTTCGGCCACGACAGATTTAAGGTGCACCAGCCGCCTCTACACCATACGTTTACAAACATCCATGCCCGAACCCGGATTCGAACCAGGAACCTTCCGATCTAGAGGCTAACACCTTAACCACTATACCGGTTGGTCGGCGGTGGTAATGGAGGAGGAAGAAGGGTTAAAAATAGGTTAGTAGGTAGATATTTTAATTAAAGTCGTACTGGAGCAACACGATGGGCTATAGACGATGTTCCGGGATCAATCTCAACGGGAGTAAACAGTTCTGTAGTTAGGTAGGTATTTTAATCAACGTCGTACTGGATCAAAACGATGGGGTATTGACGACATTTCGGTATCAATCCCAACTGGAATAAATAATTCTGTAGTTAGGTAGATATTTTAATCAACGTCTTACTGGATCAACGCGATGGGCTATTGACGACGTTCCCGGATCAATCTCAACGGGAATAAAATGTTTGGTAGTTAGGTAGGTATTTTAATTAACGTCGCACTGGAACAACACAACGGGCCCTTTAAATAGCTCGGTACTAGATCTTAATGAACTCAGAGCTTTCGGTCTTGAACCTGGTATTGTCCAGATTAGGACAAGAAGGACACTTAAAAAGACATAACAACATTTCTCTGTTACAGGTATAAAAGTACCGTGGTATGTTAGTAACATCTAGTCATTGATTTTAGACTATCAAAACGAGACCTCAAAAAACTTTTATATGATAGTTTTTTAATATTTTAGTTATCACCTGTAACTCTTAACGCTTTAAAATATCCAATAGTCTCTTCGACGTTATCTTCTTTTAAAGTGTTAAACCTATATCGTATATAAGAGTAGGTGATTATTTTTCGGTTTATATAACATAGTTTTTTCCTCTTCACATGAAAAAATAGATTCATAGCTCCGATTTCATGATTCACTACATTGAATCCAGAACTAAGGAATAGTTTATAACTGGCTTTGCGTCTAGGAAAAGTAATGTCAAACTCCAAATCCTTGCGACAAGCCAGATTGGTTGAAATTTGTTTTTAGATATTTTGTAAGATTCAGTTTTCAAACATCCATTTCTATCAAGAATAATTTTGTCTGTCGTAACTTCCCTAAACTAGATCAAATGGGGAAATAAAAAGTGATATCAGATGTATTAAGAATTTTTCTACTTGAGTGTGTTTCGTTTTTGGTAAAAGCTTGATGGCGTGTGATATGCTCGATGTTTCAATTAGTAGACTGACTTTGTAAATAGGATTTACATACGAAATTCTTTCCAATTTTGAAGTTCAGTAGACATAAAAGAAATATTCCTGCATCTAATATTCTGCTGGCCATGGAAAAATCAACACCATACAAAACAAGACACACACACATCAAAGCCATGATTATTTCAAATAAACTATGGCATAAGTGTGAAATGATTGAAACCAGTTACGTTCTACTTGCGGAAGGTATTTTAATTAACGTCGCATCGGAGCAACACAACGGGCTATTGGCAACGGTCCGGGATCAAACCTGAGGGGACAGATTCGAGGACACCTAGTTATTTTGAACCACGGTCAGATGAGATCACAAATGAGCTGGCACCCCACTCTACAAACTTCTACACCACGCCAGCTTTAGGACATTTGAGGCCACAATATATTTAACGTGCACCGGCCTCCTTTGTACACGACAGTCTTTTGGTTGGAACAACTCTCCGGTTTGCTGATTCGCTACTCTTCCAACCGAGCTTCCACGGACTTTAACTTGAGGAATGCGAAAGAATCAGAAGTTTGTGTGGCTAGCATATGGGATATGGCATCTGCTAAACATCTCAGCATTGAAACAAAGCCTTCGGGTCTGTATTTATGTGTCAGTCTATGCTGCTTAAACAAGAAACCCGAGTTCATCTCGCGTGGCAGCGAGTGTTCTGTCTAGGTATTGGACCATAATCGACCACACGTGTTCGAGAGGCGACAGATCTGGTGAACGAGCGGGCTAAGGACGAAGTGAAACCAGTTTACATTGAGGAATTGTTGTGTATTGAATGCCATGTAGGATCATGCACTGTTCTACATTTCACTCTCAACTTGTTCAAAGATTCTTGTTTTCCATTTGTGTAATCGAACGACACGCATCGAAGTTTAGAATGACTTAAATTATTTTGGATTAGACTGCACATACCAAATCCGCATTGGTACGATATAGGTATCGGAAGTCGGCAATTCAGAGGATGATTACGGAGAGAATAAAATCCGTTCCGTCCGTACAATGCGGATGTAAACCGAAATTTCAAATTAGTACAGGCATCGAATTAGGCGTTTTACTTTAAATTGTGTTTTTAATGAAAAACCCTATTTAATCCTTATTCAAGTTTCTACCTTTACTATGGTTCAAGATAAAATGAAAATTTCAACGGATTTCAAATCTGAGTTAAGCTTTACGTCAAATCAATACCAAAAACATCATTTTCTTGATTTGTTTTTTCAATAGGCGTAACTAATCTATTTGTTAATATTCCTTTTATACAAAATAAAATCGGAAGTATTGTCACCAAGGCAGTGTCAACATGACCGGAATTTTCCTGTAATTTTCATGCAAGTGAAATGCCGAGCCGTTCAAATCTGAGTAAAACTTGTCGTCAGATCGATACCAAAAACATCATTCTTAAAAAAATAAAATAAAATTTCAATAGCCGTGATGAATTTTTTTGTAATTTTTCCTTTAATACAAAACAAAATTAGAAGTAACTGTTTAAATTGGAAAGGCTGGGGATTCAGGGAAAAACATTAATATGGATAAAGAATTGGTTATTGGGTAGAAAGCAGAGAGTGCAGGTAAAAGGAAATTATTCACAGTGGACAGAAGTTATAAGTGGGGTGCTTCAGGGATCAGTTTTGGGACCAATTTTATTTATAATTTTCATAGATGATATAGGTCAGGGGATCAAGAATAGAATCAGTATATTTGCAGATGACTTAAAAATATGGGGGACAGTGGATACCAAGTTACAGATAAAAAATTTACAAGGGGATTTTGATAAGATATCCGAATGGGCTGTAAAATGGGGTATGTCATTTAATGTAGGGAAATGTCAAGTTCTGCATATGGGTTACAGGAACAGTGGAGCCGAGTACAGGCTGCAGGGAGTAAAGGTAAAGGAGGGAGAAACAGTCAAGGATCTTGGGGTGATAATTCACAGGGATTTTAAAATGGGTCATCAATGTTCAGCTGCGGGTAAAAAGGCTAATAAGTTACTGGGGTATATTAAAAAGACTGTAACTTCAAGGGATAAGAATATAATCTTGCCGTTATATAAGGGTTTAGTAAGACCACATCTAGAATATGCTGTACAATTCTGGGCTCCATATGTGAGAAAGGACATAGAATCAATTCAAAGGGTTCAGCACAGAGCTACAAAAATAATAAAGGGGCTAGCAAATTTCGACTATAATGAACGTTTAAGTAAGCTAAACATGTTTACACTGGAAAGAAGAAGAAGGAGGGGGGGGGATTTGATTCAGCTTTTCAAGTTTGTAAAACAAGGGGACACAGAGGGCTTAAATTTCAATAGGGATAACAGAACAAGGGGCCATGGGTATAAATTGAATAAGACACATTTTAATCGGGATTTAAGGAAAAACTACTACTTTAATAGGGTAATAGACAGTTGGAACGCGTTGCCAGAAAATATAGTTAATTCAAAGGGAGTGTACGAATTTAAGACACAATTGGATAGTCAGTGGGAATTGGAGAATTCATAAACAAAGGACCAGGCTTGAGCCTGTAGCTGGTCGTCAATATTTGTATTTGTATTTGTATTCTCACCAAGGCAATGTCGACATGACCGGAATTTTCCTGTCAGTTTCATGCAAGTGAAATACCGAGGCAGTGTGCGCAGTGCACTAAATTAATCCGATCCGGAATTAATAGTGTGCGCTTACTTTTATACGCAAAGTGACGTATCGTTACGGTGATATGTAATGCAAGACTGAAGCAGTCTGTCCAACACCTATAGAAGAAAGCCGTGACACTCCCTCGATGAGTCATCAAGAGTAGTCTGATGGCTCTCGCGGTTGACTACGGTATCTCTAGTACGATTCAGCCAATGTTGGGATGGTTCACTCAAACTTGAATTTCATTTCCACAATTTAAATTAGGTAGACAATTAAATATAAAGCTTCTATTTACATTTCACACACCACACAGTTTGATATTCCATAGTAGTCATTCTCATTTCAGCTAAAAATTTGTTTTGAAGTATATTTGTACAATAGGTATTTTTACTAAAGCAGTTTTCTATTTTTAAGTTCCAGCCATGTTAGATATTTTTCAATACTTTGATGTCTAGCTATCGTGAATTATATGCATGGGTAGACACAAGCTCACCATAAAAAATTAACTTGTAAATTGTTAATATTTTAAGAGAAAAAGTATTTAGCTTTTAATACGAAAAAAAGACAAATTGGAAACAGAATAGAACACAACTAATGAACCTTGGAGAATTTCTTCCACTGCCCTTTTCAATTACTCAAATATATTTGAAATTTCTCTGCATATTTCATTAAATAAAATATTTTTAAATCATAATTTCAGATTAGTTTCATCATTTTCTAATGAAACCTTTACTTCCAAAATCTTTTAGAATTTTACATTCTATGGCATTCATTATTCGTTGCGTAATTAGGATTTTTGTAATTTCCTACAAATTTCTGTGTACAGTCTTTGAAACTAACTCAGGCATCTTTCTCGACTGATTTCATTTTTTCCTCAAATTTTTCGTCCTTTATTAACCGTCTTATATCTGGGCTGACGAACACACCTTCTTTGATTTTACCTTCCGATAAATGTGGAAAAACTTCATTTAAATATCGAAAACAATCCATTGTTTTATCTAAGGCTTATACGAATTGTTTCATTAAACCTAATTTAATGTGAAGGGGTGGCAAGAGGACTTCTTTTGTTCAACTAAGTTCTGCCGAATCACATTTTTGATCCTGGATTCTGGAATCTTAGTCAAAATGGCCCTGAAGTCAAAATGAAGAAGTCAAAATGAAGAAGTCAAACATAGTCAAAATGGCTGAATTTCATCAACCATCAAAATAACATTCTTATCCCAATCAACCAGATTGAAAATTTTCGTCTGAATGTACGACAAAAAATGTTGAATCGGACTGTTCAGTTTTAGGATTGCAATTTAAACTAGAAAATATTCTACGAAGAGTTCCAAGTGGGAAACGAATCAAACTTTTGGAATTTCGTAGAAATTTATAGTAGCGAGGAGATATTGCATTTAAAAGACAACAAAAAGCCATACAATCTGAGGAATTCCTAATGTTTTTCTTTTTTGAATTTAATCTCTGCAATTGTTCAATAATGAATTTTATCATGTTCAAATGGCATTTATAGGATTTTACACACTCAAGTTTTTCTAATAACTCAATTATTAAATCAATAACCATATCATTTTTTGTTTCAGTTCCACAAAGAGATTCTAAACCACTGTTACTATACTAAAGTTCCACTGTTACTGTAAAGTTCCACTATACTAAAGTAAACCACTGTTACTATACTGTTGCCCATACTAAACAGTATGGGCAACCCCCGGCCCGCGAGCCGGATGTGGCCCTACTCGGCTTTTGATCCGGATCGTGAAACATTTTAAAAACGCGCTCGAAAAAAAAGTAATTATTCTCGGTTCTCGACAACAAGAGAGTGAGATGAGGGTGGAAACAAAAGCCTGAACTGCGTGGGTCAGTGTTTCTCAACCTCTTTTAGTTGGCGGCACACTAAAAATATCTTGAATTATTTGCGGCACACCTAAATATAAAAATGTAAAAGAAGTTATTTCCAATACTACCTTATATAGTTATTATTACTAATAAAATTAGTGTTGTATATATGATGACTGAGCCTGTTTTCTTGAACAAATTGAATCAAAATGAGGTTTCAAAGTCGCCAGACAAGCTATCGGCGACACATCACGCCACTCAATTCCACGGATAATCGGAAATAATAATTATAAATTTCGTTATTGATTTTATCCGAGAAACGGCCTTACACTTCATGATTCCATTCCTTATTAGCGGATGTGATTAAAAAAAACACTGATACCAATAATCAATACTCGGATTTCTGGCCTCTAAAAGGGACAATAACTGGAGAAGATATTTTTCATGAGGTTAAAAGTTTTATTAAACAGTATTTTTTGCAGTTGTGCAAGTTAATTGGAATTTGCACAGATGATGCACCTTCTATGGTCGGTTCACTAAAAGGTTTAATTGAATTTTGAAAGATAAAGCAATTGACTTGAATGTGCAAAAAGACAATTTAATAATCCTACACTGCATTATCCACAAACAAAACTTGTGTTCTAAGTCCATCCGATTGCAAACCTTATGGATGTGGTAGTCAAGACAATCAATATTATTTGATCCCGCGCGCTTAACCATCGCCAGTTCAAAGCATTTTTGGATGACCCTTCTTCAGAACATGGTGATGAGACATATTTTTGCAAAGTAAGATGGTTAAGCAAAGGCAAAATGCAAAAAAAGATTTTACGATCTTAGACAGGAAATGGCCGATTTTATGGAAATCAAGGAAAAATCATTGCCTGAAGTCAGTGATCAGATATGGTTATGTGATTTAACATTTCTAGTTGACATCACGGGTCACTTAAACGAGTTGAATTTGAAGCTTCGAAAACAAGGTCAGCTGATTAACGAATTGTACAGCCATCTGAAAGCATTCCAAAACAAAATTCGCTTATGAGAAACACAAATGCGATCTGGAAGCTGCTATTATTTTGCAACACTATTTAGTCACGAAAATATTGATTACACTTAATATGCTGAAGAACTAAAATCACTGTCGGAGCAATTTTTAATAGATTTTCCGACTTTGAAAACATGGATAGCTGCTTTAACCTTTTTGCTACTCCGATGAAAATTGACCTAGGAAAGGCTCCCACACACCTACAAATGGAGTTGATCGAGCTTCAGGAAGACATACATTTGATGTCAGAATTTGAAGACTTGGAGCTAAGGGATTTATACAGAAAATACCTTGGCAAAGAAAATTACCCACTGCTAAGAGCATTCGCACGAAAAATTATTTGCGCATTTGGAAGCACTTATAAATGTGAACAGTTCTTTTCCGTGATGAAAACTAACAAATCGAAGAATCGAACCAGGCCTACAAATGAAAATTTGGAAAACACTCTGCGCCTGTGTAATAGTGGGATTGATCTCAACATTGATTATCTTGTTTCTCAAGTTCAAGCTCAAACATCTCATTAATTTCTGGTGATTGTAAGTAGTAAATACTTAATGAATACGATATTATTCTGTTCATATAACTTTACCATTCTACTTTATAAATATGTAAAATAAAATAAACCGTATCATTATTACTTTTTCACAAATACCTATTATCTACGGCCCGCGACTTCGTTAATATCCTAAAGTTTAGCCAGCAACTTTCCAAAGGTTGCCCATACTTGTTCTAAACCATTCAAAATATCACACAGAGTATTAAAGTTACTTACAATCATGGACTGAAAATCACACTTACCCATTTTCTTAATTGTTTGTTTTCTAAGGTAAACAGTTACCCGTAAATTAGAATCCACTATAACCATACCTGTAATTTCAAGGGATATCCTCACAGATTTTTTTCGAACAAGATCTTATCCTTTGTTTCTATGATATCAAATGCTTTACTTATTTTGTTTTTATTCAAACATAGTTTTAACTCTAACAGTGAGTTGAACGTCCTATTAACATCACAGTCTTTTTTTTATGTCTGGCTGGCTGTAGTAGCTTGCTCAAGATTCCTCAACTCCACATTTCTACTCTTACTTTCTGGAGAGTCTCGTGACTTTGTTGCCCTTTCACAGGGCTGTTTGAGGAGCATCCAGGAATTATGGACGGAACATCATCTTTTTTCAGTCGAGGATATTGATGGGGAACTTTCAACAACCTTCCTATTTTATCATCGAAGTGTTCCATTTCTCTTATAATGTCCTCATCGCTTCAGTGAAGTTCACATACCTGTAAAAATACAGTACAAAACTCTAAGTGGACCCCAAAATACAAATTTATTACTGGCTATCAGTTCAGAATATATAAAATGTTGGAAAACCAGGAACACAAGAACTAATTAACTTATCCAAGGTTATTAATTTACCTGAAAGACTCCATACAACATTAACTTCTCGTTAATCCTTAAACAATAAGTCAACGAAACTTTACTATAGAGCTGTATAAGAGGCAAATTAATAAAATCATATCATGATTAGCACATTTGGTAGAATTTGGATATGCAAAGAGAAAGTTTTTAAGGGGACTCGGTACCCTTTGAACACTTTTTTTTTTAATTTACGCATTTAAATGTTTTAGCATGCTATATAGTGTTTCTGTTCAAGAAAAAGGTTTTAGGTGATAGTTTGCATACAATGTTGATACACTGTAAAAAATTCAAATTTTTTAAACAATTTTTGGAAAATTTCAAACTATACTCTCTTGTATTTATTAATATTTTTAAGTGAAAATTTTTTCTAATGTTCTCATAGATGTTTTAAACAACTTCAGCGATCGATTTTGCAAGATCTTATTTAGTTTAGGAAAAGAAAAAAAAATAAAATACTGATATGTATGCTATAATTTAGCAAAAACTCAAAATCCTCCTACATTTTAACTTTTAAAAAAAAGTATTCATTTTATTGCAAAATGGATCCCTAATTTCGTTACATTAATTTTATATAACACAGAAAATAAAATGGAAGTGATTGGTAAATATTTGTGGAAGTAGTAGTATTTTAGATGCATTGATGTTACAAAAAAACACAAACTGAGAAATACCACTTAAAAGTTTATAACTCTGCAAAAGTAATTATTATATGCTTCAAGTAACTTAAAGTGCCATTTTAAGACATTAGCTATATGTTTTTCTTAGTTCTCTTACAATTTTAACATGAAAATGAGAATATATGTACTTACTCGAGAACTTGAAATCAACTTGAAATTTATCCTTTTCATACGATGCAGACATATATCGGAGAAAGCTTTCCTCCTTGGGAAATTTAAATACAGACATCTTTCTTCCTGTGTTGTAGTTCCCGGTACAATTTATTACGAAGCATCTAAAAGGCACTATTAACGCCTAAATAAAGTCTTTAAAAACTTACAGCATAGTTGTGTTAGGAGAGCTATATAATGGCGGCACTCTACGTCTACTTGAAACCGTAAACGTGTGCAGGCGAGAGGAATGCACCGTTCTACTGCTTTCGACTCCATTTGCGCAGACTACCCTTTCTGACGTCAGACTGCAACCACTCAACGCACCATTTACAGCCATAGACGCTTGTGGTGTAGTCAAAGATAGTCCCAGCTAGAGATTCCATGAATAGACATGAGAAAATACTCCTCGCTGCTGCAGATGACGTTCAATTGTATATGCTGACACTACGTTGTTGTGCAACACTCCCTAATTCGTTAACCAGGATTCCTGATATTGATTACTGCAGAGTCCACAATTTCCAGGGGGACTAGAACTCTTTCCTCTCGTTCGGTGGAGCTGCAATCATTCACGTCGGCCAGTCCGTCCCTCCTACATCCACCAATTCCACATTGGCATAGTTGTGGCTTGATTTAGTACCTAGGAGGGATAATCCTCAGTCTGGATGAGACACGGTTCTTCCTCTGTCAAGAACAGAAACGTGTTCGTATTTTTCCGCGACACATCACTAAGCTTCCTGTAAAAAGAAAAGGGGGAAAACACAACTTATACTGTATACCTAAGAAAGGCTTTGTGTTCTATCTTTTTATGTTGTTTATAGGAAGGCGTTACCGGAACACATGATTTTCTTATACGCTGCAGTTGTTATAAGTAGAGCTCGGATTTTGCATGTTTTGCATATCTTCTTTTTAGTCCCTAATGTTGTTAGAAATCCATATTGAGCGTTTTTTAGCAATTTACAACCCAATAAAACCTTAAATTATTTTGCATGTTTTGTGCATATTTGGACTATTTTTATTTTTAAGCAATTTTTCAATTACAAATTTATTTTTCAAAAAATTTTGCTTAACGTCGTTTTGAAGGAAGGTTTTTAGAAGGAATCAAATTCAAGTCAACTACGACTCATGAACAAAAAGTGGAAACGGTGCAAAAAGATACGAATCTTCAACAGCCTTTCATCGCGTCAAAAGTTTGAGTCAGTGTCCCAATCTTCGAAGAAGAATGAGATTTACCCAGATCAAGGCAATGTTGAATTGCAATACTGCTCTTTTTAAGTTGGAGAATGAACATTTTAGAACCTTCTTGAAGAAGTACACATGTAAAGAAAGTTCTCCTGAATCGACACTCAGAAAAAACTACATTAAGCCAGTGTAAGAGAAGGTGATACAAAGAATACTAGGTGGGATAGGTGATTCCCTCATCTGGATGTCGATGACCCCTGCTTCCGATACCTAATTTATGTACCTAGTTGGAAAAAACGAATCACTCCACTATCGCCAGGACAGCGGGTGAAGAGGTTAATAAATAAAATCGTGCTTTTTTTGAATGAAAGTGTGGCTTATTTTCACTGTATCCTCCTCACTACCCTTTTTGTAAGAATGCAATTTTTATTTTTGCAATTTCGCATGTTTTGGGATTTTAGTGCATATTTGGAGATTTTGTAGTGCATATTTCAGGTCACATTTTTGCATATCGAACCGAGCTCTAGTAATAACTTATGCATATTTCCAATATCTTACCACCGTGCAAATTTCAAGAATTTGGAATGCCTCCTTCATGGTGTTGTATTTTCAATGTCCGTCTGGCAATACTTCAGAAAATTTCAATTCGCATCAATGCACATGAAGCCTTAAGAAAAGGACTAAAAAAGTGTTTGGAGAACATTTTATTCGCATTTCCCCTCAGACTTACAGTGTTCATAAACTAAGTTTCGTCTGAGGCTTATGTCACATTTTCTTTCCTTCAAGTTCTTTAAAAGCTGTATTGGAAGACGGAAGGAGGAAGAAAGAATAAGACGAGATCGAAAATAGGGCTTGTAATCCTATTGTTTACGAATAAATAAAATGTGGACTTCACGGTAAGGGTAACAGGATTGGAGATGGCTGACGGTAACCGGTGGTTCTGTTTTCCTTCTCTGTAAACAAAACAGAAGAAAGTTTCGCCGCGAAATTCGATAAGTTTTTATTGTGGATGAAATTTGGGCCTTTTAAAACAAAAGCTTGAATGGCTTCTTTGTATAATTTTCTATTCCATTTTAGACTTAGTTTTAGATTGTTTTTTGAAAATTTACGTGTTGGCTTTGGAAAGCAATTGAGTGGAAGATAAAATTCATTTCAAAATTTGTTACTTTGTGGACAGAACTGAACAACAAAGGGAACTTTTGATGTTTTTTTCGCGGAAATTTAACCTTCTATCTCCTTTGCTAGACGAGAGGGCTTAAGCAATTTTTGTTATAAAATGATGTAATGTAAATAATTGACAAGGTGGAAACGTGTCAACAAATCGAAGACCACAAAGGTTTAAGAAAATGGAGGTGAAAAAAGTGAAGTTTGAATATGTATCGGCCTGATTTGTTTACCCGAAAGATTGATAAAAACGCTGAAATACGTATCACAAGATTAGATTTTACTGTTTGTATTATGATTTGAAACTGAAGAATAATATAATTCGTACAGTATGCGTTTTTATTTTTGAGAAGAATTTTCAGTGTAACCAGATGGAATACGAAGATTTTACCTCAGATACCTGAATGCTCACACATGATGCATATAGTGGTTAGACTTAAATGTAACTTATCGCCTTTGCGGCGACACCTAATGTTTAATCTAATTGATGTTGACTAACAAGATATATATCAATCCGGAATTAATTCTTTGGAATTTTACTGTCGAAGCGTTGAAAACGTGTTCGTGAAAGAATTCAAATGTCATTTTCCGGATTCGGAATGCTTACAACAAACACGTTCCGCTGCAGAAACACTATTGCTGCATACATTTAGCTTAACGGAAAATGCCTACTATTAAACATAAATAATGTGGATTAAAGTATCTGGATACCTGTTTAATTCATCGGCGCATGTCCAAAATTAATATGGAGTGGGTCCAACTTTTGTTTTAATAAACTACTCTATTAAGAAAGCTATCCACTAATCATTGGTGAGTTTAATCTGGAATGGTACGCCATTCTTGCAAAAGAGAATTAGTCAGTTCTGACACCCATGTAGGCTGGTGTGATCTGGCTCTTAAAAGTCATTTCAATTCACCCCACGGATGTTCTATTGGATTCAGACCAGGGCTTTGTAGAGGCCAGTCCATTTCTTCAACATCCATATCAGAAAATAAGGTCTGTACGTCACCTGCTGTGTGGATTGAAGCCCGATCGTGTTGAAACAGGAATGTGACGGTAGCGAACTGTTGCTTGCCACAATGTGGGAATTGCTGAACCGTTCAAAATGTCAAGATAGGCCTCTGTAACGTCGCAGACACCGCCATTGACCTTTGATTCCAAATTCCTGAAACATATGCCCGAGCCCTGCTGATGAATGTCGCAACAGCTGTCCCGTTTGTTCTGGGGTGCCTGTGATTTGTGGCTGGCGGAAGGAGGGGTCTGCCGACACAGCAGAACCGTTGCAGAACTCGATGGAAGCGGAGGTTTTTGTTTTGCGGTGCTCGTTGATGAGGCCGCGGCTGTTGAGTTTGTGCCTGTTTCGAACCACCCATGTCACAGGGATGCAAATCTCTAGTGTACAAAGTGTACATATAATTATTTGCAAAATAAATTCAAGTTATTTTTAAACTAGGCTGTTTCATTTTGTAGAAAAGCACAACATCTATGCCTAAATGTCGCTTCACAGGACCCAGGTAGCCCAGGCCAAACTACAAGGAACAACCCCATATCAGAATGCCTACTCCATAAAACCTGACTCGAGGCACAATAAATTCGGGTAGGTGGCGTTCATCCGGCATTCTCTATACCCTGACGGCCATCAGACAGCCAGGGAGAGTACCGAGCTACGTCGCTCCAAAGAACACACGACGCCATTGTTCGTTATACCAGTTACTAAGAGTTTTATGCCATGTTAAGCGATGCTTAGCAAGTGTTGTCGTAATGTGCAGCATATTGGGGGGCAGCACGACTCGGCTATTAAAACCTAAAACGTCCAGCTCCCTAAGAATTGTCTCATTCCAATAACTGTTGGAATTTATCATGAATAATTTGCACCAATTCCATCTGGTTTCCTTTGACGACACTTTTAAGCACTCTACGGCTGCGAACTGAGACGCCGAGGTCTTAAGACGAGACCTTAGTAGCTTCCACATAAGTCCGCTTTATGATTACATCACTTACAACGACACGGGATACGTGTAACATGTCCGAAATTTCCCGAACAGATTTACCGTAACAGTAACCAGTAATCACTTCTCTTTCAAAATCTCTAAGCTAGCAATAATGTCTCGGTACATATCTTTTTTATATCAGTCTGCGCGTGCTTGTTACATCAGTTGCCAAATTCCATCTTTTGTGGTGGTGTCGGATACTTTTGTCCATATAGATATAATAGAAAGCGAATGTTTAGGGTGAACCTTGCAAAAGTTTACTTCATCAATCCTCAAGCTGAAAACTCAATAGGGGCTTGTTCTGAAATATATTTAAAGGCAAACAAAAATGATTAATTAAATCAATACAGACTTGTTGTCAAATAAGAACACTAAACGTAAAGTAATACGTACAAAAGTAACTCAAATTGCTCACGAGAGTAAAATCACACACAATTAGAAAGCTAAATTAATTAAGTTAAGTTCATTCATACAAAAAATATCGACTTCAACTTCAAACGTAATGACTGTCGGAATTGAACGATAAAATTCAAAAGAATGTTTCGATTGATCAACGAAATCTTTATTCAGAAATAGTATCAACAACTTAATCTGAGTTTTGTAATAAAAGAAAATCCACAGAGGTCTGGTTGAAATGACAAAATCAAATGTCCCGTTTGCTTATAGAAAAACATTCGTAAGTACACGAAAAAGTGCTTACTGGCAAAGAAATAATTTATGTTTTAGCTTGGCCTAAAATTTCCCCGTTTCTCATTATACTTGTATACTAGGTGTCTAGACTAAGTTCTACAGTATAACCTTGATACAATATGGCTTATTTATAGTAACATATTTTCTACAAAATGTTAAGGTATCTTATAAACTTTCAGGATCTATTTGCAACTGAAGTATGTGAATGTGATTTGACGAGTGTGATGTGTGAAAATGTATTAGGATTCTGAAGCTTTTTGACATCATTCGGATGATCTGATCTTCGTTCTAATTTTATGAAAAAAAGACTAGCTCACTAAACGCTTTAAAGAAATTACAAGTTCTGTTTTTAATATATTTGCACTAGAAGCGTTTAAATGTATAGACTTTGCAGTTAAGTTAAGCCGTCAGTTAAAAGCGTATCGCAACGAGCTACTGAGCGAACAATTGAAACGAGCTAATCGAGAAATGTTCTTAGTATGTTTAAAAAGATCTGAAAGAGACGATAAACCTATTTTCGATATCATTTTTCTTTTTTATAATGCATTCTATCTTGTATATTTCTCATTGTTGAAGAATTTCATTTAGATATGTTTGATTTGTGATATATATATATACAGTTTTTGTAAATGGTGACGTTCTTCGGCTTTTAAATTAAGGGCCTGAAATTCAATTAGTCTGAAACCCCAAGTTTTAATTAGGGATTCTATCTTTTCTAAGCAACCATCTCGCTCAATTATTATCAATTCCCTTCACTTTGGATACAGATACTGGAGTTTAGAAAAGCCTTAAAGAATAAAAGTCGCTCATGTGAAAGCAACTATTTCATTTGAAAGACAGTTTCATTAAATCTTCGGACAAGTCTCCTTGAGCTGGGAGCCATCTGTTTCGATTACGTAATGTGTAAAACGCAAATGGGTTCGCGGTGTTACATGGTCTCTGTCCGTTCAAATTGAGTTAGGCTTCATCAGCGGTATATAGAAACGGATTTATGCACAATCAGAACTAAATGCTTAAACTAATATCAGCGGTGCTTAAATTGGATTATGAAATAGGTAGGTATGTCGATTTAATATCGTATTCGAGTGCGTTAGCAATTCGAAATGAAGGAATTTTTCGTAGTTTGGTATGCTGATAATCGTGTAAGCTGCTGATTGCTTATTTCATGCGGGTTTTCACATGGATGAATTTCAAAAACAAGCTACTATTTACCACTGCGATTAGTTAAGAGTACCTGGTAATTTCAGTTTGATGGAACAAATAAGTTTTCACTAAACTGTTATGGAGCATCACTGTTTCCAACGTCCTGTACAAACTTCAAGGTGAGGTAGGAACACAAAATAAATCCTCTGAGGGGCTTATACGCATATATTCTTTCTGCTACTTGCTGTCTTCCTTGCATGACTTGTATCCAGTCTTCCTTCTGGGCAAGGGTAAGGAGAAGTTAATCTCTGATTCTAAACTTAATCACATAATGTTAGGAAGATGAATTTTTATGGGCAAAGTTACAATGCAACAGCATATGTGCCACATCTCCCTGCAGGTGTAACCTTCACCAACACCACAAAAAACGTCCCTTGTTTGTACATGTCCATTTACTTGAAGGAAAACATTGGCGCAGATAAGTCAGATGTGGCCCTTTTCAATATTAAATCTCCTAACTCTAATTGGCATGGTTCAAATAAAAAAACACTAATCAGCAGTTACAAGGTAATGTGTTGAAAATCATTCCTTGAGAAATAGAATCTTTTCTAGAATTCTTTCAACCACCAGATGTGGTTATTTTAGATACTGTGTGTGCCACGGGGTAAAAAAGCAGTACTACACGACTCAGAAACTTTTAATGTTTAAGATAAATACACTTATGCATTCCTTCTCCCTTGGTTCCTTAATTATTATATTTATAAACTAGCAAAATACCCGACCTTACTCGGTTTGAATTGCCTTACTCTAAATTGAAGAGATAATCAAAATATATAATGACTTACTTTTTTTGTAGAATAAAAATTTATTTGAATACCTTTCGCCATCTTTATAATTTCTACAATTTGCTTTGACCACAAATCCTACACATGCATATCCATTTATGTAATGCATTTCACATACATCGCACCCTTGCTGTATGACAAAGCTACAAATGACGAAAGGTGACACTAAGGTTACTACTACAAAAGACGATTTTGAGAGAGATTTGGAATTCCCTTTCTTAAGTTCTTTGCCTGTGTTCAACTCAATTAATAAAATCAATTAATAAAAATTACGATACTCTCGCACTCATAGTCAACAAAACAATATTTTTTTTACTTGTGGCACTCTTGCATCCTGTATGTGACATAGTGAAATTTTGCAATCTTCTCCTGTCATTATGACAACTAATGTTTTAATGTTTGAAAAGTTCTAGTTCGGATTTTTTAAACATTATTATTCTTTCAATAATGGTATTTTATTCTTTCAATAATGCCATAACTACACTTTAAATTTACTGAAAATTTATTCTGACTTACCTGCCATTTTTATGTCGAATACTTTGTGGTGATGTTGCGTGTGATGAGAAGGAAAACACACTTATTAAAATAATAAATATTTAAAACAGAAAACAGCGAAATAAAACAAAATAAAAGATGTCGGAAAAAATTGTTCTAAAAATATTACTTTGTGATTAATTTTTATCTCGTGATCTCTCACAGTTGCCACAACTTACAACTAAAAGTGCACAAAATTTAGAAATAATTCAGAGCGAACGAAACAGAAATATCACTGCTTGCGCGATCTTGTTCATTCCCGTTCGTTGAAAAATATCGTCTGTCCCAAATACTCGGAAATCGTTTTCATTGCGCAAAGAACAAAAATAAGACTCGAAATAAATGAAATATCAGAGCTGAAATTCAATACAAAAAATTACTTTTTGAAGAATAATTACTTTTTTAGCAGTACTGGTACAGCAATCGAAGTAATCGTAATATTCAATATACATCCCAATTTTTCCAAAACTACCAGTTTATGGTTGATTTAAGTATACTTACTCAGGTGTTTTAGCAAGAAACACAACTAAATACAACAATAAAGAAAGGTTTAATATTGCATTCACTTAACTAATAAATAATGTATAAAATAAAATACACTGTAATCAAATATCTGGAATACAATAAAAATGTGATGCATACACAAACACACAAACACAAAATCGAGCATAGAACAGAAAGACGGACAGACAGACTTTCGCAACCAATTCCACTCACTAAATCAAGAACTCACTGTATGCAAATTTCCATGAAAATGTAATAAACCGTGTGGACGTGTATAGGGCACATACATACATACATACATACATACAGACAGACACCAAACGCGAAAAAGGCGGATTTGGCATCAGAAAGGTCCAAAACGGATAGAAAACTTGAAATGAGTCGAAAATATTGAATGTACAAACAAACACTCCATTCTTATTTATATAGATGAATATAACGCTATAAATATGTATACAGACAGAGCTAACAAAAAAAGGGAAAACGAACTTAAAATAGATACCGGTAACCTCAATTGAGGGAAAAATACTTTTTATTACTTAATATTTCATGAAAGTTCATCTTGAAATTAGAAATTTTAAACAAAAATATGTAATTTCATTTGAAATGCTTGCAACCAATCTCTTTTCGCAGCTGTTAGTTACATTTCTAAAAGGTTTTAGTCACGAAATCCAAAAATTCTTAACCCTCCTCGTGGTTTATTTTCGCGACTTGAACTGCCATGTAAATGACTGTACCGGTCGCTCACCTACCCCCACATCTGGAATTCAGATCAACCCCGACGGGGTAAACAAGATCAACAACTGCACTTTGGGTCTCCGTGAGAAAACGGAAGACTGGTCCAAAATCCCGACCTTATGACCAGTCGAAACGTAGGGGAACTTCAAAAACTTTTCTTGCAGATGTGAAGTCGAAGTTAAACCCCCTATGCTGGTGTTTGGGTCCACAAGTGAGCGGTGGCTCTGACAAAGTTTTTTGAGAGATAGAACTTAAGATTTGAGAGGAACAGACGTATCCTTCAGATTCTGATTTTTGGAGCCACGCTCCAGGCTCCTAGGTGGTTCGATATCATTTGTTGTACCCACGACATTTTAATAAATGTAAATAATTAACTGTAAATAATGTTCCAATCCTTCTATATTAAAAAAAAGTTACCACCGCCGCCGTAGGATTGAAAAATCTCTCTTTTTGCTCGATTCTTAGACGGTTTCCGGAGAAAGTACGGATACGAAAATTACGAAACTAATGAAGTTTGTTTACAAGTGTACAGTGAACAAGATGGAAAACTTTTTTTCCGATACGGCTATTAGGTTAGGATGCATTGAGTGTTAAAGCCCAAAAATTCTAACTAGAGTGAGCAAAAGACGTACAAATGTCCAGTCTTCAGTCGTGATTTTTTGAGTACCTCTAAACGCGTAAATTTTTGTA
The DNA here is from genome assembly GCA_947359465.1 of Metellina segmentata. Classification (NCBI taxonomy): domain Eukaryota; kingdom Metazoa; phylum Arthropoda; class Arachnida; order Araneae; family Tetragnathidae; genus Metellina; species Metellina segmentata. The sequence continues at coordinate 34,552,196 of OX375881.1, forward strand.
CCACACAGAGTTTTTTTTATGAATTTCACTTTGTTTCCTGATAATATTTTTTTTAAATTCGGAAAAAATCGGGACATTTTAGTTATTTTTATTAAACTGTCATATCTATATCTAACTTCTACTTAATCATAAAAGATTAAGGAATAAAAAGTATATTTCCCTCAATTGAGGTAACCGGTAGTTTCTTTAAGTTAGTTTTCCTCTCTTTTGTTAGTTATTTATACATATTTATAGCGTTATATTCTATTATAAATATATATAATACTCAAGGCATCAATGATGAAGGAATGAATAAGTGTATTTATCTTATAACTATTGGTTTTTAAATTTGAAAACATAGCAGGATACACTAGAACAGGGACGGCGAACCTTTTTAAAAAGTTGGTCAAAATTTGTTAATTATTTTTTTAGCACTAGCTTGTGGGTCACTTGGACAAAGGGGAGGGGAGCATGGTAAAAAAATACTTTTTTTGGTTCTCAATTTTTTAATCCTTTGAAAAGTTAACGTTAAGTTATATATATATATATATATATATATATATATATATATATATATATATATATATATAATATTTTTCGATTGGTAGACTTTACAAAATTCATCGAAGAAAACAATTTTTCACTTGAATATGTGGATCCAAACATCGTGTTAAAAGAGCATTAACAATATTTCTTTATTGATATAAAATTATTTGGTAAAGAATCATACGTTTAATATAATATTTTCAATTTTTAGTGTGGGATCATTATAATTTGCACTAATTTCAGACATTTTCCCTTCTACTTCTAAAATTAAGCTATTAAATTTATTTTCCCAAACTATGCTGCTTTGAAATTTAACTATTTCCATTTCTAAATCAATGATACCAAGCCACTTAAATTAGTTTAACTCCATTATTTCGAATTTCGTTTTGTATGGATATAAAATAAAGTGAAATGTATTTTCAATACTTTTAAATTGATTAAAACTCTCCTCAAATGCTTGTTTTATTTACTGTACATAATCATTAGATATTTTTTATTGCATTTTCTTGAATGTCAAGCGTATTTTTCATTGTTATTGTGTTTTGAGAATGTTTTTGTAATTGAGGAAAATATTTCATGATTTTCATTTCCAAATTCCTAGTTAAGATGTCAAATTTCGTCAAAAATATCCTAATATTCTCAAACATTAAAACTATTTGTCCCATTTCCTTGAAGTTTTTTTATTCAGTTCATTAAAATGCCGAGTGATGTCGCATAAAAACATCAAATCATTTAACCAAACTGTATTTGAATATTCGTCAAAATTATTAATTGTTTTCATTCAAAAAGAGCGTTATTTCTTCTAATAAAATGACAAACCGATGAAGAACTCGACCGGAACTGAGCTATCGAATATTGTTGTATGTCAAAATCCCTGTATACTGGCACTCAACTTCCTCTAATAATTGTGCAAATTGTCGTTTATTATGCTTTTTGTATCCTCTAATTCAGATTGCTATCTTTGCGACTTTGAAGATCGTTACCTCGCTAACCTCTTCAAACGTGCGTTTTATGCGCATCATGTGAGCTACCACATCTGTTCATTCTCAAGCAGTATTTTATAAATTTACATATTCTACTCAATCGGCATTCATATAAATCTTAAAACAGCATTATGTATAATCAATAAAACTAAAACATTTTACAAAAATCATTTATGCCTTTTTTTCATTTTTACGTTCTTTATTAACGCTTGTATTTTTTTCCATCATAGTTTTTAAAAGAGGAGTTCGAAAAATGATTAAAATTCTTTATGTACATGATGAAATGCTGGTGATAAGTTTATAAAAAATCAACGCGTGGGTCATTTAAAAAGCCTGCGTGGGTCAGTGTCTGACCCGCGGGTCCTAGGTTCGCCATCCCTGCATTAGAATGTACTTTTTCTTGCGGTACAATTATTTTTGAAAATGGTTCATAAATAAATTCGATGCGATTAAAAGTATAATTTCGCGTTAATGTACAATTTTGTATCACGTAGGAAACGTTACTTCCTTCTAACTGGCCTTGGGGTGAAATTCTCATCGCTGTAACGTCATAGAAAAGGAAGCATGAAAGAAAGTCGAAAAGGCCTTTTTTCGTTCCATTCTCAGACGGTTTCACGAGAAATACAGTTGAGAAAATTACGAGATTAACATGGTTTATTCAAAATTGTACAGGGAACAAGATGGAGAAGTTTTTTCAGGGATGAGGGTATTAGTTTGGGTGCATCAAGTAGTGAAGTATAAAAAAACGACATCACTTGTGAAAGGAGGTTTGCCTGCACTCGGTGTTGCGTAACAATCACCGGGTGTTGACGAGAGTTAGCGAGCAGGTGGCGGAGCCCTCGCTGTGATGTCATGAACCGGAAAGTCAAATCAGCATTATACGAATTGTTAAGATAGTTTCGACGTCGCAGGAGATTCACTCTCCGAAAGGAGTCGAACCCCACGCTGGTCAGCGTAGCAGGCAAACCCAAGGAGCCACGGCAACCTGTAGTTATTTCGAAAGTATTTTACCATTATGGCAGTATGTGTAGTTCTAGAAAATTTAATGTCCTAAGAAGGATCAAGTACCATAGAAATATAACCAATGCAATCCAATTCGAAAACATTATTTTGAATTTAGCCGCTAGCACCAGCAGTGTCCATGTCAGTCAACGGTTCCTGTGTTAACCTCCACCCTCTGAGGGGTTCATAATTCAACCTTGCTATCTGCTATCTTCCCTGCATGTCTTCTAAACAATTTCGACCTTCTTAACCAATGAAATCTTTCCATCTTTCTATTCTATGGAAATGCGCAATAGGATTTCTCCAAAGAATTATATTCTAAGATTGGGTTTTATGTCGCAAGGGCATATCATGGATTTGCTGCGCCAAACACAATACCGGACAACTCCCCCTATTACAAAAAATACCAATAAAATCTTTTCAAATGGTTTTATTTCATGGAAAGCGCTATTAGAATATTATTTCTAAAGGATTCTATTCTATGGAAATGAGCAATTGTTTCTTTCCAGATGATTCTACACTAAGAAAAGTGCAATAGAATATTTTCAAAAGATCCTGTTTCAAGGAAAGAAATAGTAAGAATTGTTCCAAACTATTATACTCTAAGGAAAGTATAGAATATTTCTATAGGGTTGATAGAATCCATGGATTCTTTCTAGCTATGGATTTAGTTGTTTAGTCATTAAGTCTTGTTGTGTAAAAGCTATACTACACTACTTGAAACTGTCACGATACTCAGAGGGTTAGCACATAGAATTCTATTGAAATAGACAGAGCATAAGTGCTACCGTAAGATCTACGAAAAGTAAATCACGAGGGTTTACAAATCGACTTTGCCGATTGGCTGTTGAAGAGCAGGATTAGTGTCTTTGTCGCGTTGTGAATAATCACTTCAACCAATCAATTATCTAAAATTCATGCTTTTTACCACAACCACGTGACAAATCTGCAAACCGAGGAACTGTAAGACGGAATATAAAGCTCCAACCATATGCTTCGTCTATTTCCTTAGAAGGTTGATAACTAGGTCGACTTGACCCCCCCCCCCGCACAAATTAAATTAAAAACGTTAACATCTTCACTATCGTGCGAGTGTACACACGTTTTGTCTTCCACATAACTACTTTCTGTCTATGCTTTCTGTTTCCACTTTTCATCTATGTAATTTTCAATAATATGTCTGTTGTCTGATTATGCTTTTATTTATATTATGTAGGTAATACTTGACAGAACAATTTAAATTTATTTGAGAATTTGAACTATAAACCTCTTATTGCTTGTGTTTGTTATTATAATTGGGTGAAAGAGAGAGAGAGAGAGAGAGAGAGAGAGTTTATTTTCTGACGTCAGATATAATTCACGAGGTGAATAAAAGCGATGATAATTTAGTTGCCAAACAATGACGAATTTACCCTTCTTTTCACGTCTCGCTAGAGTTGTACACTATACAAATAAATCACGAGAAACTTTGAAGCAGTGAATCAATAATTATCTTTTCTATATTTTTAGAAGATATAATTTAAATTTAAAAATGAAGTCATGCAGAATTTTCCTAAACAAATTAGAATAGATTATTAATCTCAGCATATGAGAAGAGTATAAGAGTCGCTAGAGTTGTACACTATACAAATAAATCACGAGAAACTTTGAAGCAGTGAATCAATAATTATCTTTTCTATATTTTTAGAAGATATAATTTAAATTTAAAAATGAAGTCATGCAGAATTTTCCTAAACAAATTAGAATAGATTATTAATCTCAGCATATGAGAAGCATATGTTATGGAATAGAATGTGATTAAATGTTGATAATTCTCCCAAATCTGACTGTAAAATTTCTATAAACGTACCTAATCTAAAGTGATATTTTCGATAAAACCTATAATAGCCCCAAAACACAGTTTTAAACTCTAGAAAAACTTAAATTAGAGGTTTTAAAACTTTATTTAAGATTTTTAACTCCTAAAACACCCGAAAAGGCGGTATTAGATTTTCCTATCTTAAATAACGGATGTTCTATTTGACCTTACAAGTGGTTTCGACGAGATATATCGTCCCTCAAATCGCGACCAATTTTTGCTTGTGACGAAATATACTCTTATCAAGATATTTCCTATTTTTAAATGATGACGAGATCAAGATATGATCAGTTTTATTCTAATGATGAGATGGCTCGTCAGTCAAGATCTGGTCAGTTTTGTAATGACAAGATGCCACGACAAGAGAGTTAATTGTCAATCCACTGATACCGAAATAACGCACAAATTAACTGAACAAATCACGTTGTCGAATTAGCTCGTATAACTGCAGCGCGACCTGGGGATGTTATTTGCCCGAAATTGAGTAAATTAGTAATCAAATCGATAAGAAATATTACATTTACTCTCAACCTAAACGTGACCTGCCGACCAACCGGTATAGTGGTTAAGGTGTTAGCCTCTAGATCGGATAGTTCCTGGTTCGAATCCGGGTCCGGGCATGGATGTTTGTAAGCGTATGGTGTAGAGGCGGCAGGTGAACTCAAATCTGTCGTGGCCGAAAGTTCTCACGTTGGGTTGGTGTGGAAGTTTGGAGAGTGGGGTGCCAGCTCAGGTGTTGCTTCGTCATCTGACCGGGGTTCAAAATTAAGAGCTGTTGTCCTGGGATCTTTTCCTTAAGGGATTGATCCCGGACCGTCGTCAATAGCCCGTTGTGTTGCTCTAGTACGACGTTAACTAAAAATTACCAATTATTATCTTCCACTTCATTAGTGACGTTTTCTTTCATTTAATCTTCCTGGTGGTAATCTTGTCTCGATAAGGCATCACAAAATTAGCAAAATGTGACCTGATCTCGAAGGTTGAGACATATCGTCATTAGAAGGAAAACAATCCAAAAACCGGGTTGGAATTTTTTCAGAGTGAGGTGCCAGCTCATTTGTTGCTTCGTCATCTGACCGTGGTTCAAAATTACGAGGTGTTGTCCTCGGATATTTCCCATAAGGGACTGATCCCGGACCGTCGTCAATAGCCCGTTGTGTTGCTTCACTACTACGTTAACTAAAAAAATTACTAAATTACCTAAACGTGACCCTTAAATAAGAAACCACACTTGTATTTGCCAAACAACAATTAAGCATTGTAATGGTAATGTGAAACTGACCTATAATGTGTTATATGTATACTACGAGTAAAGTTAAAACCGTGAAAGAGAGTTACAGTAAACAAAATCTTTTATAAGAATCCAGCACACATACCAACGTACACACACGCACGCACGTGTACACACAAGAACATGTACACGCACGCACGCGTACACACACACGCACGCACTTCCATTTACGGTAAACTGTAATTCTTTACGTGCTTCACAAGTTGCAATTTCGGAACTTAATTTAAAGGTTACAGTTACCGCCACGCTCTCCTTTATATCCCATCTTTTTTCATACTTCCTGAAATCCCATTCAAAAGCATCCTACTTCCCTTCTTACTCTCCCTTGACTAAGTCTTCTTTTTTTACTGCCGCAAGAGGTATAAAATCGACGGTGGAACAGCACTGAACTGCGGCTTGAAATTCGAATTCCATTTACGACTTGTCTCGGCAACCAAAGTTCTCAAATTCGCGAAGCCATCAAAATAATACGAGTAAACGTAACCCCCTTTGAAGGTGTATCAGTGCTTTCGAAACGTCAAGAGGCTTCAGTGCTTCATATTTACAGTGGGACATAATCTTTGTAGGCTTTTGCAGTGAATGACCATTTCGAGAGGTAATGCTAGTAGGAAAGACGGTCGTTTAATTCAGATTGAAACTCCTTGCGTTACTTTGCAGCGTAATTTATGGCTGTTTGTTTTCACAACTGTTGGGATGGAACTGTTGGTTTGATGGTTTCCCAAGCTTTTTTGTCTCAGCGGCCCCTTTTCGAAGACAAATTTTTTTTTCGATATACATTCTGGAAAACTATATCAACTATAAGAAATTGCAAGTGTAGGGATGTGCTTTTTTGTACATATAAATATTGTTCTTTTTTTACTGCCTAGAAGTTCGGAATTTCTTCAAAATATTTACGCTGCTGTGTGTATGTAATTTTGGAATTTAAGAAGTTAGTTTGTAAAGTATTATGTAGCCTCAAACTTGTAATTTAATTTTGAGCTATCTGTCGGAATGAAATAAAAATAAATTGCGCAAAAACACACTAGATTGTTCAACATTATTAGTAATTAATATCAATTCAATCAGTAAAATTAAAAACAATCACTAATGAGAAGGATTAACCTGTGGTTGTGCTACCAATTTATCTATATGAGACTCATTTTCGTCAGTGGTATCTTTAAATCTCTAATATTATAAAAGGAAGCGTTTGTGTCTCTTTGCACTGTATTAAGTATCCTGACGAATCTATGGCACTTACAATAATGGAATTTCACACTGAGGTAGTCCGAATTTTTTGCAATTTTTTTCTTGTGGCCGGAATTTTAAAATTTATTCTAGAAATTTTTTGAAATTAACTTTTTAGTTTTTTTCACCATTCTTTCTTCTCTTCGGAATGCTACGTCATTAAAGAAAGGCGAAGATTTTGCGATTTTCTACTGCTGACGTCACAAGCGTTTTTCGTCTGAATTTGGAGCCATGCCAAGTTTTCTGATTCTAGTGTGTTTTGATTTACGTTGTTGATAGTAGCCACTTCGAGGATATCACGGCCTGTAGAATTCGTTTGCGAAGCAAACCAAATAGGAATACGTAGAAATCACCGGGGGTTGGCGAGCGTTAGCGAGCAGTGGTCACACCTACCCCAAGAAAAGAGATGTCACGGGCAACGCAGTGCTGGCCACGCATTAGCAAGTCTTAAATATTTACGATTTTTAACTGCTCTTGAACTTTTTTCTGCTATTCTTGAGACACTGCGCTTTTTTCGTGAACTGTTCTTTACTCAACATGGAAACCCACGTTTGACGAATTTATGAAATAACGAGCTCATAAATTGCGAAATTTTGTAATTGTTAGACAATAACAGGCAACTGAATTTTAGGTTTCAAACTAATCAAAAATTCAAAAATATTATTATTCAAAATTTTGGTGTCTATCTAGTCGTCTACGTGGCTATTCGTTCTTTTGATTTGCCATGATTTAAAATAGCATTTTAAAAACAAATGGATCGCTAAATTTCGAATATGTAGATTTATTTCACTGATGAGGATGAAATTTGTTTGTGATGTTGATTTGGAATGAACGTCAATCTCTATATGTTGGAAAGTGATCTCTTTCAAGTCATCTATTACGATTGTAAAAATACATCTCGGAAATAAGAATTTCACCATAAAGCTAGGGGTGTAGAAGAACGAGTTGGTTTCTGATTATATTCATGTTTTAAACGTGTCTAGATAGATTATATAATAATAAACACGTTTTGGAAAATTAAATAATTTACTTTCCAAGTGTTAATCCGATACGTGTCTTAAGTGTTCATAATATTTTTAAGTGCAACCGTCCTATTACTAAAATATGTATTTAAAAGTTTGCCAAGTGATTATAAGGGTTCAGATTTTGTTGGCCTTAACAAATTTATTATTTTTGATAGCGAAATTGTTTGTCCTAGACACTATGTATCAGTTTTAGAATCCTAACTTGAGATGGTTCATGTTGGGTATTTATTAAACGTTACGATTAACAATAATTTTATCAAATATTTTTCCCATTGCTAGTATACAGAGGCTGTTCACACATTTTTTAGACAATGTATATTGTATTCACAAAACTAATTTACATAAAATTCTTGTGTTTTAAATGTTCTATTTGGTAGCCCTTATTCTGAACTATCTTTCGACACCGTAATTTCCAGGATAATAATGCCTTTTGAAGTGTCAGAAGAGGTATTCCATCCCATTCCTCCTGAACAGCTTTCCAGAGTCCTGTAAGGGTTGTGTGACGACGTTTGGATAATGCAGATTTTAAAAGTCCGAAAGCACAAAAATCCATAGGTGATACATCGGGAGATTTAGTTGGGGTATCAGTGAAGGGTATGGCCTTGATACCGGTTTTTTGTTCCATTTCTTTTAGGAAATTTATAGTGGATTTTGATGTGTGACTGCTAGCTTTGTCTTGATGAAGTTCCACAGATTGATGGCATTGTGGGTAAAACGATGGTATTTCATTCAGAAAAATTGGCGATAAAATATGGTCCTGATAGTATTTGGAGCTAATCTTGACATTTTTTCCACTCTCTTTATTTTTAACTTACCATTATATGAAAAAGCAGCAACAATCATGAACTCCTTAGAAAAACTTTCTTTCGATTCTGTGAACCACGTACTTAAATTTTTTTCTCTTCTTTTATGATAATAAATGGCTCTTTTTTTGCTGCAATCATTTAAATACACCCATGATTCATCTATTGTGACAATTTTTTTCCCATTTTTCTTTGGATAAGTGTTTCTCATATGGAATTCGGCAGCGTGTCTTGCGTTCAGCGATATGCTTTGGAGAAAGACGATGCACATTGCGTTTTTTCGCTTTCGTAGTGCCATGTAGCATAAATATTTATAAAAATAGTAGCAGAAAACTCTTCCATCAAAAAAATATTTTAGTCGCCCAGATACCTATGTGCTGGTTAAATATGAAACTGACTACAGAAAAAATATGAAACAGAAAGAATTTAAATAAATAACTTTTAAATTGTAACTTTTATATTTTTCCCAAACGAATTTGACCTTTGCTGTCGAGCAATCAACGTATTCCATTTCCTGAACTAAAACAATTCCAGCGAAGGAAAGCAAAACAAATAAAAAAATTTTGATTGCATTGTTTAGTTCTTTTTTTTATAAAATCGGGGTCGTTGAAGATAGCTTTAAAATTTCAACGGAATAGAAATTTGCGGAAAATTTTACACCAGATACATAAGCGAAACAAACGAAATGAGTATTCGTTGCAATCACCGGGGGTTAGCGAACAGTGGTCACACCTGATCCTACGAAAAGAACTGTCACGGGCAACACCGTGCTTTCCATGCAGTGGCTAGTCTTTAATATTTTCGTGATTCTCTTTTGGCAAAGATATTCATTACGAGTTCAAAAGATAGTTTCCCTCTCGTTTTTATGGAAAATATAAAATTTTAATGAAGCGTTTTTTTTGCCTTTAACTACTAATTTATAATTATAATCATTTAAAATTGGATGGAAAATTAGTGAAAACAATAGTTTACAACAAAAGGATAGTAGGTATTTTTTCTTCTGAGGTAACGTATACCGAGAACTGTGCATTTTACTTTTCCTGTGCAGTAAACATATTTAAAATTAAATATACCATTTAAAATCTCAACTTTTAAATGGTAGATTAAAGGGTTTTTTCAGGAATTGACAGTTAAAAACAAAATATCACATTATGCTTTGGGATTTCTGAGTTGTTAATCAAAACGTTTAATAATACCACAATTTGAACAACATAAAACACTGTTTCTTAATTACCCATTGGCTCATACCTCTACCTAGGACCAAAATAAACCCGTCATTCGAAACATTTTGAAAAACGTACGAAAATGTTTCGCGCAAAAATATACGAGTGAGGTTGATGGCAGTAGCATTACACTAGAATGCATCATATACGCAACTGTTTGAGAAAATTGCAACACTATGAAAGAATCATGCAAATTAAACGAAACATGCAGTAAACTCAAAACAGGTTACAATATGCAAATGATTAGAATTACAAAGTGATCACGCTTGTGTGGGCCGAGAAACGCCATCTAAACATCCAAGTGAGCCATGTATAAAAAGCACTGTAAAGGTACGTTGAAATGTGTGTATCGTCGTTTGCTTTTGTAAATGATTGAATAGAAGTCAATATGCCTCGCCAAAAACGCAGAGTGCCTTGCGAGTAAGTAACGAATTTCGAACCGGGCCGCACGATCGGCCTCCGTGAGGGTTGACTTTCGTATCTTGAAATTGCCACTTGCACGGTACGTAATGCCACAACAGTGATGCGTATATGGATGAAATGGACAATGGAATACAGGACAAGTCAAAACCCTGGCGATGGGCTACGCAATATGACGTCACCACGGAACGACAGAAATCTCATCCGCATGGCCGTGACGGACGTACAGCGTCCTCTTGTGCGTTGGCACAACATTGGAGCACGTCTACAGGTGTGGCATTGTTTCCCCCAACCTGGTTGGTCGACGTCTGCTGCGCCATGGGCTACGTGCAAAGATTCCTTTGCGCCATGGGTAAAGTGCAATGATTCCTCTGCGCCATGGGTTAAGTGCAATGATTCCTCTGCGTAGGATTTACTTGAACCATCGACGCCATCGGCTACAATGGCTACACCAACACAGCCAATGGCGTGCCGATTGGCAACAAGACATCTTCTAAGATAAATCCCGCTACAATCTGGACTATAACGATTGACGCGTACTCGTCAGATACTACAGAGGTGAACACCTTATCCCGGACTGTCTCTTATTCAGCGTCATACTGGACGAACGCCTGGAGTTATGGTCTTGGGCGCTATTGGATATCATGGCCGATCTTGCCTACTCCAAATTGTGGGGACCCGGAACAGCGGGCGCTACATCAGGGAAGTTGTGGAGCCCGAGATCGAACACCTCCTGCAACGCATTCCGGGAGTTGTATTTCAGCAAGACAATACCCATCCACATGTTGGGCGGAATTTACAAGCCTTCTTCATTGCCCGACAGGTTCCGCTTCTTCTATGGTCTGCACGTTCTCCGGATATGTCACACATTGAACATGTTTACTTCGATCAACAACTCGTTTGGCAGAGAGTACGACAGAACTTTGGCATCTGATATATGCCATCTGGAATGCCAATCCTCATCATTGCATTCTGCGTAATTCTATACCACGACGTGTATAAAAGTCGCTGCGTGTAATAGCTGTACAATTTATTGATTTTCGGCATTTTTTTGTTTTATTGCTTTGAAAATTTAATGTTTTTTTTTAAACCACTATAATTAATATGTGGAATAACTTTCATTCATTTCCTATGGTTCTTCCAGAGTGTTGCAATTTTTACAAACAGTAGTGTACTATATCCTACGAAAGATTTACTTATTTAAACTGTCATTTCTGGCCAGTAAGTGAATTATACTGCATTCATTTATGTATAAGGAGGTGAGTTCAAAAGAACACTGTATTCACAAGAAATTAGAAAACTTGTTTTGCAGTTAAAACGTTCGTCCTTTTCAGTAAGTTTTAGATTATTTATGCTTTTTATTGGTCAATTTTACACATTCTAAGTTAACAAAATCCGGGCATCTGTGAATCAGTTCCATCAAATCAAAAATAAATTCAAAAGTTCTTTTAAAAAACAGCAGAAATTGCAAAAAGCTGTTCACCGAAAAGAACAGTATTTCCTACATGTCACATTATGGAGTGTTTATAGCCGTTGAGAGAAGCTGGTATCTGGCAGGGATTTGTTACTTCGCCAAGGAAGTAAAGGTATACCACAACAAAAATGGCAGAGTAAATTTCTTTATTTATGGTAAGCCTCGGCTGATAAAGTTAATTGGTTTGACGCATAAAATGTTGGATAAAGTGGGTCTCAAGATAAAGGCCAAGGACTGGCAGCAGTGACAGGACAGAATGAATGACTTCTATCCTTTCAGAAAAAATCTTAAAACACGAAAAAGGCAGAGGTTACGGCAGGTAAAAATAAAGTTATAGATTATTAAAAAGTGTATTTTATGAATACACTGCATGGACAAAAGTTTTTGGACGCAGCAGAAAATTGTAGGAGGATTCATCTTAGTGCGGGGTTGTTTGTTCCCGGTTAGGACTCGGCCGTTGCTTTATGTACCAGGTACCACGAACACTGACGTGTACCTCGACGTTCTGGATGATTCGGCCTTGCCTACACTTTGGCAATACTACGGCGATGATGGTTGTTTCTTCCAACAGGGTCGAGTTCCATGTCATACTATAAAACGTGTGCTGGACTGGCTTCCTGAAAAGGAGGTGAATTTGCTTGACTGGCCTGTTCAGAGCCCCGATCTCAATCCGATAGAGCATTTGAGGGACAGACTGGAACGGCGAGTACCTTGTTTACATAAACAAATGGAATATAAATAATAATTAATAAATGGTTGTATCCAGCAACGTCTATTTTGTTTCAAAATGTACTTTTTTGTACATCAAGTAAGCGAAATAAACACGTTTTCTTCGATAGAATATTTATCGCAAATGGCGCGAAATGAGTACTTGCGTCATTGCATGGTTATGTGTGAATAGTTGGGCTTCGGTACCGCAGCGACGCCGCACGTTGAAAAACAGGATGTGTGCACCGGGCCTTAAACTGCAACTATTATCGTTTGTCCTATTTAGACACGTGCGATTTCAAGTACTTTTGAGAATCGAATACATGGTATTCGCCGAAAGTGTAATTCGTATAAAGAACACTGGCGTCGTAATTTTTGAACACAGCAAAAACCGTCGCCGACGTTTTTCTTGTGGACGCAGCGTCTCGTCGCCTTGAGGCCGGCGATACAACTTGTTTTATGCAATTTGAAATGTGTGTGAAAAAAATGTTTTTTTTTGTGCATTAAATTAAAATTTTTTGCTTGCAATTACATTTTAGTACAATTTTTATGTATATTTTCATTTGATTTCGATGTTGTTGTTGTCGTGCGGGCCATATATGGCCCGATTGGGGGTGCCATTGCCCCGGAGGGTTGGACTTCTTCATACATGAAGCACATCCGTTTTACAGGAAGGTCCATTTCACTCATCCATTCACTCACACGTATCGTAATTTAGATTCCAATCAGAGGCTGATAACCCCCTGATCAGGTACTCCCAGAGGTATTGATTTGGTATGGGAACATGGGGGACCTTGTGACCATGACCTATTTAACGTGCCCCAGCCACCATTAACGACGGTCTTTAGCCAGGTCTAAGCGCCGATCTCGCAACCATCAGAATTGCAGGCACCGCTGAGGACAGAACCCACTACCCTTCCGATGCGAGCCCGACGCTCTACTGACTGAACAACCGCGGCTCTTGATTTCGATGCATAGTATAATAATGTAAGGGGTCAGATGTAATAAGTTCATTATCAAAATATTTTATATTTTTTCTCTCCAGTTTTTTCAATTGCTATTCAAAGAGTTCCAACCCTGACACTAACAATTAAAATATATGAAGAGAAAAAATTCAAAACAGTTGTGGAGAATAATCCTTTTCCCCCATCTGACCCTAAATATTTAAAAATAATGTGTGGATACTATATATGGATACCAATCACGGATAACAACATTTATTAGGGAAATTTTTGTGTCATTATCAGGGAACATTTTTCGCGAATTTTGTTGCCCCCTGATTTGGTCTCCCTTTTTCTTTAACTAAAAGCGGACTGAAAAAAATTTCGGATTTTTCTCTAGGTGAAAAGGGACGCCAATATCGAAGTTTTGGCCCCAAGCCGTGACAACCATAAAAGAAAAACTTCAGATCGTAGATTGCCATGAAAACCGTATTAAGGAAGTATTTAGTTTCGTAATTTTAAAAACAAAATTATTATTTTGGCGGGATTTTTGTATTTGAGCTACTAAAATTGCTCCTAAAACAGGGTTTAAGAGGGGACTTTTTTCTACTATTTTTAAAAATGTGCGTTATTATTTCACAAGTAATTTGGTTGTGGCGTCAATGAAAGGTTCGTCCCACATTTTTCATACGAAACGCAGGTACCTTCCAATGATAGTGACCTGAGTGTTTCAGAGATACGGAGTACTTTTTGACTTCTTTATCCATTGTAATTTGCCAATAAACTTTAGTGAGGTCTAGTGGAAGTGTGATATAATTAGCTTTTATTATTAACCCAGAGATACGGTGTACTTTTTGACTTCTTTATCCATCGTAATTTGACAATAAACTTTAGTGAGGTCTAGTGGAAGTTTGATATAATTAGCTTTTATTATTAACCCAGACATACGGTGTACTTTTTGACTTCTTTATCCATCGTAATTTGACAATAAACTTTACAGAGGTCTAGTGGAAGTGTGATATAATTAGCTTTTATTATTAACCCAGAGATACGGTGTACTTTTTGACTTCTTTATCCATCGTAATTCGCCAATAAACTTTAGTGAGGTCTAGTGGAAGTTTGATATAATTAGCTTTTATTATTAACCCAGCGATACGGTGTACTTTTTGACTTCTTTATCCATCGTAATTCGCCAATAAACTTTAGTGAGGTCTAGTGGAAGTGTGATATAATTAGCTTTTATTATTAACCCAGAGATAAGGTGTACTTTTTGACTTCTTTATCCATCGTAATTTAACAATAAACTTTACAGAGAGCTAGTGGAAGTGTGATATAATTAGCTTTTATTATTAGCCCAGACATACGGTGAACTTTTTGACTTCTTTATACATCGTAATTTGCCAATAAACTTTAGTGAGGTCCAGTAAAAGTGTGATATAGTTAGCTTTTACTATACCTCGTATAGTAACTGTGGCTGATATTCCATTGGATATGCGTTCGTGATGGTAAGGTTATTGAATAATATGTTATCCACGCATAGACGAACACTGGTATCTTTCTTTGCCACATAAACCAGTTAATGAATTCGGTCGCTATCACACGGCTCAATCACCCCTGGATCTTACAGTTATACTGTTTGACTATATTTCTTTCTAGAATCCACCAGTTACTGTGTGGTTCAAAATTACGGGGTGTTGTTCTTGGATCTTTCATGTGGGGTTTGATCCCAGATCCCCTATTGCCCGCTGTGTTGCTCCAGTGCTATGTTAACCCTTAACTGCTGTGTCACAAACCGTCTCGTAACAAGTGTGGAGGGGTCTCTCAGACCTCGCTCACTAAAGTGAGTATAAAGTTGATTAATATAATAAATTACTGAAAGATTCTTTAGATAATTATTATTTATACATTTTTAGATAATTCAGTTCTTAACATTAAATATATTTTATGTTACTATATAAGTTAAGTAGATTTCATGTCTCTTCAGGCTCAGCTTTTGGACCTAATTTTACAGGACGTTTCAACCATGGAAAATGTAAAACTGTGTTGTGTTTTGGTGTTCGAACGGCTCGATTAGGTTAACCCCCCCCCCCCGGGCATCCCATTTGAAGTTATTTTTTCCGAAGAAATATTCTTCTTGTGAAGACGCACTTGAAATGTCTTCTTCATCTGCATAAATTTCCGAATCCGTTTCGTTTTCGCTTTCAATAATATTATCCGAAATGTCACTGTCCCAATACTCTATTTCCGACCTCTAAATACAAATAGTGTGAAGTACGAAATAGTTGGGGCAGCCAAACCAGTCTTGGAATGTGGCTTCTGTCGGACGTAGTAGGAAGGTACTGAATAGGATAGGTACCAATATTCACTTTAAGGGGTAGAAACGACCTGTCAAAAATGACTCGGTTACAGCAGTTAAATGTAAATTCAGCTATCTATCAACTACCAGGAACTGTATTTTCTTTAATTTTCTAACCTCGCTGCCCAGAATTAATTCGATGTTCTGTCTGCCAACATTGATTTCTCTAGGTTGAACACTCAATTTGTCGAGGTTGGTTGGTTTCGGCATTTTAGGAAGTAAGGGCCATGCATGGCCAAGGTGCCCAACCAAAAGGCAACGTTAAGTAAAAAATGTTGTGAAGGAGAAAAGAGAGATTTATAAATAAATGGTAGTGGGGTGAAAATAGGAAAATGTCGCTTGGGATATGTAAAATATGACACGGGAATTTAATAAGTCTAATTTCTTGCTGCTGGTCTCTCTAGGCCGCAGTAGCTCAGTTGGAAGGACAATGAATTAACACCAGAGGGTCGCGAATTTTAGACTCGACCCAACCAAGGATCGCAGTGTACATGGGACTGGTGCACGTTAAATGTGTTTACATCGGCGTTGTGCATAAGGGAGAGTGTAGTGACAGCTCTTGTGTTGCCCTCATCATCTGACCGAGGATCAAAATCACAAGGTTTTATCCTCAGATCTTTCCCCTCGAGATTGATCGAGGTCTGTTTCCAATAGCCCGTTGTGTCTTCCCAGTGTGCCGTTAGTTATTTACCCCTCCTTCTCCGTCCAGAGAAAGAGCAAACTCCCGGGTCTTCCGTCAAGTATCACTTCAAAGCGACCCACCCTTACGATGAACGAACGCAGTTTATTCGCATGAAATAAATTCCATTCTGCTTCCATCCCCTTAGCTTCACCTAGGTTCAGACATAGCTGCGAATGAATAGACGCTTCCTGACGAAGCCTTTCTAATTCGCACTCATGAATATCAAACTCCCTTTCGTTGTCCTATCTCCTCCCGTTTTTCCGTTTCCTACTCGCCTCCACACTCAGCTTTGATTGTTCCTATAAGTTCGCGAACATGAGCTTCCTCGTAATTAATCAATCTTGAAAATAAGGGTTCTCAACTCATTAATTTTAAGTTTGGGGCTCTGCATGCAATCCCTATTCAGTAGCCAAATACCAAATTTTCTTGGGACGCGGTAGCCGGTTTAGAAGAGTAACCGAAGGAGTGTGAGTTTGAAACTTGATAAAAATACCCTGCGTGTACGTGGAGCTGGTGCACGTTAAACCTGTCATGGCCTCGAACGTCTGCATGTTGGCATGGAAGTTTGGAGATTGGGTGCTGTGTCAGATGTTGACCTCGTCATCTAATCCCATCATTTTGAACGCGATTCAAAAATGGTGAGATGTTGTCTTTAGATCTTTCCATTCGAGATTAATTATGAACGCCAACAGACCGTTGTGTTCTTTTAATGCGGAATTAATTGAACTACCTAACCAAGTTCTTACTATCAAACTTTCCCCAAATAAGCTATATTTGAAATTTACGTTTGAAGTTGTAATATTTCGCATATTTTGCAATCAATATAAAGTCGGATCAAGAATTATAAATCAAAATCTAATATTACCACTATAGTAATAATTGAACTCAAGTGTACCAACAACAAAAATAAAACGATCTCTGTCAATGTTTAAATCAGAAGAATGAATAGTACTAACATAGTAATTAAAGCCTTGGAATAATCGGAATTACGAATCAATAAACTGCATATGCTAAAACTTAAATCAATATAATCCCTAAATGTACCGTTTAATTTTAACTGGTGGTCAAGACTGAACAATGACAAAATGAAAAAAGCAATGCAAGACTGAGGCAAAGGTGCCCGATCATCCGGTTGCTTTTTAATGATTTAGAAGTTGAAAATAGTCGTGTCGACAGCAAAGTTTGCCTAACCATCTGAGTGTAACGATATTTTTGAGATGTGTAGCACATAGCGTTTAACTCCACAACAATCATTACATGTATTGGCTGAAGAAATCTATGGAGTCTTTTAACCTTTGGAAAAATTTCGTCCTTTCTTCGGAATAGAATAATCTAAAAATATTTTATTTCCCTTTCTCATGGATTCTTTTAACCTTTGGAAAAATTCTATTGGTCTTTTCCTCAGAATAGAAGATATCCACGGATTCCGTCAACCTTTGGAAAAATTTC
Organism: Metellina segmentata; assembly: GCA_947359465.1. Taxonomy (NCBI): domain Eukaryota; kingdom Metazoa; phylum Arthropoda; class Arachnida; order Araneae; family Tetragnathidae; genus Metellina; species Metellina segmentata. The sequence continues at coordinate 34,570,160 of OX375881.1, forward strand.
TTCGGTTATGTCCTCAGAATAGAAATATCTGAAAATATTTTATTTTCTATTCTCTTTCCCATGGAATTTTTAACCTTTGGAAAAGTTGTATTGATATTTTCCTTAGCATAGAATGTATCAATTGATTCCTTCAACCAATGGAAAAATTCCTTTCGTCCTTTCCTCAGAATAGAATAATCTGAAAATATTTTATTTCCCTTTCTCATGGATTCTTTTAATCTTTGGAAAAATTCTAGTGATCTTTTCATCAGAATAGAAGAAATCCACGGATTCCTTCAACCTTTGGAAAAATTTCTTTCGTTCTTTCCTCAGAATAGGATAATCTGAAAATATTTTATTTCCCTTTCTCATGGATTCTTTTAACCTTTTGAAAAAATATATTGATATTTTCATCAGAATAGAAGATATCCATTGATTCCTTCAACCTTTGGGGAAATTTCTTTTGTCTTTTTCTCAGAATTGAATAATCTGAAAATATTCTATTTCCCTTTCTCTATCGCGTGGATTCTTTTGACATTTGGAAAAATTCTATTGATCTTTTCCTCAGAATAGAAGATATTCATGGATTCCTTCAACTTTTGGAAAAATTCCTTTCGTCCTTTCCTAAGAATAGAATAATCTGAAAATATTATCTTTACCATGGATTCTTTTAACATTTTTAAACATTCTATTGATCTTTTCCTCAGAATATAAGATATTCATGAATTCCTTCAACCTTTGGGAAAATTCCTTTTGTCCTTTCCTCATAATTGAATAATCTGAAAATATTCTATTTCCCTTTCCCTTTCGCATGAATTCTTTTAACCTTTGGAAAAATTATAGTGATATTTCCCTCAGGATAGATTATATCCATAGATTTCTTCAACCTTTGGAAAAATTCATTTTGGTTCTCTCCTCAGAATAGATCAAAATCTGAAAATATTTTCTTTCCCCTCTTTCCTAAGAATAAAATTCTTTAGAAAAATTCTGCTTACCTTGTCCTCAGAATTGAATTCTTTGGAAAGATTCTGGTTGGTTTTTCCTTAGAATATGTCTTTGCAAAGTTTTAATTGGTTCTATATTTTGAAAGTCCTCACTGAAAGCACTCACTCCTGACTTGTCCTCAGAATTGAATTATTTGGAAAGATTCTGGTTGGTTTTTCCATAGAATATGTCTTTACAAAGTTTTAATTGGTTCTGTATTTTGAATAGAATCCTTTGAAAATATACTTGTGTTCCTCTCCGTAGAATAGAATTCATTAAAAAGATTATATTGGTCAATCAGAGCTTAGAAGTCAAAAAGCGAAGACTGAAGGTCGCTAGGTGGAATTCGACGTGTGAATCCCCCAGAGTGTTAAGATGAGAGCTCGGATGAAAAAAGGATGCTGTGAGAAATGAAACATTGTCACATGCAAAAATGAATATTTTGTCTGGGACATCCTTGTTAATCTTCTTCTCTACCGTAGGCATAAACGGCGACGGCGGAATAATGCACTGGACATAAACGGCTACACATACAGATTAACACTATTTTTAAGCCTTCACCTGCTAAACATAATTTCATTAAGTTTTTAATTTTAAAATACTAATGACATTTGTAGAATAGAATTACTATTACCCTAGTTGATATAGTTACTATACTAGTTGAACAAACATGTTTATGAAAAATTTGAAACTATTCAGTCAGCCAAGCATGTAGCTCATAGATATGCAAAACTGTCTATGTACAGAAATAACGAATACATAAAACCGACGAAATATTTTGAAAGGGAATTATTATAACGACACCAAAGACTGTAAGATACATAAGTCTTATTTCGAATTGAACTCGAAAATCTAGGAAGCGTTAAAATATATAAAATTTTCCCAGAATATTGGAAACACTATCTTTTTATTCGTTACCTTTTGACTCAATCTTTTCAAATAAGAATAAGTCATAGAAAATATTTTCCCACATTTTAAGGAACTGAAGAAGTGGGATTCCCGTGATCTTTTTTTCAACCGCACATCTCACTTCCAACTCCAAACAATTATAGTATTGAATGACTTCAACTTTCCCTTTGAAGGAGCCTGAATATCGCGCCGCCATTGAAAAACGGCAGTGTTCCTATTACGCATGATGTCACCATTACTCAAAGGCAAAAAAATCAAAACAACCCCTTTCCATTTCGGCTATTAAGAAAAAGAAAAAGTATGAAATAGAATTCATGAAGTACCCTAGATTCCTTAAAGAAATCTATTCCTCGCTGTTTGAGCTTATACTTCAGGAAAGCACGATTTCCATTTTTATGACTTTCAAGCCGTCTCAAATAAGTACATTCTCGTAAATCTCTCTCCAATGCTCAAACAGAAGAAACGGTGAAAAATAAATTTTCTATTTCCACGAACGGTCCGTTTGATGACTTATCATCTAAGGAAATTTTTCAGAATCTAAGAGAGTTGTAAATTTGAGTGGAAAAGTATGGTGTATCGTAAAGTAACGTTTCTCTTAGTTCACGTAGGCATGCCCCAAAAAATAAAAAAGCACTCTTATTTTTTTAAAATAAGTATACATGTCCAAAAGCTAGTCTCTGAAAAGTAAATCGAGTGTTAAATAGTGTGCAATAAGATATTCAAATTGGTTCTAAATCTTAGGAATTTTTCAGGTGTTAAGAGGGTTGTAAATTCGAGTGAAAAAATGTAGTGAAAAATAAAGTTTAATAGTAAGTAACTTTTTCTTAATTCATGCAGATGTTTAAAAAGTGCAAAAGTACTTTCTGTATGAATAAGTACACAAGTTCAAAACATAGTATCTTGAAAGTGAATAAGTCGTTGAATAACGTGCGATGAGATTGAAATTGCTCCTAAATAATCGGCTAAAAATAAATGCTTTTTTACAACTTGGTTGGGTCTTATGAATCTGAAAAATTAATTAAACATCTGAAAGATTCCTATAATTCAGAACCATTTTCAGTTTCTTTTTGCACACTATTTAACACCCTATTCACTTTTAAGGGACTTGTTTTTGGATGTTTATACTTATTCTTAAAAGTGAATAAGTCCTTGAATAACGTGCGATAAGATTGAAATTGCTCCTAAATAATCGGCTAAAAATGCTTTTTTACAACTTGGTTGGGTCTTTTGAATCTGAAAAATTAATTAAACATCTGAAAGATTCCTATAATTCAGAACCATTTTCAGTTTTTTTTTGCACACTATTTAACACCCTATTCACTTTTAAGGGACTTGTTTGGGGATATTTATACTTATTCTTAAAAGTGAATAAGTCCTTGAATAACGTGCGATGAGATTGAAATTGCTCCTAAATAATCGGCTAAAAATAAATGCTTTTTTACAACTTGGTTGGGTCTTATGAATCTGAAAAATAAAATAACATATGAAAGATTCCTATAATTCAGAACTAATTTCAGTTTCTTTTTGCACACTATTTAACACCCTATTCACTTTTAAGAGACTTGTTTTTGTATTTTTATACTTATTCTTAAAAGTGAATAAGTCCTTGAATAACGTACGATGAGGTTGAAATTGCTTCTAAATAATCGGCAAAAAATAAATGCCTATTCATAACTTGGTTGGGTCTTATGGCGTAAAGGCCATATTTGGCCCAGCTGTTCTAAACACAAGCCATACAATGTTATGTAAGGGACAACGCAGACAACTAAAGTTTTTATGACACAGAAGAGAAAAATACACACAAGGTAAGTTAATGAAATTCTTACCTTGGAATCAATCTGTAGGAAATTATCATCACGACCCTCGACACCAGCGCCCTCTGTTGTACATGACGATGGCTTGTCAGTGGTGAGAAGTAGGGATGCGACAGCGACAGCAAAACATCGATGTTCAAAATTAAAACATCGATGTTGATAAAACATCGTTCCAAAATCATCGATATTTTTAAACATCGATGTTTTTAAAATTCAGTGTATTTAAACTATTTCCCCCATTTCTTAAAACTGGTTTAGCAACTAAGGATGCAACATCGACAGCAAAACATCGATGTTGATAATGCATCACCACCAAACTATCGATGTTTTTAAAATTCAGTGAATTCAAACTTTTTCCCCCATTTCATTAAACTGGTTTAGCACCTAGTGATGCTACATTGACAGCAAAACATCGATGTTCAAATTTGAAACATCGATGTTGATAATGCATCGCCCCCAAACTTTCGACGTTTTTAAAATTCAGTGCATTTAAACGTTTTACCCTATTTCTTATAACTGGTTTAGCACCTAGTGATGCTACATCAGCTCCAATACATCGATGTTTTTTTATAAAATATCAATGTTTTTAAAACATCGACATCGATGTCGTATCCCTACTTTTCAGAACCTTTACCTTTGGTCACTTTGGTCTAAAAGTAAGTTCAATTTGCTGATTATAAAAATTATGCTACTTGGTTATTTTTTAAATTTTTATAACGGTACTTTTTTCATTTAAAAATAAAACATCAACAACATAAAAACATCGACAAGTATAAACATCGATCCCAATAAATCGATGTTAAATATATCGATGTTTTTAAAAAACATCGACATCGATGTCGCATCCCTAGTGAGAAGCACTCCCTCTTGTACCGACGTATTGTACAGATGTTTTATTCCAATGTAATTGTTAACCAATAATAAACTCCTTCAATCTATCTCTGTATAAATGTAAATAATCCCTAGACTCATGTAAATGGGGTTTTGATAGTAGGGATGCGACATCGATGTCGATGTTAAAAACATCGCTGTATTTAACATAGATGTATTGGAGCCGATGTTTTTGTAACATCGATGTTTATATACTTGTCGTTGTTTTTACGTTGTCGAAGTTTTATTTTTAACTGAAAAAAGTACCGTTATAAAAAATTTAAAAAATAACCAAGTAGCATAATTTTTATAATCAGCAAATGGAACTTTCTTTTTGACCAAAGTGGCCAAGGGTGAAGGGTCTGAAAAATAGGGATGCGACATCGATGTCGATGTTTTATAAAAAACATCGATGTATTGGAGCCGATGTCGCATCACTAGTTACTAAACCAGTTTTAAGAAATGGGGAAAAAATTTAAATACACTGTATTTTAAAAACATCGATGGTTTGGGAACGATGTATTATCAACTTCGATGTTTTAATTTTGAACATCGATGTTTTGCTGTCGATGTCTAGGGGTTCTGTAAATCTAATCTGTGTTTTCAGCAATATATAGTTTGCTAGAGTGGTAGGCAATCGCATTGATGCAGGGCATTCATGTTTAGGCATAACTCTTTCGACTCTTTTTTTCAATATGAATTAACAATTTTGAACTAAAGAAATAGCTGTGAATATAATTATGGTTTAAGTTTCCTATTGAATGTTTTTATAAAATAGAAAAAATATATATAAAATCAAGAATGAAGCCAAAATTACCGTTGAAAGTAAAAATATTAAGTGATTAAATAATAAAGTATATATATATATATATATGTCTTGATCGAGTCAGTTTTGAACGACGAGATAACAACCGGGAGTGTGAAGCGTTCATTTCATCCACGTAAAACCACACCACCGCACAGACTGCAATTCCATACCGATGAGATGACCTATTTAGCGAGCGCAGTCCACGAAGCCTCACCCGCACATAAACAACGTTGCTTTGAAATCAGATACTTTCGACCTACAGACTTTTATTCGAAGGAGGTTTTAAGTTCAGGTCTGTGTTGCTGATGAATGCCAATCTCATTCATTCGCAACTTTCCTCACAGAAGCTGGTGACAAACGAAAAAATCATTCCATGGGCTGTGGTTGGTTTTGAGGGTTTTTAGGAAAAAGAAATCTGCCTACAATAATACGATACTGTTTGGTGGAATCAGGATTTGCAAATTAGAAAGAGGGACGTAAATGCCCTTATGAAGAAGATCTCAAAAAAAGCTAAAAAGATTTATGCACAGAAAATAACTCATCTCATAAAAGATGTAAGTAAAGCCAAAAAGGAAGCTTCGAGAAAATTCTGTACAGATGCTAGAACTCTTTACGGTAAACAGTACAAGGCAGTTTTTCGGAAAGGAATAAAACCAGACGAAAATTTCAAAATAACAGGTGAAGGAAACGCTGGTTCTGTCAAAGAATTCGCTTGAAAAAATTCTGGAATCACTTTATCCGTGTAACAACTGCAACAGTCTAATGGTATTAGAATTTACTAAAACGCCAAGGGACCCAGACTTCTCCAAAGATGAGGTCGATATAACTATAAACTATGTTCCGAAAGGCAAAGCACCTGGATATGATGGTAGAGATAATCTGGCGTTGGAAATAATCAATAACAAATTTCCAGAACTTCTATATGCTTTCTTCAATAAATATCTAAATCTTGCAACCTTTCCTAAGTCACTAAAAATCGGAATTATTATTCTTTTCCACAAGGCAGGAAGACAACACGATGAAATAAAATCATATCGACAAATATCCCTTCTGCCAACTCTTGGAAAAGCTTTGGAGAGATTGCTTCTGCAAAGATTAACTTATCATCAAGTTGAAAACAAAGAAAGGCATGTACTCCAATTTGGTTTAAAGGAGGGCTCATCTGTTGACAGTGCTCTAAAAAGCTTACTAAACAGAATTAATGAAGGGGAAAAGTAAAAACTGCACGTCGCTGTTGTGTCGGTTGATATTGAGAGGGCATTCGACAATCTTAACTACAATGTCATCAAAGATAGACTAGTGAAATCTAAATGCCCTTCCAATATTAAAAATACTCTTGCTAAAGTCCTCGAGGATAGAAAAGTCATGCTAATGACAAGCGAGGGTCCGGCAATCAAGAAACAAGGAAAAGGTTGTCCACAGGGATCGTGCAGCGGACCAGTGCTGTGGAATATTGTGGCCAATGAAGCATTGGATCCACCATGGCCTGAAGGAGTCCACATGCAAGCATTTCCTGTCGACTTTGCCTTTATAATCGCGGCAAAATCAGAGCGCAAATTAGGTGAGCTAGCCACAAATGCACTAGATCTGTTAAAAACCTGGACAGATCAGCAAGGTCTGAACGTGTCCAAAGAAAAGACTAAATACCTCCTTCTTAGTAATCTCTCGAGAGGACCTTTCATCTACTGGAATAAAAGGAGAATTAAACGAACTAGTACACTAAAGTACCTAGGACTTGTACTAGAAGAGAAGCTAAATTGGGAGGCTCATGTACAAACTATAGGACAAAAAGACATGTTCCAATTTCAAATGCTAGAAAGAATAGCTCTAACGAGATGGGGAATAGGGCATAAATTTCCAAAGCTGCTGTACAAAACAGTGACTGAAAGAATGTTGAGTCATGGTGCAGTGGTCTGGTGTCACAACCCAATTCAACGTACTGTAAGAAAGTTAAATGGGATACAAAGACAATTTCTGATCTCAATAACAGGAAGTTACAGAACAGCACCCACTATGGCCCTTCAAACAATTACGGGAATTGCACCACTACATCTTTCGCTTCAAAAAGAAACGGTGTGCGTCAAAATGAGAATGTGAATAAGTACAAAGCTTGTAGATGCAAATTATGACAAAGATGACTACGAGGAAAGAGCGCTAGGTTAGTATATACATCCAGCTAAAACCCTTTCGAATGACAGAATAAATCCAGCAGTGGGAGTTCTTCATTCCGGCATAAGCTACTTCACCGATGGCTCCAAAATGGAGAAAAGAGTGGGAAGTGCATTCTCTGCTCTATTCAAGAAGGGCGCATAACACAACAATGGTGTCCACGAGAATGCATGACAATAATTCCGTTTTCCAGGCGGAGCTTTATGGAATACTTTCAGCCATAAAAGCAGCAGAAGCAAGAGCAGACAAAAATGTCATTATCTGGTCAGACAGTAGAGCTGGTCTCCTGGCATTTAAAAACGCAAAGACGCCTAGTCCACTGGCACGAAAAATACAACACTTATACAACAACAAGGAAATTTGCCTAGGATGGATTAAAGCCCATGCGGGTCACGACGGAAACGAAGAAGCAGATAAAAAGCAAAAGAGGCAACAATAATGGAATGCGTAGATGAAGGGGTGAAATGGCCCAAGAGCCATTACAGAAAGAAAACCACTAGCTGGCTACTTGATGCGTGGTAGAATGAATGGGACGAAGGGGAAACAGACAGGACGGTGCGCGATGTGTTACCAAAAGTGTCACTAAAATCATCAAGTTGGACCAGGGAAGACACACTTTTCTTCACAGGGCACGGCCCATTCCCATCCTACCTAACAAGGTTTAAGAAAACCAAGTCCGAAAACTGCTCCTGTGGTGAAATTGGCACACCTCTACATTACATCACAGTTTGCCCCCTTACAGCCTCATGACATATGAGAACACCTGCCGACCACTTTAAAATCGCATGGCTCAGGAACATTGCATGCAATAAGGGCTCGAGGGTTAAAATTATTAACATGGTGAGATTCATTGAAAATCATCAGGACTTGATTATCCTAAGAGACTAGGAAAAACGAACTTTTTTCTCACCTTGCATGATGTACATATATATTTATAATGCAACATAGTATAATGATTTAATGTATATACTGTATAGATCTATAAATGTAATGTAATGTGCTCTAACATTCTAGGTTGACATGTCACCTTGGTGGCATGCTCTACTCATCCAACCACACTTATTTAAACTGGTACAGTGTCTCACGACACTAGTCACGGGAGTGCGTGTTGGTGTTAGTTAGTTAGTTTAGGCGCACAAGGGCCATATTAGACCATGCTGAGCCAGACACAAGACAAACAATATAAAGTTGTGTCAAGATCTGGTCCGTTTCCTTCTAGTGACGATATATTTTGTCCATCAAGATCTGGTCAGTTATAATAATGGCGACATACTTCTCGAGACAAACGCCAGAATGGTTAAGGTTTGGTTTTGTCACGCTACAAATAATATTTTGCTACACGAGGGCTTATTAGACTGGGACCTACTACTGAAAAGGGATTCGGGACCATTTTGAACATCAATACCCAGATTGGGACGCGTACCTCGTTTCAGTAAAGGTGTGTTAACCGCAAGTAAGAGATGCAAATCAATGATACTAAGGATTCTATAGAAATTCTGTCTTTGACAGTTCTGTTAACAATAATGTATTTTGCATTGAATACCAATGTGTATCTGATTGCTTTTGCTTAGCGACCACTTCAGAAATTAAAGAATTTAAAACTCTAAAATTTGTACCAAAATTACTATGTATATTTTGAAGAGATGAACATTAAAAACTGTTAATTTGCAGTGGGTACTAATCCTCAATCCCAATCTTCTCCAATATCTAGATATCTATATCGAGGTATCAATTTCTTCCCAATATACAGGGTGATTCTATGGTCATGAACCATGGAAACATCTTAACATCTTTGTATTTTAATAGAAACACACAATTTTATAATATGTTTCATATAGTTAGTGAGCGTATTTAGTCCAGCGTTGCTTAGCGGAGTAACAGTATTAATAAAAGAGGCTTACTACTTTGAATCTCCCTACGGTTTATTCGTAAATATTTAATCAATGTAAATGCTAAATTTGTCTTACTATGGATTAATTAAGCTCTTCGCTATCTGCAGCATACGTCGCATTACGTCTTAACAATAGTTAAAATCTGCATAGCATTCTTAACATACGTTTGAGTAATTATTTATTTTCGAAGGAAAATTAAACACAATCCTTGGAGGGCTGGGACGAGAGTATTCAGTGAGGACATAATATTACTTTTCCTCTAACACCATGTATATTTAGATACGAATGCCGATGCGGATCTAATTGTGTCTTTTACTGTTAATGAGTTTGAAAGAATTCCAAGTTGAGTGAACTCCGTGGTTAATGAAAGAGTACTTGTCACAGAGATGAATATGGAAGTTGTGAGATGTGTACTGAGAACTGCTATCTCATATATATATATATATATATATATATATATATATATATATATATATATATATATATATATATATATATATATATATATATATATATATATATATATATATATGTATATATATATATATGTATATATATATATGTGTATATATATATATATATATATATATATATATATATATATATATATATATATATATATATATGTATATATATGTATATAACAAAGCATTAATATATATATGCTTTGTTAAATCATTGCACACTTGTATATTTACCATTCAGGGTACTAAACTTCATTTACCCACAGTAGCTTCTCATAGTTCTACATTGAAGTGATCGTTCATATACGAATCCACCCACTTGGAAGTGTCTGTAGAGGTGACGACCAGATGGAATCAACCCTCCAAGTGGTTACGTTGAGATATCTCGTTATCAAGATATTTCCCATCATTTCATTGCTCAGATGGCAAAATGTTATGTCACTTTTCAAAAAAATTTGAGTAAGTCCCATCCTGGAGTCTGGTTTGTTAATGTTTAGAAGGTGGCAAAATGTCTTAAGTATTTTTCTTTCTGTTTATGAGAAAACAAAGGTGGAAAATTGTAATAAGTCACAAATCACAGAACTACATGTTGAATCTTAGAAATCTTATAAGAAAGTGACTTAAAATATTTTTACATCTGAGCACAGATTTGTTGATGCTGAAATCAAGATCTGGCCAGTTTTCTACTGACAAGGTATAAAAATAGGTGTCATCACTTCTGATATCCCCATTCCAATTTAAAAAACTTCAGTTCCCAGTTCGTTTAAGATTCACTGTCAGCATCAACAAGGCACAATCACCTTAAAGTCGTACAACTCTGTCTCATTCAACCGTGTTTCTCCCACGCTCAAGTGTTTGAGATTATTTAATACCTTTTTACTTTTTATAAAGATATATCACTTAAATTTCTTGCCACATATGGTTATTTTAATAAGTGTACATGCATACTCTCTCGGGGAAAAATAATCAAGTAAAAAATTCAAATTTTAAAAATTTGTTTTCCTTTCGCACATGGCACAGACTTATTTCATTTCATTTAATTGTTTCTAAAGTTACATTTCACATCTACAAACGTAGCTAATTTTAAAAATTCAGGTAAGCAAAAAAATAATTCTCTTTGTACTCAACAAAATAAAAATAAAAATATCTTTAATTTTGGTCTATTAATCTATTTTATTCAAAATTACCTCAACTTACAAAAATATTTCTAATTTTTCTGTCTCCCTATTATTTAAGTAATTTGGGGTTAAAATATACTATGTTGCCCAAATCAACACATTTCATTGTTGTGTTCAAAATAAGATACACATTTTAGTTGTAAAATTTAAAAAATAATAAACTCATTTTTTCGGTTTTCAGTAAAAAAAAGCATGTTTCTCACTCCTTTCACCATTCAATTTTCTCAACTGCCTTATTCAAAAACTTAAATCTCTTTTTAATCTTAGAAAATACAATTTTTGCCATTGTAGTAATATATGCATGTGTATAAGATCGATTTAAAAAATAATACAACAATAAACACAAATTTTGCAAGTTTTTATTACAAATTTCAACCAATTTTAAATTTGAAGAAATTTGTAATTTTTAATTAACATCACACAAAAGCAACACAGTTGCCTATTAACGAGGGTCTGGTATCAATTCCCTAATTGAGACATCCGAGGTAATTTTTTATTATCGTCATACTATAGCAACTCAACGTGCTATTTACAACGGTTCGGTATCAATCCCTAAGTAAAAGATCCGAGGCAATTTTTAATTAACGTCGTACAATAGCAACTCAACGGGCTTTTGACTACGGTCCGGGATCAATCGCCTAAGGAAAGTATCCGAGAAAATTGGGTAATTTTTAATTAACGTTCTCAAGCACTACAACTACCTATTTATTAACTAGGGTCGTAGTTAAATCCAATAAGGGAAATATACGTGGACAACACGGTCATATCATAACATAACACCTCAGCTGGCACCCCACCCTCCAAGTAATTGTGACGTCACACCCATTCACTCTCTTCGCAATTCCAATTTCACAATAACGAGGCCATCACGCCGTTGTCCGTGGTGTTGGTTTGCGGAGCAAACCAAATGGGAATGTGTAGCAAACACCGGTGGTTTACAAACGTTCCCAATAGACACACCTAACCCTACAAAGTACAGCACGGGCAACGCCGTGCTAGCCACGCAGTGGCTAGTTTAAAATAAATCTGAAGTATTGATTCAAAATATAATTTGTTGTTGTTTACTGTGCACCCTCCTATTTTCAAGAAAACACCACAAGGTGTGGTAACTGTGACAGTGCTGATAAACCGACATTATTTAATGCAAGTGTTTATCCACAGTTAGCTACTATACACTTTTTAAATAATAATCCAATATAGAGCTTTCTCTACCATTAATATAAATTTAATTTACCCAATAAAAAACTACGGCATTTTATCTTTTATGACAAACCTGGAAAAACAAATTTTAAAATATTTTCATGTAATTTTTGTGCATTACAGTATAACTACTTAATGTAGCTCTAATCTGAAACATTCATTCAAATTAAAATTTGGTTTGTTTTTATGGTCCAAAGAGAGGCTAGATTGGACCAATCTGTGCCAAACGATGGTAATATTTAATAGTGCGTAATTTTTAAAATGCATAAATTAAAGAAAACATGTACAAAATTAGCCCTTGAAGTTTATTTGACGAACTATCAAGTCCAACAAGATCTGGCCAAGTTTGTCAATGACGGTTATATGACTTGTAAGATTTGCTAATGACATCTCGTCATCAAGATATTGTCGATTGTTTGAATTTGACAAAATGAAGAATTAAACAGTTTTGTATTGGATCTAAAATATCTATCTAATGACGAGACCTGTTCTCCTTCAAGTTGTGGTCAGTTTTGTTAATGACAAGATACTTCGTCATCAAGGTATTGCCGACTTTTTTATAATGACGAGATAAAGATCTTGTCAGTTCTCTTCAGATGGTAAGATATCTAGTCCATCAATATCTGGTCAATTTTGCTAATGACGTAAATTACGAGTCTAAATTTAATTTAAGTCAAGTGAAGAAATCTAAAAACAGTTCATAAAACCAATATATATATATATATATATATATATATATATATATATATATATATATATATATATATATATATATATATATATATATATATATATATATATAAAATATTAATAAAACAGTTTCTCAATTACTAATTTCATAGCCATATAATTGTTTACTCAGAATCGCCTCAGGATGGTCATTTTGATTCAACAACGTATAAAAAGAGCACAAAACATATCTTTCCAGGGAGTGGACTCACGGATATTATATATAGATCCAAGAATATCTAATTGTTGTCACACTGTCACAAATCTGGAGGATTTTCCTCAAAAAGATCCTTTTTTGGCGCCACACCACTGCCCCATCATTCATATCTTCAATTAGGCCACCGCCTCTAGTGGTGTCACGTAAGGACTTCCACCCTCAAGGTCGTGGAAGGTCAACACTCGTGACAGTTTTTACTTACGACGAGCGTTTAGTGTTTGCGGAAATGAATCCTCTCCAGTCGAATGCGTTGAGTGAGTACACACGCATAAAGAAATGCTGTAGCAACGTAAGCTGGAACAGAACTGTCGTGGGCATCTTCTTTATGTGAGCAAGATGGTTTCTATGATACGTCATTGATGCCGAGGTTTGAAAATCACATATTCAGGCATTCGTCCATTTATTTTTCGAACATTTTACTTATAAATATCTCAGTTCAGAATTATTTTCTAACCTAACCAAATGTGTACTTTATTTTACTGTCAACTTCTTACATTTTCTTGGTAGTTAGTGGTAGGCCGCTCAGGTTCGATTCATGTTACTTACCTTGGCTGTAACCATCTCTGTGTCAGTAAAACATTCCTTGTGTGTATGTTCATTAATTGACATTGTATTGTGTTTGATGAAGCTTGGAGCCATAAAACCCAACACAAAAAATCATCTTACACTAATTAGTATTTAACGCTTCGATTCGTAACTAAACATAACATACTTATAGCTAGCTCCTCTACAGTTTTACCATGTTTTGGACGTTTGGAGAGTGGGGTGCCAACTCAGAACTGACCTCGTCATCTGACCGTGGTTCAAAATTAAGCTGTGTTGTCCTCGGATCTTTCGCCTGGGGTTTGATTCCGGCCGTCTCCAATAGTCCGTCGTCTTGATTCAGTGCGACGTTAATTAAAATACCTACCTACTTATCTTGTAGGTACTACTAACTTGACCGACTACTTTTATTCAACGTAAATGCAAATTCTTAAGCCTATCTAAGGAACCTATATTTTTTCACATTCCATCACTGGCTTTAAATACATCTTCAAATATTAGTTCAAGCTTATCTCGTCTTCAGAAACTTTTGTGAGTGCTTGGTAAAAATTGAAAGGACAAGAAATGTATCTTAAACTTTTGACGGGCAAAATGTTATCAAATGGGCTAGATGTCACAAATATGATTTTTCAACGCAAAAGGTGTGCAGAAGAAAGAGAGATAGTTAAAATAAAAATTAAAGTCATTGAAAGCAACAGATTAAAATGCCAGTTACTAGTTATGTGAAAACGTTTCAAAATATATGTATTATTTTGAAAAATACTTCAGATTATTTGTGATAAGTGGTACGCAGAAATTAGAAACTAAATGCCAATTATTGTGGAATAGAAGACAACACACAATGGTTTTGTTGAGTACGATAGAAATATCATATATCTTCCCATTCTCTTCTATGCCTTAACGAAAAATATTCCTTATTTATTCGGAAAATGGAATAAATATTTGCGAAGAACTTTCCTCTGAAACATTGCTTTTTTGTGAGGTATATATGAATTGTCTTTTGTGAATTGTTTGGTAAAAATTGCTTTTGGGTATGTTTGTTCCCAACGAATCTTTGTTTCAATAAATTCCATGAAGATATTTCCTTAGGAATACACTTAGTTTATAGAAGGAACCTGTTGAAAAGGCACCCGTCTTCTTTTCCTCAGACACGTATGAATTAAGCGCAAATAAATATTTGTAAAAATATTCTTTTCGTACCAGTGATTTTTGAACACTCTGTCTACACCACCACATTAGATAAGTGGTTACAGAACTTGGTGGTTGGTAGACTGAATGATTGTTTGAGAATTTGATCCTCATATCTGCCAATATTGTGCTGTGCAATATAATGTAGTGGGTTGAGTGATGTGCCAAAAAAAACCCCACGACGACACAGTCAAAATGCAATTAAACTAGACGTTTATTGCACAGTTTAATGCAATTAAACACAGTCATATAGTCAGAGTTAGAAAATAAAAATAAAAGTTACTGGTCCCAAAGACCAGTGTATACAAAACTATACTGGTTCGCTGAGATCATATTTGGTCCGCTCCTCAAATAAGAAATGATTACTAGGGGCCCGCCCCCTGCTCCCAAACTCTCGCCAACCCCCGGATGATTGCTTTGTAATCCTCATTGGTTGGTCGCGCGAACCATGCTCGGTTCGCTCGAATCAATGAAGACATGTGTCCTAGCACAATGAATAGTTTACAAAATATGACATTCCAAAAAATATTTTTCAAGAGTAAATTTGTAAAATGTAAAGTTATACAGTACCTCTGGAATCAGAACTCGAAGAATTTCGAATTCAAATGAAAACTTTGAGCAAATTCTGACTCAAAATGGGAGCGCGGCTTTGGAAATCGAATACCCAGCATGTTCTTTGTGCGTACTTTTCCTCAGCAGTCGATCAACTATACACTTTTTCATTGAGTTTGTTGTAGTGCAAACGCCTTGTTGAACTATAAATGTTGGCCCAAAAATGTCCGTTTTCTTGTATGGCCCTAAAAAGTGCCCTTGTTTTTGACATTTGGAAAGAAAGTAGTGCAATGAACTTTAATTATTCATTTTTTTCAATAATATTTCATCCTTAATGCTATAAATTCAATTGAGGCGCGAGACTTCTTGGTAATCAAACAATCGTACAGTGTTGCCAAAAAGCGATAACAAATAACGTTTTGTTTGAGTGCAGCGTAAGATAATTATATATATAAATAGTTAATAGAAAGCGTGTTAATATTCAGGGCACAAAATTTCACTCGCCCTTTCGCATTTTTTTCTTTTACGAATAAGAATTGTGTCAAACTGTGGATATATTTTTTATTAGCTTCAAGTCTCTAAGGAATTCTAATTGCACCAGTTGCAGAGGTGCTGTTTTGGAATCTTTCCCTTCGGGATTGATCCTGAACCGTCGCCAATAGATGTGCCTTGTGTTGCTTCCAGTGCGACGTAAATTCAACACCTACCGAGCGCAGCGAAAAGTCACAATTCTTCCAAAAATCGAATTTTTGTTTTCTATTGCATTCAATGGAGTGCACCAATACGAATCGATTGATGTATCACTTATTATGTAAAATGCATTTTAAGTTACTAAAATTTAATTTTGAAATTATCCTTTTTGGGGTCTCGGTTTTGCCTACGATAGATTATATTTTTTTATAATATTTTATATTTTTGTATTAATGTACATTTTAATCGATTGGCAACAGGTTTAACTGCGACTGTTATTAAATTTTACCGTGAATTTTGTTTACTTGTGCTTTGGAAAGTTCTTATCGATAAGGTAAGGAGATACTTTTTTGTAGTTTTATTGTCGTTTTCTCAAAATGATAAATTTTCATCTTCAGATGCGCTCTGTGAAAAAACTCTTAAAGCCATCAGTCTGAAATTTTGCATACATATGTATTTCTACTAGGCAATTATGTTAAAATATAGACTTTTGAGGAAATATGAACAGAAATGTTTTTAAAGGGTAATTGGTAGGTATAAAATTACACCATTTTCATGAGCTGATTTAAATTGTGTCTAAAAATTTTTTTTTCCTGGTTATTTTCAACATGAATTTAAGAAACATTTCTAATTATAGGGAAAAAAGTTGCTAATCAATATATATTAAAGTTTTTTTATAGAGCGCACCCAAAGTGAACTCACTGTATTGAATTTTTTTTCACCGAGTTCTATATAAATGCTACTCTACAGTATATTTTGACTTAAAATTTTTTTTTTTTTTTTTAGCTTGAATTAGTTTTAAAAATGCATTACAAACATGTGTGCAAAAATTTATATTGGTACTTATAATAGCTTAAATTTTATATGCATTCGAATATTGGTCACATTTTCACGATTTCTGGCCTTTGATGACTTCCCGGTACCCTTAAAATTTACGTTTAACAGTTATTTACATGCATAAATGTTTATTTTGATGGATCTTGCCACGCTATTGTTTGGCCAGGGTCACCCAGTATACGTTAAATTTTTAATTATACGAGTCATCAAAGCCTCGTAAAATAATCAAGCAATCGTAAAATAAGACGCATTAATCGACTAATTCATACCCATTCATCCAATATTTGAGTTACTCCCGCATTGCACAAATCGGTGTAACTTAAAACTGCAGAATTTGAGAATATTTTCCGTATTTCCGTTGAATTAATTGAAAAGAATAACCATTCTTGAAAGTTGGAAGAAGCCAACTCTATAATCGACTTTTACTCTTCCCACCATCTTAAGTGTAGGCTGTCATTTAGTAAACTTAGAACATATTAATCAAATTAACTCAACCCATCATCTATTGCCTGGATATTATAATAATTAAAATAGATTATCCATTTTAATTTGCGAAACATAGAAAATTAACTATTGGGGTATTACTTAGTCATCAAATTACTTCGCAAGATTTAGTTTATCCACTGCATCTCTACTATTATAAAAGGAAGAGTTGAAGAGTTTCTCTGTCTCCTGTCTGCTTTTCTTCAATCACTGTCTTGACGAATCTATAGCACTTACAATAATGAAATTTGGCACACAGGTAGTCCTAATTTTTTGCGATTTTTGTGTAGTGTATGAATTTTTTAAATTAATCTAGAACATTTTTTAATTAATTCATTAGTTTTTTTCAACTTTCTTTCTTCCATCCGAAATGCGACGTTATTGATGAAGTGAGGGGATTTTGGAATTTTCGACTGCTGACGCCGCAAGTGGTTTTAGACCAAATGCCTTTGGAATTATGCCAAGTTTTCCGATTATAACGTGTTTTGATTTACATTGTTGATAATATCCTCTTCGTGGCCATCACGGCGTTGCCCGTGGAGTTCGTTTGCAAAGCAAAACAAATTGGAATACGTAGCAATCAGCGGGTGATGTCGAGCGTCAGCGAGCAATGTTCACAAATGACCTCACGAAAAGAACTGTCAAGGGCAACACCGAGCTGGTCACGCAGTGGCTAGTCTCTAATATTATTAAAGGAAGTGTTTGTTTGTTTGTTTTCTTGGACTTAAAGTCCTGACAAATCTTTACCACTTACAGTAAAGATATTTGGCACACAGGTAGTCCGAATGTTTTGCAATTTTAGGGTCGAGGCGAATTTAAAAATTCAATCTAGAACATTTTTAAATGAATTTAATAGTTTTTTCACCATTCTTACTTCTTTCGTAGAATGAAGAGAAACATCAAAATTTAGAATTTTCGCCCTCACGTCAGCCTTTTTATCCATGCCAAATTTTTTTCATCCTCCCGTCTAGAATGAGAGAGAACACACTCGAATGACCTTCGATTGTTTCGAGATTCATTCATTTTGATTTCATGCGAAACGGATTCCAAAGAAGCAAATTTTTTACTGAAGTTATCACTGGCGTTCTTCAGTGCTTTTTTCTATCTCAGCGATCGTTAAAGGTAGAATAAAAATTTCAACGGATTTGTAATCTGGGGACATTTTTACACCAGCTAGATACCTTATATATTTCATTTTCTTTAAATCTTTTATATTTTCGCAAGAGTTTGTGACGTCACGTGAACTTTCGCTTTCCAAAAATAAACAGATTGCATTTTCTGCCCTTCGCATTAAAATAAAAATAAAAATATTACATTTCCTGCCCTATTCCATTCCAGCGAATGAGAGTAAAAAAATAAAAAAATAAAAACATTTTGACTGGTATTGTTAAGTTCTTTTTTCGTAAAATCGGAAAAATGGATTAAAAATTTCAGTGGATTTGAAATCTACGGAAAATTTTACACCAGATTAATACCTTCCGCCACGGGCACGGACAACGCCGGGCAATCCACGCATTGAATACATAAGAGAAACATACGTACTAGTTCAATCAATGTGATGTTCTTTTCAACTAGGGGGCTGCCGCCCCATGCCCGCTACCGCTCGCTCATCGGACACTAAAATATTGTAGTCTAGCTTTATAACTGTCACAGAAAGAATAACATCATTAGGTGAATTCATTTACAGTAAAAATACATCTGGGATAATTTAGTATGTACAAACACGATGCCAATAAAATCTAACTCCTGTAATATTTACACGCTGCAAAGAGTAAGTAACTTTTGTCATTCTATGGGAGCAGTGAGCAAGCGAAAACCTTTCTGATGTAAAATCATTCCTAATTTTAACCTAATAATACTCAGAAACGTTCGTTTCGACTTGGAAATTCATCGTATTAGCCATTTGTTGTTCGTCTATGCCCAAGAATTATTTACTTACTAAACAAATAATGCAAATACACACAAGTTTATTATTTGAGCGAGTCTTCTACAAATTTAGTCAGATGGAATCGCAACATGTAATAGTAGTGTTGTGATCAAGTAGGTGTAAAGCATATTGCTGAGTATAACCTCACGTACCACCATGGGTTGAAAATATTTGTTAAGACAATAGGGGCTTAATAAATTTATTATCAAGAAGTTATGTATTAGAAGTTGAGTCTTGTGGATACTAGTTCTGTAAAATCTCGAATACTAACTTTAAGTGTTCATAACATGTTCCTGAAACAGGTTTTAAATCCTAGTGATTTATTTGTGAATTTTATAGAACACGCACATAGTTGAAATTGATCAGTTTTATCCAATAAACGTCTTAAAGAAATATTAATTTCATTCTCATAGCATGTCTACTGAAAATTAGACAATGTCGGTATCTTGAAACAGCTCTTGTAGAAAAAATGTCACTTCCTCATTGTTCGGTGTGATTGGTTAAACGGGGGAAACTTCGGAGGCATTCAGATGTCAATCACTTTCCATTCCAGCTTCATTGTTACACCCTTTACTGGGCTTTGCAGGAGATGGAAGGCTATACCGGATGCCTCGATTTTTTTTATTTCATCTACTGTAAACGCCTAGTATAGGGTTCGAACAAACTTCACAATGACTTTAATTGAAATTACGGAGCAAGTGAGAATAACACTAAGACAATTTCGAACCAGTGTTTTCTACACTGCCGTGACCTTTGTGATTGGAAGAGTAACGGATTAGCAACCGGTGGATCGAGTTCAAAATTCGTTCCAATCAAAGACCATCGTGTACGAGGGTGGGTGGGTGCACGTTAAATCTACCATACCCCAAATGTCCTCACTTTGGCTTACTGTAGAAGCTTGGTAAGAGGATAGGAAGCTCAGGTGTTAACTCGGTATCTGACCGTGGTTCAAAATAACATGGTGTTGTTCTCGTATTTTGCCTTCGGTATTGTTCCCAAACCGTAGCCAATAGTCCTTTGTGTTGATTTGGCTTACTGTAGAAGCTTGGTAAGAGGATAGGAAGCTCAGGTGTTAACTCAGTATCTGACCGTGGTTCAAAATAACATGGTGTTGTTCTCGTATTTTGCCTTCGGTATTGTTCCCAAACCGTAGCCAATAGTCCTTTGTGTTGATCCAATGCAATATTAATCAAACTGTTTACCTTGATATCTTTCTAAACTGACCGACTGTGGAAATTATTTGAATCTTAGATGGCGCTGACATCACTGACGTCATGGGCCTTTCTTCCTCTCCTACACCTCCAGCTTCTGTCAGTTAGAAGTTAGAATCTTGATTTGAATTCGTTCGATAAGAATCTATGCGTTCTTAATTTGATCGATTTGATTAACGTTTCCATTTGCATTACTATGTAACCTTTTTCTGTATCTGTAAATAGTGTAAAATAGTAATTAAACTTCAGTCTAACTGAAGAATCACTCCAATCGTCATTTTGTGTCTGTCAAACTAAGATCATTGAAACCTGGTCTTTCTGCATCAATAACCGAGGACGTTTGAAGAAATTTTGATCGGCCGTTTGAATATACAGGGTTATCCAAAATGAATCACCTGATTTCAAAATGCTATATTTCCATAAATAAACGACACGGATTGACAAATAATACATAGGAAAAATATATAATTTTTTTTACAAGTGTTCGAAAATTTCCTTCAGTTTTCTAATATCAAGACGGTATGTAAGTTCTTCCAAACACATTGTAAAGAGTCATTAGTAATTGATTATACAGCAACAGAAATCCGTTGTTTAAGTTCACATAAATTTGTGGGTAATGGTGGCATATGCACTTTATCTATTACAAACCCCCCAAAGGAAGAAATCGCATGGGGTCATATCAGATGACCTAGGTGGCCAGCTGTGTAACATCAAGTCATCTGGTCCACTGCGACCGATCGAACTGAGAGAAAACGACGGACACCTGTTGCCCAGTGGGGTGGTGCCTCATCTTGTTGGAAAAAGAAGTTGGAGAGATCTTCTTCTATCTGGGGGAAAAGCCAGATTTGCAACATATACAAATAGTCAGTGACTGTTTTTTCCGCAAAAAAGAACTATCCATGAATCTTTGATACGGACATCGCACAATAAACGTTAACTTTCGGTGAGTCCGCAATCTACCTCTTCACAATATAAAACTTTCAGATTTTTCCTATATGGAATTTTGAAATCGAATGATTCATTTTGAATAACCCTGTATGATGATAGGCGAAAACAGAAATTGTAATATTTTTTTCAATGACTGTTGATGGATAGCATGATCTCTAGAGTATTAACTGGAAACAACATGGCAATCTCCATTGGAGATGTTACCTTATTGCACTCATCTTGAACTGTGGAGGACATTCTTTCTTAGTGGACTTTGGGAAAGTTTGCCCTTCATTTACGTGTCGTCTGGAAAAAATCAAGAAACTTCAAGCAGTGAACCCGATTTCGGCAGATACGAGATTGGATCTCTTAACCAAATTCTCTTAGTGTGCCAATTTATTTTCCCTCTTGGTAGGTGTCTCTTCGGCAGGACTGTAGTGGAAGGTATACTGCGGTATACGTGCCGTATACAGTCTGGTTTTTCCATCAAATTCCGTATACCTTCTGCTTCTTTTTAAAAACTATGTACACCGCTTTGCTTTTCCTAGAAAACATCGTGCGAAGCTCAGATAGCTTTAAAAGCAAATGAAAAGTTTCTATTTCAAGAAATAACCTTGGAACATAATTCCAAAATCGTACCTATTAATTAAAAGCAATTCATTCAAAGTATTGTCAATAGAATGAAATCCAGACTTTGTTCTGATGTTAATGAAGAAAATTGTCAACTTTTGAAGGATATATCCATGTTTAATCCAGAAAATATACACACACAGCATATTCGCCATGGAGAAAAGGAAGTAAAAAGGATCCGTCACCGTTTTGGTATAGATGAAATGTATACTATTCAGGGTTTGAGGGACCAATGAAAACGCCCAAGTTGTTCCAGAAAAATGAAAGCCTCTTGTAAGAACAATTGAAATATCACTATGTTCCACGACCAAGTGCAAGACGGGGTTTAGTTTAATGAATAACTTCAACCGGAAAAAATTTGTAAATTCTTGGTTGCCCAACCATTGCTCTTCAGTAGACAAGGGATCAATATATCAAGAGTATGCGCTACAAAAACACGCACAGACGGATTTCTCTCGTCAAGCAATTTGGAAAATATTTAAATGAAAATATAATAGAGGTAGGCCTTAAAATTTGTTTTTAAAAAAATTCCATCCTACTTTATATGTGTAAATATTTTTCTCTTAACATTTCCTGTAATTATTTTACATCATAGTTAAATATTAATATAGTGATATTTTCAAATTTGAATATCCCTCGATGCTAGTCTGCATATTTTGCTTTGCATAAATACTGTAAACACCCTATAACTCTAACCTTGTGAACACGAATTTCTGCTTAGATCGAAGTTTCTTCAAAGTTCCACAGTTCTTGTTTTCTTGTAATATAAAATTAATTACAGGCTTTTCTCTCTCGATAACTTCAATTGAACTTCGAATGTTTCTAACATAATCCCCGGTGCTTTGAGAATACCCGATGGGCTCCCGGAAGAGTGCGATAAAGGAGGGGGGGGGGGCGATCAACCCCCTGTCTTATGGATTTCCTATAGATATACATGTATGTACATCGTTATGATTAAACAATTTCCAATATCTAGATGGTGAGATGTGTTGTCATTTTCGGAATTAGTCAGATTTTGATGGACGAGATATCTGTTAATGCCACTGGGAGGGTTAAGAATGACGTCTTTAACCAATCGGTCACTGGTGGGACATAATAGAAGAAACAGTGCACATATTTTGAAGAATATTTGAAACTTTTTGTACAATAACAATCATGAAAAAAGGTATTGTAGCAATCTATATATATATAATTCTCTTACGTCGCACGCAAAAAAGACGTTATTTGCTATCGCGTTTTGGCAACACTGTACGATTATTTGTTTACCACGAAGCCTTGAGCTTCAATTGAATTTATTGCGTTATCGGATAAAATTTTATTGAAAAAAAAATGAATATTAGTTCAGCTATTGCAGCATACAAACGACATGAGGGGTATTCGATTTCCAAAGCAGCGATCACAATTCGATTCAAAACTTGCTTAAAGTTTCAATTTGAATTCCAAATTGTTCGAGTTTTGATTCCAAAGGTACTGTATATTTTTTCAGTTGTACAACAAATTTATATTTGAAATTTTTTTAGGAATATCATATTTTGTAAACAATGTCTTCATTGATGCGAGCGAAGCGAGCAAGGTTCGCGCAGCGAACAAAATGTGGACTGCAAAGCAATCCTCCGGGGGTTGGCGAGCGTCAGCGAGCAGGGTACAGGTCCCCTAGTTCTTTATATTCGTCTTATAGGCGTTTCACGTTTTCAAGGGAAAAGCGAATTATATGATTCTGACTTTTCTTATATGGCTTAATAGAACTTCATTCAAGAGTATTTTTTTCAAGAGGTAATAACAGATACAACTATTTATAGTCCTCATGTAAGATTATTGGTTGACTAGCTGAATAAAACACGACGTTCCTGTGGTTTAATTGGTTAAACGTTAATTGAAAGTGATCAAAATAATCATTTTCACTTTCATAGAAAAATGCTACTATCATAAAATCAAAGTGAGCGGAAAACAATTTTTTAAACTCCATTTCGACATTTTCATAGCTTTTATAAATTTACTTTGGATGAAATGCGTCTGCTTTTATCATTTGTATAATCCATCCCACATACTTCGCATTGTTGAGCAAACAAAACTACGAAAGAAGATAGTGAGATGACTATTACAGAAATTGATTTTGAGTTTTAAAATGATTGTGAATGCCCCTTAATTGTTGGGTTGGCGATCGTAAGAGAGCAGGGGGCGAAGTTCTCGCTGTGATGTCATGGACCGGAAAGTCTAATCAGGATTGTAGGAATTATTAAGATAGTTTTGTCGTCGCAGGAGATTAACTCTACAAAAGGAGTGTTGGTTTTCGAAGCAAATTAAAAGGGATTGCGTAGGAATCTCCGGGGGTTGGCGAGCGTAAGCGAGCAGGGGGATGAGCCCCCTAGTACTGTAAAAATGACGAACTCAACAGCGTAATATTATATTCAATTTTCCTATCAAGATAATTTTACTTGCACTCGAATTGCGATAGTTTCGAATTGCAACATCGTCATCATAAGATGGAAAATCACATTCAGACGATATCCATGATTAATTCCTGTTCTAGCAAATTTGATTGAAAATTGCATTTCGCTTGTGAAGCAACATAGTGTTTTTAAATTAAAATTCTTGAGTACAGATGACAAATTGATGACAATTTAAAGAAAAATATCAATTTTATTAAAAATATATATATATCTATGTTTTCAAGCGAATTTTTCGGAAAGCAAAGTTGCAGAAAAATAGCCTCAACTAAGTTAACTACCAAGAATATTTTGGAACGAAATGAAAAATAAGTTTAAACATAAGTATTATAATTTAAATTACTTAAATATAATTTTTTTGAATTTTTTTTCCATGAATGCTGATTAAACAATCTTAAGTTTTGTCTCGCAATTGTAATATTAATCAATGTTATTCCTAAGGGGATTGTTGCCCGTTTGGAAGAGTACCCGATTAGTAATCGATTTTTTCTAATCCGCAACCAAAGACCAACGAAATTCAAAGACCGTCGTGTACACGAGGACTGGTTCACGTTAAACCTGTAGAGCTGAAATATACGCCTTACGCAGGAAAATTTTTTTTAACTACATTTCTAAACAGCGTTTTCTATAACCTAAATACGACATTTCCTGTCACATATTCTTCGACAAAAGTGTTTATTTTGGGCTTCACCTTTACAATTAAGCCCGATGTTTTTTTAAATCCTATATATCTAAAAAGTAACTATCAAAAACCATTTCTCGAATAGCTGAAAATATTTTCAATGGATGGTATTAACAAATGTATGCGGTACAGTTTAGTATTTTGTAAATTAGTATTTAGTTTGTAAGTTACTGATAATTACTGATTTAGTGTGTAAGTTAATATAGCTGAGCACTGTATGTAATTTATTTTCAAATGTTTAGCTGTCTAAACGTTATACTGGGTTAAAATTCTTGCGTATACATTTGCATAAATTATTTATTTTATTAAATAAAATTCATTTAAACATCGTAGAAATACAATTTGTGTGAAAGGATCCATTGGTGTAAACTATGTGGAGATGTTTAATAAAGAAAGTTTTGAAATCAAATTCACACTAATGAAAAAATATCTACAGCATATATCACGTCATACACGGAGATTTAAATTGAAAATCCTGAAATGAGTGTTATACTGGGTTGAAATTCTTGCATATGTATTTGCTTATATTATTTTTTATTAAGTAAAATGTATTTAAACAAAGTAGAACCTGAATTTGTATGAAAGAATCCATTGGTGTAAAGCAGTGGTACCGGTCCGTGGATCAAATGGTACCGGGCCGTGGATCAAATGGTACCGGGCCGTCCAAGAAATATTAAATAATTTGCATTTTATTTACTTTGGTATATTTATCTCGGGTTTGTGTGGTTCTTATCTATGAATGTCTACTCAAATTAGGAGGCGGTATATCAGAACTTGAAATTTGTTCTGTTACTAGAGCTTCAATTATGATTTCTGAATTCTGTATGTCACTATTTTCTAATTTTGACAAATGTGACAACTGTTTTCAAGTTGGCAGACAAAGTAGCTGCATTTAAATCCAAACTGAAGTTGTGGGGACGGCGCGTGAACAGAGGCATTTTGGACATATTTCAGACATTGGCGGGGATTTTAGGCGAGACTGAGCCTAAGCATTCATTCTCCTAGTTGGTGCACGATCACCTACCTGTCTTTGCTTTTAAAAGAGTTCGAGCGCTTCTTGGGGTTTTTGTGGTTGGGAAACTATTTTATTGATTTAGCCTTTGTGAGTTAAAATGTTAAATCACATTATATTCATTTTTTGGTGTAACTGTTTGGTGTAGCTGTTTATTTTGAAGGCATGTTTAAATCCAGTTAAAGTAAAATTATTAAATCAAAACAATCTAAAATATAAACAATAAACGTATCTCCCCGGCTCCCCCCCCCCCTCCCAGCGGGCCGCGTTAAAATTATAAAACGTTGATCCGGTCCGCGGCTATAAAAAGGTTGGGGAGCACTGGTGTAAAGTATATAGAGATGTTTAAGTAAAGGAAATTTTGAAATCGAATTCACACTAATGAAGAAACTACAGAGTAAATCGTGTTATCCATGAAGATCTAAAATGAAAATCCTCGAATTACCAAACAAAAGAAATCTAGAAAAACGTCTTATTGTACACAAGAATAAAATATAAATCCATTATGAAAAATTTACTAAAGTTTAATTTATACGAGAGTTATAGTTTTGAAAATAATTTTTATGGTACTAAAATTGACATAAAATACGTAAATTTCCATAAAGTTAAGGTTGTTAACCCTCAAAACATTAATATCTAAGCAATATTTAAATAGAACTCTTGCATAACGATTGAGTTTAAAGTTATGAAACGTATTTCATTAGTGAGAACTCAGTTACGATGAATTTAGTACGTTAAGTTATTAGAGCTTAGTACATTTACTAGTTAATAGAATCTAGTATGTTTGGTTATAATAATCTTGTATGTTTAGTTTTAAGAATTTACTACGTTTAGTTATTAAGATTATATTAAGTTTAATTGTTTGAGTTTAGTATGTTTTTTTATATAGTTGCTAGTGTTATATTAGAAAAACTTTAGTATGCTTAATTATTCGAGTTTAGAACATTTAGTTATTAGAGTTTAGTATGTTTAGCTATTAGTGTTACTAGAATTTAGTACGTTTAGCTATTAGTTATTAGAAATTAATATGTTTAGTTATTAGTTATTAAAGTTCAATATGCTTAATTATTAGTGTTTAGTATGTTTAATTATTAGGTATTATAATGTAGTATGTTTAATTACTAGTAATAATAATTTAGTATGTTTAATTACTTGGTATTAGAATTTAGTATGTTTAGTTATTATAATTTAATATGTTTAGTTATTAAAGTTTAATATGCTTATTTAGTAGTATTTAGTATGTTTAATAAATAGTTTTTGACTTAAGTACGTTTAATTATTCGAGCTTAGTATGTTTAGTTATTAGTTATGTAGAATTTATTACGGTTAGTTATTAGAGTTAAGTATGTTTAGTTACTAGTTGTTAGAAAAGTTTAGTATACTTAGTTATTAGTTATTAGATTTTAGTACGTTTAGTTATTCGAGTTTAATATGTTTAGTTATTAGAAAATTTTGTAATTTTTGTTATTAGATTTTCAGTACGTTTAGCTATTAGAGTTTTGTTTCTTATTTACTAGTTATAAAAATTTAATATATTTTGGTTATTAGTGATTATAATTTAGTATGTTTAGTTACATAAGTTACTAGAATTCAGAATGTTTGTTATTAGTTATTAGCCATTATAATTTAGTATACTTCAAATATTTTTTGTAAAAATAATATCCGTTTGATATTTTCGTAATTGTTGAAAACTCACTATTCACTTTTCGGATGATCAGAATATCAGTTCGATTACATTAAATACTTGTTGATAAACGTTTGGGTTGCATACATCAAGACATAAGTTATTAATCATTAATTAAAGAAACAAAAGACGATACAAAATTACAAAGAACAACGCTCAAATACCTCTTTTTCAATCCGTCTGGTATTCACTAAACTCTAAATTCATTTTTTTTTTAAATCTTATTCTATATCATGGTTAAATATTGAGCGTGCATAATTAAAAATTGCATTCGCATTATCATCGTTTGAATGTGAGTATATATACTAATATTATAGTTTGCATGTACTTGCTAAATATATATTGTCTGCTTTAAGTTGTCAGTTCTTTTATCGTTGAAATAACGTAATTGTAGCATTTTATAAAGCTTAGTATAATATAGTGAATTGCTTTATTTACAAGGCACATAAACGCAACCAGATGGAATGCAAAGATTTTATTTTCAGCAACCCAAATGATTTCACATGATATACTACATCGGGGTTACCTTATAATGCAGCGTCTTACTGTTTAGTTGAAGTTTGGCGTTGACCAATCAACTATCATATACCAATTTGGAATTCAAATTTTTGAATTTTTCGTGGCGAAGTGTTGGAAATTGTGTTCGAAAATTAAGCCTAGTGACGTCACGTTCGGAATACATTCAAAAACATCCACTGTGAAAACACTATGGCCATCTATATTTAGCTTCACAGAAAATGCATCCCTTGCAGACCATTTTATTTTGTCCGTTTTCGAAAATAATTATTTTATTTTGTGGGTGAAATTCTTCTGGCGGTCATGTTTCATTCGGTTAATTTTATTTCTGCCTCAAGTTTTCGCATCGATCTTTTTGTCCAGATGAATACTTTTGATCTGACATCTAAGGACACCCTTCCTTTCAGTGGCGAAAATATTTCTGGACATTCGGCGGATGCTTTGGAACAGATTGCAATAATTCTTCGTGCATTGCAATAGAATCGAAGGATCTTAGTTCTCCTTGAAGAGGAGTTTTAGCTGCTGAAGTTATGTCACGTCTGGCTCGAGGATGAGGGATATTTTTCATTCTTATACGATTACCAACGGAAGACAGAAAATACATGGAAATGGCGCAACGAAGTGCATTTAAATAGATGTGAGTTTGGACATTGAATTTAATGTTTTGTAGGAATAGAAGCACAATCCAGTAAAAGTTCGAACTATTGCGATTTGGGCTACAGTGAATTGGTCGCTAAAGTCATATAGTTGACAAAATAAACATGTTAACTTGACGGGAGAAAAACAGAAAATTTCGTTAATTCCATATGGGTCCAGTAGTTGTACTATAGTCAAGGATGTTTTTGTACATATAATGCCATTACGGTAGATAGAAATGCCTTTTCCGAAGTCGCTTTTGCAATCGGGTCAAAAAATTGCCACTCACCTTAAAATAAATGAATGTATTTCTTAAAATATTTTTACTTAACGTCTTTATCTCTCTACCAAACCTTTAATAATGACAAAATGGACTAAAATTAGGAAAAAGGAATTTTTAAATACGATTTTTAATTATTATCTTAATGTGTTTGATTTGTAATACCAAATAAATATATTTTAGAGAAAAAAATTCGTGTACAAGACTTTTCTACGTTAACTTTAATTATATCAGACAATAAGAACAAGTCAAGGATACAGTCAAGGATCTTGGGGTGATAATTCACAGGGATTTTTAAATGGGTCATCAATGTTCAGCTGCGGGTAAAAAGGCTAATAGGTTACTGGGGTATATTAAAAAGACTGTAACTTCAAGGGATAAGAATATAATCTTGCCGTTATATAAGGGTTTAGTAAGACCACATCTAGAATATGCTGTACAATTCTGGGCTCCATATATGAGAAAGGACATAGAATCAATTGAAAGGGTTCAGCACAGAGCTACAAAAATAATAAAGGGGCTAGCAAATTTCGACTATAATGAACGTTTAAGTAAGCTAAACATGTATACACTGGAAATAAGAAGAAGGAGGGGGGATTTGATTCAGCTTTTCAAGTTTGTAAAACAAGGGGACACAGAGGGCTTAAATTTCAATAGGGATAACAGAACAAGGGGTCATGTGTATAAATTGAATAAGACACATTTTAATCGGGATTTCAGGAAAAACTACTACTTTAATAGGGTAATAGACAGTTGGAACGCGTTGCCAGAAATTATAGTTAATTCAAAGGGAGTGTACGAATTTAAGACACAATTGGATAGTCAGTGGGAATTGGAGAATTCATAAACAAAGGACCAGCCTTGTTGGGCTTGAGCCTGTAGCTAGTCGTCAATATTTGTATTTGTATTTGTATAAGAACGTTTATCCTCGACCTTCAGATATTACCACACACGCCCCATATTCAACTTATCCCTTAGGATCACTTCTGTGAAAAAATTGGTATTATCGCATAAAATTATTAAAAAACTATTGACTCATTTACATATATCGCACCCTTGCCAGAAAAGTGACGCAACTTAAAATTGCAGAATTGGGTAAACATCAACTTAAAGGATATACAAATTTCTTTCAAATATTTGATAAGCATTTATGGTGTTAACTTCTATTATATTCGATAGAATAGTAATATAACATGCTGGGGCATCTCATACATATGTTTCAACGACATAACATGATAATTATTATTATTTGTGTCACTTTTCTTGCCGGGGTGCGATATGTTATGTACCATTACACTATTTATATAAGGCCGATTGATTTTGAATACTTATAAGAATAATTATCCCCATATACTACTTGCAATAAAAAAAAAGTAACAAAAATGTCCCGATTTTTTCGAATTTCAAAAAATATATTATCAAGAACCAAATTGAAATTAAAAAAAAAAACTCAACGAGCTGCAAAAATTTACGTTGAGAGGTACTCTTAAAAAAAAACTCATGGCTCAAAACTGAAAATTTGTATGTGTTTTGCTCACTCGCGGAAGAAATTTCGCTTCTTCAATTTTGACACTTAATAAACCCTAAACTAATAGCCGCATCGGAAAAAAATCTTAATAATTGTCCAGGGGATACGATGAAGAACAAACTATGTTAATTTTGTTTTTTTCCGATCAGTACTTTCTCGGGAAACCGTCTAAGAATTGAGCTAAACAACACAGTTTTCAATCCTGCGGCGTCGTCGTCGGCGGCGGTAACATTTTTTTTAATACAGATATATATATATATATATATATATATATATATATATATATATGCAGAATGGTCATATTATTTAAACTTTCTTCTCTACTTACTCTTTATATAATGTTTTACACGCTTTAAAACAGAAAACTATTTTTTCCTGACGCAATAGTAAGGGAATTATTTAAAAAATTTTATTATTATTTCAACATTCGGAAATGTGCGAGACATTTCTTTGGCGGCTCGATAGATGTCTGGTGTGGTTTTTATGGTATATTCGTTTCTTTCAGAAATACTAAAAAATGGTCTAATTCGTCTTCAAATGTACAAACATCAATGTCATTTTTGTAAATATCCTACAACAATTTTATCGTGTTCTTTTTTTACTTCTATTGATAAATCCCAATCAAAACATATTCGAAAAGGCTCCACAACAACTTCATACGTCTGAGTTCTTTGAGATAATTCTGCCTTGGTGTTATCACATATGACATAAAATGAATTGACTATGAAAAGTTCACTAACTAACTGTAAATACATGTCGTACTTTGTTTTCATGTAAAAACATTTTTCTCTTTTGTTGTCTGCGAGTGTGTCCATCTTCCACATTAAATTATGTCCCTGATAAATTAGTTGCCTCTTTTTCAACATTTTCAAATTCTCTGAATTTATTGATGAAATTTTCTAATGCCTTTAGTAGGATAGATCCTTTCAATAGTTCGCATTCCACTGATTGCAATGATTTATTAGTAGCATTTATTCTTTGTAAGAAATAGCATTTTTATTAGGGCGCAGTTTCATATTTATCCAATTTTCTTCCGAAGTGAAGTCGCCTTCACTATTGCAACTTTTTTTTCTGCTTCTAAATTACAAATTTCAGTTGAAGCCTCTTTTATAGAGATCAGACCAAGTTTTATCGCTAACACAGCATCTGCTCTTGCTGATCATTTTGTATTAGAAACTTTTCATTGAGATAGAGTGTATACATTTTTCTAGATTTCTGGTTAAAATTTTCCAGGAATGGATTGATGCACAAAAAAATTTTAAAAAATTCTGGACAAACATAAAATACTGAATTGTAGCGCTATAACTTACTGCAGCGAAATTTTCATTTAAAATTAAGGAATGATTAGCACACAGAATAAAAACAGCACATGGGCTGTGTTCTTTAATACTTTCTTGCAAACCTGAGTACTTCCCTGTCATATTAGAAGCATTATCAAATGATTGTCCTCGACAGTTTTCAATATCACATGATTGTTTTCGACAGTTTTCAAATATGAAGACGTGTGTTTATCTACGTGTGTGGGAATTCATTCCACAAATATTTCCTTTAAATTGCTACAGGATGAAACATAACTTATCAAAAACGTTAGTTGATCGACATGCGAAACATTGGGAGTGGAGTCATTAATTATACTATAAAAAGTAGCAGATTAATTTCTTCAATTATTTCAGCTCTCACATATTTACAAATAAGGCCTACAAATTCGTCAAAAATATTATGAGATAAATAGTTTATATTTCGCGTCCTTTGCTGGCAAATATTTGTAGATCTAACTTCAAGAACTCATAGTATTCGCTTAGATATTCCAAACAGGTTAAATAATTTCATTTAAATCGAAATCTTTGCATTCATCGTGACATGTAAATCCTAATGTTAACCGACTCAATATAATTTTACTGTCGATATAATTCTTTTCAATACATCTCTCCAGTAACATACTTCTTTTTCCTTTTCCTGTAATAATTGAGTGTTAGGTCTATTGAATTTTGTTGATCTTTGATACATAGTGCACATACACATTGGGCTGATGTGTTTTTTTTGAAACTTCGTGGTGGGACTAAATAACAGTAATTGATCTCCAATTTTTCAAATCAGTTTTTAATTTAGACTTTGATGTTGAGTAAAGTTTGCAAGGATAGCAGTAAACTCTTTTGCTGGTTTTTGAAAATATCAGCCAATTTCTCTTTTTTATAATTCCATTTGATTTCTTTCAGTGAAAATGATCATAAGAAAAAGTACTCTGTCCCTTTATACACTGATATCAAATTCTCTATATCCCCGATATTTTTTGGTTTGTTATTAAGAATATGGTCAATAATAGCATCTGTTAATATTGTTGGCCATAAGGCTATATCATTTATTATGTCGATGTCTATACCAAAGCGTCTTTCTGGACAATCTCTACCTTCTGCGTTTTCGCAATCCTTTTTTTCAGGTCACAACTTTCCTCGAACCCTAATGAAAAGACTTTTTAAGACCTCTGGGCCCTTTGACATTCTAGGGCCCTACATGGCTGCTTAGTCCGCTTACCTCTTAATCCGCCTTTGTCCATGAGAAGGATTGACATTATTGCATAGGATTACTACCACAAATATTCATTCATTTACATATATTATTTCCAATGGCAAGACTGGGTACAGATTGCAAAGACAAATACAATACATTATACAATACAGAAATACAATACAGTACAGAATTGACCGAAGTCATTGTAGCCTTATACAAGGCCAGAAGTGATGGTCACTTGTGAAGGGGCACCCAGTGGGTGGACCATCATTGTCCCTAACAAAGGACAGCACAATTTACATCCATGCCCTGACCCGGATTCGAACCAGGAACTTTCCGATCCAGAGCCCAACACCTTGACCACTAGACCGGTTGATCGGCTTCATTTACATATATACCATTATACAATTTCAATAATGCCGATTGATTTGGGATACCTATAAGAATAATTATCCCGATATACTACTTACATGTGCGAAATAACGTAATAGAATCACAGCTTTTACCGCAATTCGCCATGCAATCGTTCATCAAATATTAACCTAGGGAGACACTCATTACTATTTCACGACCATTTCTGTGCACCTATCAAATGCACGGACAATCACACCAGCCTCGCAATACAAACGCAATCTCATTTGGAGACACTTGGCTATAGACTGATTATTTAACATCAATTCGTTCTCAATGCATCCCTTTCTCTATCTCCATCTATCCTTCTTATTTGTGCCCAAGTTCGGTATTGAAATACCCATCGAAACTGAACCAATTTTGATAAATGGACATCAGCAGCCGCAGCATTGATTGAATATCCAGTATTTTCCCTATTCGCACGACAACACATCAATCTCTTTTTCCCTCTGGTGCGAAGGATTGGCATAATGATCACGGTCACTTTCCACAAAAGAAGGGAGTTCTTAGTCGGAGGAAATGCACTTTTCTGGGAAGATGGCTGATCAATCACGGCAAGGGATTTATTTCACTTAAGACAGATGAAAAAGGAGGTCACGTCTCGATAATTTTTCATCTGGAAAAGACAAAAAGGAAATGTCAACTTTTAACGGCGTTGTATTTTAAGTCCGCGACGAGTGGTTTTCACGATAAAAAATAGTGATTTGTCATAAGACTCGGTTCCAATTCTTTCGAGCGTCGATTGATGTAATTAGGATTCGATTGTTTGTGTATTTCGTGCGCATTCGAAAGTATTTTGTTTTACTTACAACAACTGCACCACACATGTATTAGTATGTTTCAATTGTTGTTGTTGTTCGGGCCATATATGGCCCAATTTGGGGTGCCATTGCCCCGAAGGGTTGGACTTCATGCATGACACATCCGTTTTACAATAAGGTTCCTTTCACACATACATTCACTCACACATAGCGTAATTTAGATCCCGATCAGAGGCCGATAACCCCCTGATCAGGTACCCCCAGAGGTATT
This sequence comes from Metellina segmentata, assembly GCA_947359465.1. NCBI lineage: Eukaryota > Metazoa > Arthropoda > Arachnida > Araneae > Tetragnathidae > Metellina > Metellina segmentata. The sequence continues at coordinate 34,605,097 of OX375881.1, forward strand.
GATTTGGTATGGGGGACTTTGTGACCACGACCTATTTACCGTGCCCCAGCCACCATTAGCGAACACGACGATCGTTAGCCAGGTCGAAGCGCCGATCATCAGAATTGCAGGCTCCGCTGAGGACAGAACCCACAACCCTTCCGATGCGAGCCCGACGCTCTACTGACTGAGCTACCGCGGCTCTAATATATTTCAATTATAGTTCCATAAATGCACAAGATGTGTTCGCATTTTGAGCTTATTGTTTGAATAGCATATTATTTTTCACTTAAATACGAATGGCTCTCAGAAACACCATCTTCGTTAGGTATCGGCGGGCTTTTTTTTACTTGACGTTGGCTTGTTATTGGAGCAGCTTGTCCAGATAAAGCCCTTGTGCCTTAAAAGGCCATAATAGCCAACCTTCTCATGACACCCTAAAACACTGCAATACTTGGTAAGGACCCACTCCGTTACACTATTACCTCGACAGTTGTGACAGTCAGGGTTAAAATGTTTTCCTTCCTGCAACATATTTCATAGCTCCTTTATTGACCTTTCCCGATATTTTTTACTTGAAGTTGTACTGTGTTTGGCACAGCTTGACCAAATGTACCCTTCGCGACAGAAAACGCCCAAAATAATATTTTTAAATAAATTTTTTTATGAATTCGTAATTGACAGAATTATTAGGTTGTTTTCGCATCTAGATCTTATTGTTATTGTAGCTTTATCCAGTCCGAAACGAATGTGGACATTGTAAAAGATTTTAAAGCGTTATTAGTCATAGTTTTGAGAGAGAGATAATAGTATTTTCTATTTAACGTCTAACAAATGTTAAGATTTCCATCCATTTGTCTACTAAAGATCTTTAGTATTTACATCTGCTGTGTTAAAAGAGGGGTGTGAAGATATATTCAAGTTATAAATTAGAATAAACGACACAAGTGCCAGGCATCTTTTACGTCATTCGCCATCTGACTTTCCCAATACTTCTGTACTCTATTATTAAAATTCTGACGTGCAGTGCATATGTCTAAGTAATGAGCCGTTATAGGTTGTGTTATATTACGTAAAATAGCCAGGAGAGTCAACAATATAAAAATAAAATAACAGTGCTCGCAGAAAGTCATGCCCATTCAGGAATTAAAACTCAGCAACTGAAATCTTCCTTGGAGAGTTAGAAACGACGACAATGGAGGAGAGAAGCCATTCCCAAGATTTGTCATGGGCAGCATTGACAAATCTTCCTCTTAGGCGGTGTTTGCACAACTGTTTTATGCATAGTTTCGAAGTGTGAAAGGACAGAGGGTTTGGGGGCTATCGTAGTTTTCTTTTTGCGAGAAGCTTTGAAGAACAATATTTAATTCAAGTGCTTTTCTTCTACGAATATGGCTTAAAAATTAGTTCCTAATCTGCAAACAAGGTTGGTTGGTTGGATTCTATGATCCTAGGGCCATATTTGATGCTCCAGACACAAGATAGACAACGTCAAACAATGTATACACACTATGCATAGTTGTTTTACGGATACAAAAAAATGAAAATACACCCAAGGTAAATTGCAGAAAGTGAACCTACTCCGTCTAAAACCCGCAGGTTGTTAACACAGTGGGGAAACTCATTGAAACCCGGCGGCCTCCGTCCGTCAGGAATTATGCTAAAATGATCCAGATTTGTAAAATTTGAAATTTTTTTTCCTGTTCCCGACCCCAGAGGTTGGGACGGGAGTTGTTTAAAAATAGTGAACAATGTCGTCATTTTTTGACCCCAGAATCATGTGACCAAAGCTTGTAGTGACATGGTCCTTGGACTACTTTTATGTGCTTGGTGGAGCCGAACATTCATTATCGAATTGGACGACGGGACTGGAGAAGACATGCATCCATCGATACGTCGTCTGATCGATATTCCCACTTTTATCGGCACTTTATAAAAATGCACATTCGCACGCATACCCTGTCAGGAGATATCATATTACCTAACATGGTGATAAGATGAAAAAATCGGTCTACCATGTAAATTTTCAGTGGTCACGTGACTACTGGTTGATACACTTGGTTGTTGATCCCACTTTTTGAAGCTCCTCTCAATTGCAGCGCCTAGTCTACATTATTATATTCCGTATATATTCCTAACTTACCGTCAAACAAGAAGAAGCTTATGGACATACTGTTACATACTTGTTATTATACTAACAAAGAAAAACCTACCCTTTTCAAAAAATATTATTTTGTGACGAGGTATATTTATGGTCACATACCCTAATTCTCCATTGTGCTTAATTAAAAAAAACGTTATACTAAAATCATAATTTTTTGGCCGCTAAAGGGATTGTTATTTTATGTTCGTAGCTATAATGTTATGTTTACAGAAGAGACTTTCCTTGATGTGTTCCTCTGAAGCATCCATGAACTATTATTACTTTTGTTAATATGTAATAGTAATAATAAATAGAAACGAACACAGATTATAATTATTACATTCAAAGCGTGTACTTATTTAAGCTCTTCTGGTAAACTTCAAGGGAACTTCATTATCAATAACATCAAATTGAAACCAAAGTTTTCCTTCAGCGCATCATAATTTTCTTTACGCTAAAGAACTTAAAAATGAATAAATAAATGTTTTCTGATATTAGAAAGTTTCCTTAATTTTATCCATTTGACGGAACACCATATTTCCAATGTGAAATTCTCTAACTATTTCTAGACATTCACATTAAAAATAAATGTGATAAAATAATACCGATAGCAACTCTATAAAATTAATCTCTGGTCTTATTTTTGTGCCAGTCGAGATGGAAGTGACCGCTTGCGTCAAACTCCATGACGCTGTCGTGGAATAAGTGGGTCAGATAAAGAGACTTATTCCGATCCAATGATTTTCAGAAAACACTTTCATGACCATCTGTTAGCAACTAAAGAAATTCCAGAGCTTTTGATATGATATTCTAATCTTGAAAGTTGCCTTAGAAAGTGAATCTTTTAGTGAATCTGTTATAGTCTTTGTTCCAGACTGGTAAAAAATAGTTTTATGCTACTGTGACAAATGTACCCGGAATGCAGTCATAAAGCAAAAGGTATCAATTTAATTGGTGAAAATTTATTACACATACTTCAAAGTAATTCCTCCAACTTTAATGCACTTCTATTAACGTTTTTTCCAATCCTCAAAACATGCTTTAATGTCGTTTTTGTGAAACCCCTACAGGGTTCGTATCGATTTTTCTTTTATTGCATCAGTGGACTCAAAACGGTGACCACAAAGAGGGAGATTCACCCGTGGAATTTAAAAAAAGTCACACGGTGCCATATCAGGTGCATACGGAACTTGTGGAGCCACATTTGTTGAATGCGTTGTCAAAAAATGAAGATCAATAATGAGACTGTGAGAAGACGCATTATCGTGATCTTAAATGATATTGCAAAATTGCTTGACAAGAAGCAAATTGATATAGGGACTTGTTCACTAATGTCTCTTAGTGTTAAAAGACGATCACTAAGCTTCAAATTCTTGGACCTGATTGACATGTTGATCATTAGTCGGAAGTGGATGGTCTACCATATCGCGAATCATCTACGACGGATTCTATACATTCTTTAAACTTTTTTATACCAATCAAATAATGTTGTTTTTGAAAAACAGTCGTCTGTAAAAGCTTTATGCAATATTTCAAATGTGTTTGTAGCAGAAATTATATTGCGTAAACAAAATTTAATGCATGTTCTTTGCTCAATGATTGTTGCCAGTCGTAAAGCCGTAAAAGTATATTTGATAAAAGTTTGCAGACGATATATATTTTAAAGGAATATCTATATAAATAAGAATGGAGTGTTTGTTTGTACATTCAATATTTTCGACCCATTTCAAGTTTTCTATCCGTTTTGGACCCTTCTGATGTCAAATCCGCCATTTTCGCGTTTGGTGTCTGTCTGTCTGTATGTTGTGCCCTATACACGTCCACGCGGTTTAAGATATTTTCATGGAAATTTGCATACAGTGAGTACTTATCTTCATTTAGTGAGTGGAATTGGTTGCGAAAGTCTGTCTGTCAGTCTTTCTGTTCTATGTTCGATTTTCTGTATGTGTGTTTGTGGAAGCATCACATGAATTGTATTCCAGATATTTTATTTCGATGTGTTTTATTTTATACTTTATTTATCCGTTAAGTGAATGCAATATTAAACATTTCTTTATTGTTATATTTAGTTGAGTTTCATGCTAAAACGCCTGAGTAAGTATACTTAAATCAACCATAATTTAGTAGTTTTGGAAAAATTGGAATGTATATTGAATATTACGATTACTTCGATTGCTTTACCAGTACTGCTGAAAAAAAGTAATTATTCTTCAAATAATTATTTTTTTATGGAATTTCAGCTATAATATTTCATTTATTTCGAGTCTTATTTTTCTTCTTTGCGCAATGAAAACGATTTCCGAATGTTTGGGACAGACGATATTTTTCAACGAACGGGAATGAACAACATTTGTGCGAGCAGTGATATTTTCTGTCTTTCGCTTTGAATTAATTTCACATTTCTAAATTTTGTGCACTTTTAGTTGTAAGTTGTGGCAACTGTGCGAGATCAAGAGATAAAAATGAATCACAAATTAGTATCTTTAGAACAATTTTTTCCGACATCTTTTATTTTGCTGTTTTCTGTTTTAAATATTTATTATTTTAATAAATCTGTTTTCCTTCTCATCCCACGCAACACCACCACAAAGTATTTGACTTAAAAATGGCAGGTAAGTCAAAATAAATTTTCAGTAAATTTTAAGTGTTGTTATGCCATTATTGAAAGAATAATGCCGTTATTGAAAGAATAATGCCGTTATTGAAAGAATAATGCCGTTATTGAAAGAATAATGCCGTTATTGAAAGAATATGCCGTTATTAAAAGAATAAAAATGTTTAAAAAATCCGAACTGGAACTTTTCAAACATTAAAAAATTCGTTGTCATAATGACAGGAGAAGATTGCAACATTTCACTATGCCACATACCGGATCCAAGAGTGCCACAGGTAAAAAAATATTGTTTTGTTGACTATGAGTGTGAGAGCACTCGCCGTAAATCGTAATTTTTATTAATTGAGTTGAACATGAAAAGAACTTAAGAAATCTATTTCCAAATCTCCCCCAAAATCGTCTATTGTAGTAGTAACCTTTCGTCCGTTCATTTGTAGTAGTAACCTTTGTAGTGTCACCTTTCGTCATTTTGTAGCTTTGTCATACAGCAAGGGTGCGATGTATGTGAAATGTATTACATGAATGGATATGCATGTGTAAGGATTTGTGTCCAAAGTAAGTTGTAGAAATTATAAAGATGACGAAAGGTATTCAAATAAATTTTTATTCAACAAAAAACGTAAGTCATTAAATATTTTGATTATTTCTTCAATTTAGAGTAAACCAATTCAAACCGAGTAAGGTCGGGTATTTTGCTAGTATTTTATAAGATTCGCCTATATATGTTTTTTAAAGGAAGCATTCCGGATACATTTTGATCACAATAATATACTTCGGAAAAAATCGCCAGAAAAAAAAATGTATTTACTTTCAAAAAACGAATACAAATAATGCAAAATCGACCGTTACGGAATTCATTCGCCTACTTCACAGTATCCTTTCATTATGCTTGATTTCAGCTACGGAGCTGCATAATAATGCCACAATTACACGGAACAGCTTGCAACTATAAAGAAATTCTTCAGACATCTCTAGTTTGCAGGAATCTTCCTACTTCATTCCCCTTAGATTAATAGGACATATTTGTCTTAACGCCCACTCAAACACACAGCATTCTTTTTTATCGTCCTTTAGTTACTTTAATGGAGCGAAGTCAGAACTTGTTCAATACTAAGTCGGAATACAGATAATAATATGACGCATGACATGCAGTTATGTCTCCATTTTATGCCACTTGAGAGCTTATTAGAGTGACATAAAAATACAATATAATCGAAAACAAATACCATGACAACCATGTCATCCCACGTTTACATGAGCGTTTGTTGGAAGAATAGTGTTTCTTTAGAACGATCCCTTTATTTTCTCAGAATGGTTTTGAAATCTAATAACACCCACGCAACATTAAGAGCGTGCGTTAATTACTAGAAACTCACTGCAGCATTTAAATACAATCTTTTACATAAATTAATTACAAGGATGGGCTTTGCATAACTAATTTCTAATAAAAACTAGGAGAGAGTTTGTATAGTGTTACACAATAACGTATATATAGTATGGCTTTAAGAATTAGATTTAATACAGTTTGAAGGATTTTAAAAAAGGCAATAAATTACCGTTTTTGCATGTTGGGAGTAACGTTGATGTAGTATAAGCATCACTATCGATCTTAGTGATACTTTATTGTTATTTTTAGATCATGTTTAAAGGTCAATTTATACGACTTAGATTAAGGATCAAATTATTTTAAAGATTTTCAGCTATTAATTACATTGTTGAACAGACACGCATAGCATATATTTATACTTTAAAATGTTTTGAAAATTGTAACTGTACAGATTCATGTTAATGTTCCTGGTTTTTGTCTCTGCAAGATATTTCTCGTCATTAACAATACTGATAAGATTTTGCTGGACTAGATATCTCGTCATTACAAAAAAGCTGACCAGATATTGATTTCGTCTCCTTAAAAAACTCAGCAGTATTTCGATGACGAGAAATCTTACAAAATTGGACAGATATTGATAGTTGAGATACCTAGTCATAATCACTTGGAAAGGTAACATTTGTTTTTAAAATTTGTGGAGTAGTTTTAGAATATTTGATGGGTTGGTTGGGTTTAATAGTGCAATGGTCATATTTGTCCAAGCTGAGCCAAACTCAAAACAGTCAGCGTCAAAAATGGCCGTACACATAAAAAAGGTTTTACTGGCACTTAAAAGAGAAATATATCCAAGGTAAAGAATATATTATGTGAGGAATGTAAGCATTAATGGGCTACATATAAGACCAGAAGTATCTAGTGATTTAGCGCTGACTGTTTTGGACAAGTTCCCACACCTTAAATGTGTTCCATATTTAAAAAATTTCTCGAATTTTATTGCTTAATCAGTCTAATACATGCGTTTTAGAAGAATACAGTTCTAGGTAATGCAATTTTAATTTGAAAGATAATATTTTTCCATTTGTGTTTCTTATACAAACGAAAGGATTTCATCGAAGAAATAGCCGTAGAGGGCAGTTTAAAGTAAAATATATTAGAAATATTTTATTACGAGGGTTGTTCAATAAAGAATATGATCATAAATCAATGAAAAATAACTGCATGTACTAGTCCTCCGAAATGTTGTGGTCTTTCTCAAAATACTCCCCATTACATGCAATGCACTCATCCCACCTCTTTTCTAGTCTTTAAGCACATGCTGGAAGCCATTTTTTGTCAGGTCCTTCAAAATTGCATCTGCAACTTGTACCACTGCCTGTTGTAATGATGAAAACCGCTTTTCAGGGAGGTGTTTCTTCATATTCGGGAAAAGAAAAAAAAATCGCATGGGCTAAATCAGGACTATATGGAGGACGGGGAACTCACACGACATTTATTTTTGAAAGATACTCAACAACAACATTGGCAATATACAGCCTTGCGTTATCATGGTGTAGGATCTATCCTGTTGCTTTCAAATGGGGTCTTTTGAGATGGACGTGGCCTTGGAGGGTTTTCAGTACATCTGTATAGCATTCTATAATACAGTTGTATGCGGTGGTATAACATACTGATACACCAGTCCTCGAATATTGTAAAACTGTACGATCATACCTATCTCAGTAGAAGCATCCGCTCTCGTCTTCTTCTGTGTTGTTGATGAAAGACATTTCCACTCAGAGCTTTGTTGCTTGGACAATCGATTTTGTTTCCCCTCTTTAATCATTTTAAACCATCTTCTAGCTGTGCTATACGGAAGGACACTCTCCCCACAATCTTCCTGTAGCATCGCATAGACTTCATGTGACGATTTTTTAAGGCGAAAACAAAATTTCAATGCATCGTATTTCATTGAAACTATTTTCACATTCATTTTTGCAGTAAGCGAAAGTAAAACTTGGCGTTCTTAGCCGGCTGTCGAAGCCTCAGCAATGACGTCAAGACCGTGAAATTTGCACAATCTATTCTTCACTTATTCTACACATTCAATATAAATTTTATTTTTCTCGATTTTTTTAATCACCTTTAAAAAAATTATGATCATTCTTTATTGAACAACCATCGTATAATAGCGCACGTTAAACCTGGGATGGCCTCAAATCTCCCCACGTTGGCGTGGTGTGGTAGTTTGGAGTATGGGGTGCCTGCTCAGGTGTTATCTGAACGTGGTTAAAAATAACATGATGTTGCCCTCGAATTGGGGTTAATCCCAGATCGTTGCCAAAAGCCCACTGTGTTGCTACAGAGCGTAATTAGTTACCCACCTACTGTGGAATATAAACCTCATAACAACTGGGAGAGGAGCACAACGCACATCAGAAGGACTAAATATATTTATTTACTAATGGAACATTGAACTAAACCTATCGTTCGAGACTATGTCTTACAACTTATTGTTCGTGAGTACGTACTTGTTCTGGCTATTTGTAACTACGCTCAACAGATGGGGCTTGTGTGTGTGCCGTTTGGATTGGTCGAGAGGATAACTATACATTACCTATCCTTATTGAAAATGTACTTTCTTGTTTTTTATCAAACAGCAAAATATATACACGATTTCATTTAAATAATTAATATACTTTTATTACCGCAGGTGAACTACATCTTCCAGAAGGTGAAGTAGCATTCATCGAATGGCTAAATAAGCAAAACTTCATAGAATAATGGCGGTGTCGAGAATATCCATCCAACTGGTAATAACTCTTCTCATCAGCATTACAACAACTTGCTTTCCACAAGGTAAACGTCCAACTTTAATTTTCCTTGCAGAGTTATAATAATTACGGTTACAAAATTTTTTTAATCTGCCATGAATTACCTCGGAGATTTTGCGAAATGATTGCAACAGAACTGAATCAGAGCAACTGATTTAATCAATACACTTCATAATTAAAGGTAGCTGTATGGTTTAGAAAGAGGATTAAACTGATGTGTTGTTACTGGACCAAGTCCAAAAGACCATGATGGACTAGTCGTACAGCGACAAACTGTTCAATCAGGAGTTGTTCCACAGATACAACTATACGTTCAGTATTTGGAAAAGAGTACCTGTGATGTTGAGCATGAACAAGTTGAAAATTTCTGGATTCCTCTAAAAATGCCATGAATATTTTTCGCATGATTCTGTCTTACCAGAGAAATCTGTTGCTGTCTTAAACCTTTAACCCTCCTGATAGTTCTCTCATATGAGATATCTGATTTCAAAACTGACCAGATATTGAAGGATGAGACACCTCGTCATTAGAAGAAAACTAACTAGATATGGATCTCGTCATCATAAAAACGTCACATCTATTAAAAAAATCACAAGACGAGGTTCGTCATTAACAAAAGTAGTCGGATCTTGATGGACGAATCATCTCGTCGAAACCACTTGGAGAGTTAAGATGCAACAAGAGTCCAGTGTGCTTGGTTATATTCCAAGTATGTTTGGGGTGGTACAAACCACTTTTGGTTTCTTACATGCACGAGGAGTAAAATTCCATTGTGGTGAGATCACTGTTTTCTGGATGATCACCTCTCAACTCCCCTTTGCCATAATCTCATCACTATATAAACCATTTTGAGATGTATCCATTTCAAGCAAACAGCCCGTGTACACCAATTCCAGCGATAGTAAAATAACATTTAACAGCTGCAAAAAGTCATATATGTCGATGATTTGTTTCCACATCGGGGAAATATATAGGACAGCAGCTTGTCCTATATGTGACAGTTTGTCATAACCTAACTCTTCAAGTGGTTTTGACGAGATATCTTATCATCAAGACGTTACCGAACTTTCGGTGATAGCTAGATCAAGATGTGATCAGTTTTTTCTTGTGATGACGATATATCTTTTCCATCAAGATCTGATAAGTTTTGCTAATAATACAAAATAACGAGATGCCTCGTCGAGACGACAACCATCAGGATGATTAAGAAATTATCCTCGAGAAGAATTTTATGACACTTTTTTGTGTTACTAAATTCAATATTTAATCATCGGAATTAGACTCATTTAAATGAATTACTGTTTTTAAAAGTATAAAATATTAAACTTTTGTTGCAAATTATAAAATAAATAAACACATCATTATGATCTTATAGAATACCTTAACAATTTAATACGTTCTATAAAATCATTTAACCCTCTAAAATAACGAAATATCAGAGAGAAATAAAATATTAGTTTTCCCTACAAAATACATAATGACTAAATTACCACATCTAAATTAGTCAAAAGGATTCTATTGGCAAAGAAGGTCAAAACCGATTTGTAAAACCAGTTTCTCCCCTGTTGACTGGGAAATAAACATGGATTATTTCAGTTTTCAGAAGGATGTATACGTGTGAAACTATCATAGAGTTAAAAGATAATCCAGATTCGAGTCTGGTGCAGCACAAAATGACAGGAAAGTGACAACTCAGACCAGGCTAGACCCGATATTATTACTTTTAGGTATGATATTAAGAGAGATTTAGATCTTTCCTCCTAAATCATAAATTTTGTACAAGTTTCGTCGCTTTTGTTATCAATTACAAGATGTTCATCAAATACGTCGAAACTGCACAATACTTTATGAATATTAATTTTCTTTGTTCCGAAAATACAGGGAGGATTAACCGTACACAGAATGGAAATTAGTTGAATAAAACAGTTGCAAGTTTATAACTTACGAATATTCTAAAAAGTTATTCACTAAAAGCTCGTTTACTGTACTTTTTTTAAAGAGAGAAAATATTAAAAAAAATTGATAAAATAAAAAAACCTTTTTGGATAGATTACCATGTCTGCTTCGTACTTTCCCGAAATTCCAATTTTATATTAATCGATAACTACTCATCATATTAATCGTGGAATTGAGTGAAATGAAATTTTTTTTTATGTAGTTGAATGGTTTTTGTGTTAGATGGCAGCACGATACCACCATATTCATATGGTATCTCGTACATGCTTTTTAAAACCTGCAATGATGTTGTTTTGTCGTGCGGGCCATTTATGACCTAATTGGGGGTGCCATTGCCCCTGAGGGTTGGACTTCTTCATACATGACACATGCGTTTTACAGGAAGGTCCCTTTCTCACATCCATTCACTCACACATATCGTAATTTAGATCCCAATCAGAGGACGATAACCCCCTGATCAGGTACCCCCAGAGGTATTGATTTGGTATGGGAATATGGAGGACTTTGTGACCACGACCTATTTAACGTGCCCCAGCCACCATTAGCGAACACGACGGTCTTTAGCCAGGTCTAAACGCCGATCTCGCAATCATCAGAATTGCAGGCTCCGCTGAGGACAGAACCCACAACCCTTCCGATGCGAGCCCGACGCTCTGCTGACTGAGCTACCGCGACTCACCTGCACTGTGCTTCATATTTTTGAGTTGATAAAAAATATAGGTATATTTATTCATTTATTCAAGGAAGTGAACATGTTTACCACATCGCAATTTTTTTTTGCAGCAAAATTATTTCGGTAGTGGAAGAAAACCAGTTCCTTGAGGTTATCTGTCTATGATCAAACAAAGACAAACGATAGCTATACATGCAATGAGTTTGACAGGAACAATATACGCATGTGCTTGTTGTATGATTAAGGGGGTCCGGGACACAAAAATTGTCAAATTTTCGAAATGTTTTTATTATTTTAAGAAATTCTCTGTGTTTTTCTGCTTAAAATGAGGTATAAATCATGTTTCTATCTTAATTAGAACTAGAGATATAATAATTTTTGTGGTGCGTTGTTTTGAAAATCTAACACTCTTGACACTTGTTGTCATGGCATCAACATATGTCCTTAAAACTTTAAATGCGTTTTTCTCCATGATACATTTTTTCAAGATTTCCTATATTCAAATTGCTATAAGTCGAAAACCGATAAAGTTTAAGGGTTGATAATTGGAATATATCTTTTTCAAACATTATACTTTAATTTTGAATCAGCAAATTTGAAACAAAGAGTTGCTTTTAAAAATATGACTTTTTTTAAAAAAAGTACCTTAAAATTTTCAAAAATTTTCATTCAAATATTTTTTATTTTTTATTAAATTAATATTTTGAAAATTGCTGAATCTAAATTAAAGTTAATATATCTGTGAATAATTTACTGCAAGAATTTTGAAAATTGATCAAGAATATTTTGAGCCTTAGCAATTTAAAATGACCCCTCTTTTTTTCAAAAAATTTTAATTTCAAATTTTTAAAGAACTTTTGGAAAAGTTTTGTGTTGTGATTTCGCTTATTAGTTAGATGGGTAATCAGTACAAAAAATTCAAAATTCTAAATTAATTAATAAAAAATTTTTTTCAATGTGTCCCGGACCCCCTTAATAATTCTTGGCGAAAATACCTGAATAACTTTACCTAAACTACTCGAACAAATGTACCAGAAAAGTTCAATTCCTTTTTGATACTAATAATATGCATTTTATTTAGCATGTTTGGATTCGGAAGTTATATGCAGAAATTAGCTAAATAACCCGATGATACTTTGGCTTCAAATATAAACGCGACAGCTAAAATATGATCTCAACATTTCCCTGTATTAACTGAAATACACAAACCCTACAGAACGTGTTTCCTACCGCGACTTCAAAAATATGACTGCGATATTTCCCTGCGTAAACTATAAAAAAAAAACCGTAGAATATGTTTCAGTGTCCACGTTCATTTATGGCAGAAAAACAAACTTTAGATTTAAAATTGGTGTATAAAGGTGGAATAGGAGCCGCTGTAGCTCAGTCAGTAGAGCGTTGGGCTCGCATCAGAAGGGTTGTGGGTTCTGTCCTCGGCGGAGCCTACAAATCTGATGATTGCGAGATCGGCGTTTAGACCTGGCTAAAGACCGTCGTGTTCACTAATGGTGACTGGGGCACGTTAAATAGGTCGTGGTCACAATGTCCCCCATGTTCCCATACCAAATCAATACCTCTGGGGGTACCTGATCAGGGGGTTACCGGCCTCTGATTGGGATCTAAATTACGATATGTTTGAGTGAATGGATGTATGAAAGGGACCTTCCTGTAAAACGGATGTGTCATGTATGTCGAGCAAAGTCGGACTTCCTCCCAATGGGGCTCAATAACATGGAAAGCGCACCCCCCTCGCCTCTTGCCGTCTTCGACGGGCCTGGCAGTCCTCTGGTCTGCCAGTGTAGGCATAAGAAACAACAAACAGAGGTGGCATTTTTAGGTCTACCTGTGTGCCTGTTTTCAAGGCTACATATTGGTCTGAAAACAGGAAAGAAATAGCCTATGTTTTCCGCAGTGCTCTACAGTATAAGTGTACCAAATTGGACGTGGATTGGTCAAACGGTGTAGATTTGTATAGAAAATACATACAGACATACAAACGTATAACCTTAAAGGAAAGTTTTTCGTGTGGTTAGTGTCAAGGGGGTCCCCAAATGTAGAATACTTAATTAATTGCAGAAGAGTAGTATGCTTGATTAATAATCAAGCGAGACAGAAAAAAGTGCTCGCGTATCTCTATACGTTTGTCAGTTGTTTTTTTGCAGTTTTATCGCGCAAGGGCCAAATTTGGCCAAGCCGTGGATAAAAAGCAAACGATTTTAATACTCTGAAAATGTGCAACAGGCAAACTAGATAACAAAAATATAGCATTTTATGACCCTTATAGAGATTCACGCATAATTCCACCTTGCCTTTTGTCATCCCTGAACGTCTTGTAACCAGTTTTGACTTTGAATAATAGAATGATACCAAAGAATGTTCTAAGGAAGGTAGTAATAAAATTTTTCAAAGGATTCTCTATTCTAAGATAAATGCAATTTTGAATTAACGTCGTATTAGACATTGCAAGAGCACAGCGGGCTATTATATTCCAAGGAAACAAACAATATAATCTTTATAAAGCATCAAAGGACAGGAGCAATAGAATCTTTACAAATGTTTATTTTCTAAGGAAAGGACCAATTGAATATTTTCAAAGAATTCTATTCTAAGGAAAATATTAGTAGAATCGTTGTAAAGGATTATATTCTAAGGAAAATTGTAATAACATCTTTCTAAAGGTTTGATTATTTAGTCATAAATTGTGTTGGGGATAAAAGTAAAACGATCCTACTCGGAAATATTACCAAAGAATTATATTCTAATCTATTCAAAGATTAAAGACGAATAAATGTTTTCAAATAATTCTATTTTAAATAAAATATAAGTAGAATCGTTGTTAAGGATTCTGTTCTTAGAAAAATGTTAATAACACCTTTCTAAAGGTCTGATTAGTTAGTTATAAAGTAGAGTTGTACTGTTGATAAAAATAATACACTATTCTCGGAAATCTCATGACGCTCAAGGTTAATACACAAGTTATATTTTTCAAGTCAGCGAAATATGATTTTTCCTTTGAACTACAGTTAACAGATGACGCCATTACTTATAAATGTTTCTAACTGGAACCGTGAAACCTGAACAAACTTTTATTTTGTTCATTACCAATTCATCGGGCTAGCATAATTATATTTTAAATCCCTCTAGTATTAATGGGAAAAATTTCAATATAGTCTTAAATTCCGAAACGCTTAAGTGTTTTAAAAACTAATTTGCACGCAATGAAAATTCAGCTTAGGCAATTAATTGTCTTTAAACTAAGCGTATAAATACTCCCAAAAATTTAGTTGAATAAATCTTCAGTTATTTATTGAAAAAAGAATCATATGCACTTTTCTTACATACTTAAAAATGGATAATTGAAAGAAATTATGTGTTTCGAAACTATATTTAACACAAAGTTAAACAGTTAAATTTTAATTAAGCTAAACAAGTTTTCTTTTTCTTTCTATATAGATTAATTAGTGTCATCCATTTTTCTGTTAACTCATTTCCGAACAGTGTATAAGCTTCAAAACATTTATTTTCTCATAACTTTAATCACTTGATACTAAGCTTGGTAAAATGTTTTATCCTAAAAATTTACATATCAAACATAAATCATTAAGTTATCCCCATAAAGAGCAATTAACGTTTCAAATATTTTCTAACTTTTCCAATTCAAAATTTCATAATAAATTTACGCCAGTTTTGGGACTTTGACATTGTAAACTTGCAAGTACTAAAATAATAATTTCTAGTTAAAATATAGTTTCTTAGTAAAATTTTCTCAAACTATGTTTTTGGCGATTTTCTTTGTTTTCTTTAAATTTCTTGACAAATCTTTAAAAAAGCTGGTGTTAGTAAACTTGTGAAGAATAGATTATTAAACATGGAAGATACTGTGTCATTAGTTCGTTTAACTTAAACAAACGAAATCCTGACCTAAAGCTATTAAAACAATTTTTCTCAAATAATTTGAACTTTATTTACCAGCTTTATAAAAATGAGTCAAATTACAAGATTCGACAGCTCAAAGTGTGTTTCATAAGATATTTTTTAAAACGCGTATGCTAAATAAAACTATATCAAATATTTAGATACGTGTGTTTCAAGTTTCAGTTTTTTGTGGTATTAAATGTCCTCGCGTTAGCGTGATGTGGAAGTTTGGAGAGTGGGGTTTCCAGCTCAGGAACAGCCTCGTCATCTGACGGTGGTTCACAACAACGTGATGTTGTCCTTGGACCTTTCCCTTCAGGAGTTGATCGGGGACCATCGCTAATCGTTTCTCCAATGCAACGTTAATTAAATACCTACCAACCCTACCAAGTTCAAGGTAATTGGTAATTGGTAATTTTTAGTAAACGTCGTACTAGAGCAACATAACAGGCTATTGACGACGATCCGGGTAATGGTAATGGTAATTTTAGTTAACGTCGTACTAGAGCAACACAACGGGCTATTGACGACGGTCCGGAATCAGTCCCTTAAGGGAAAGATTCGAGGACAACACCTCGTAATTTTGAACCACGGTCAGATGACGAAGCAACACTTGAGCTGGCACCCCACTCTCCAAACTTCCACGCCAACCCGACGTGATACCAAGTTCAAGATACAAAGTAAGAGTAATTTTTAATTAACGTCGTGCTAGAGCAACACAGCGGGATATTGTCCTCGGTCCGGGATCAATCCCGAAAAAAAAAGATCCGAGACAACACCTCGCAATTTTGAACCACGTTCAGATGACGAGGCAACAACACCTGAGCTGGCTCAACACTCACCTATCGTGAGGTTTTTTGGTCACGACAGATTTAAGGTGCAACCGCCGGCTCTACAACATACGCTTACAAACATCAATGCCCGTACCTGGATTCTAACCAGGAACCTTCCGATCTAGAGGCTAACACCTTGTCCACTATGCCGACCAACCGGTATAGTGGTTAAGGTGTTAGCCTCTAGATCGGAAGGTTCCTGGTTCGAATCCGGGTCCGGGCATGGATGTTTGTAAACGTATGGTGTAGAGGCGGCTGGTGCACCTTAAATCTGTCGTGGCCGAAAGTCCTCACGTTGGGTTGGCGTGGAAGTTTGGAGTGTGGGGTGCCAGCTCAGGTGTTGCTTCGTCATCTGACCGTGGTTCAAAATTACGAGGTGTTGTCCTCGGATCTTTCCCTTAAGGGACTGATCCCGGACCGTCGTCAATAGCCCGTTGTGTTGCTCTAGTACGACGTTAACTAAAATTGCCAATTGCTTTATCCACTATACTGGTTTTTTGGCGGTCGGCTCAAGATACCAAGATTAATTTCGTTTCCCGATTTGCTAGGCCGACCAACCGGTATAGTGGTTAAGGTGTTAGCCTCTAGATCGGAAGGTTCCTGGTTCGAATCCGGGTCCGGGCATGGATGTTTGTAAACGTATGGTGTAGAGGCGGCTGGTGCACCTTAAATCTGTCGTGGCCGAAAGTCCTCACGTTGGGTTGGCGTGGAAGTTTGGAGTGTGGGGTGCCAGCTCAGGTGTTGCTTCGTCATCTGACCGTGGTTCAAAATTACGAGGTGTTGTCCTCGGATCTTTCCCTTAAGGGACTGATCCCGGACCGTCGTCAATAGCCTGTTGTGTTGCTCTAGTACGACGTTAACTAAAATTGCCAATTGCTTTATCCACTATACTGGTTTTTTGGCGGTCGGCTCAAGATACCAAGATTAATTTCGTTTCCCGATTTGCTAGGCCGACCAACCGGTATAGTGGTTAAGGTGTTAGCCTCTAGATCGGAAGGTTCCTGGTTCGAATCCGGGTCCGGGCATGGATGTTTGTAAACGTATGGTGTAGAGGCGGCTGGTGCACCTTAAATCTGTCGTGGCCGAAAGTCCTCACGTTGGGTTGGCGTGGAAGTTTGGAGTGTGGGGTGCCAGCTCAGGTGTTGCTTCGTGATCTGACCGTGGATCAAAATTACGAGGTGTTGTCCTCGGATCTTTCCCTTAAGGGACTGATCCCGGACCGTCGTCAATAGCCCGTTGTGTTGCTCTAGTACGACGTTAACAAAAATTGCCAATTGCTTTATCCACTATACTGGTTTTTTGGCGGTCGGCTCAAGATACCAAGATTAATTTCGTTTCCCGATTTGCTAGGCCGACCAACCGGTATAGTGGTTAAGGTGTTAGCCTCTAGATCGGAAGGTTCCTGGTTCGAATCCGGGTCCGGGCATGGATGTTTGTAAACGTATGGTGTAGAGGCGGCTGGTGCACCTTAAATCGGTCGTGGCCGAAAGTCCTCACGTTGGGTTGGCGTGGAAGTTTGGAGAGTGGGGTGCCAGCTCAAGTGTTGCTTCGTCATCTGACCGTGGTTCAAAATTACGAGGTGTTGTCCTCGAATCTTTTCCTTAAGGGACTGATTCCGGACCGTCGTCAATAGCCCGTTGTGTTGCTCTAGTACGACGTTAACTAAAAATTACCATTACCATTACCCGATTTGCTAGAAAATGCGGCTCAGTGGTAGTTGGTAATTCTTAATTAACGTCGTTCTAGAGCAACACAACGGACGTATGACAACGGTCCGGGATCAATCCCGAAACGGAAAGATCCGAGGACAATACCTCGTAATTCTGAACCACGGTCAGATGACGAAACCATACCTGAGCTGCCACTCCACTCTCCAAACTTTCACACCAACCCAACGTGAGGACTTTCGGCCACGACAGATATAAGCTGTACCAGCCGCCTCTACACCATACGCTTACAAACATCCATGTCCGAACCGGATTCGAACCAAGAACCTACCAATCTAGAGGCTAACACCTTAACCACTATACCTGTTGTTCGGCTCAAGATGCCAAGATTAATTTCGTTACACAATTTTATAGTAATGGTAATTGTAATTTTAGTTAACGTCGTACTAGAGCAACACAACGGACGTATGACAACGGTCCGGGATCAATCCTGAATCGGAAAGATCCGAGGACAATACCTCGTAATTTTGAACCACGGTCAGATGACCAAGCAACACCTGAGCTGGCACCCCACTTTCCAACACAATTTTATAGAGAATGCAGCTCAGTGAGTTAACCTGCTGCCCCTTCAACCTGCTAGTTGTAGGCGGAGCAGGTTCGATTCATGCCAGATTCCATTCCTAATTGGGTATTTTTCTCTCAGCTGTGTCAGTAAAACTGCACTCGTGTGTATGTACGTTGTCTGAATTGCGTTTGGTGCAGTTTTGCTAAAAACGGTCATTGCGGCTGCTTGTAAATAATTACACCATCAATAAATATAATCTGCACACGTACTAAAAAACAGAAGCGGCTCAATCCCATGATAGTACTTTACGCAAGTCCAACTTGATTGGTTAGTTTCACGGGCTTGGCTTCACTTGGATATCTCGCCAATCTGATTGTTGCAGTAACCATTTGATTTTGAATATGCGCGTTGTTTCGTAGAAATACAATACATACACTAGCGCCTCAGCGTAAGTGTCCGACAAGTTGACTCTGATTTGCTCCTCGTATATATGTTGTATGATTGTTGTTAGTAGTATTTCTTGCCAACTTATATTAAGGGTACTTATACTTTAAAGAGCTTCCTTTCGTGAAGCAACGATGGCCTAATGGCTAAAGGCACCTAAGTTCGGATTAGCGTCGGCAGCGGAGGATGACTTCCCGAGTTCAAACCCAGCTGGCGGAAAAAATTTTTAGATCCTCCAAATTATTTTTAAAAAATTCCAATTTAATTCCTTTTTATTCTAATTTACTTTTCCTAATTTTTAATACCCTTTTCATATTTTTCCAAGCTTCCGTTCATTTTACATAAATAATCTAAGAACCACTCCTGAACTCACTACCAGCTGATATTTTTTCGCCCCTCTGCCGTCCCCTTTGCTTTAGGATGATGGTGTCGTATCCACCCCCTGGCTTAGGACCATTCTGATGTAACAAAAAGCATACATAAAACACTAACTTATATAATTATTAACTTATACAATAAAAGGATACAATTTTCGGCTCCCACATCTACCCACCCATAGCCATGGATCTGAAAAGAAAAGAAGAAAGCAGAAAGGAAGAGATAAATCGCCAACAACTATAAACCTTGATGGAATACGTATCTAGGTCATGTGATCCGATTAGCCAATCAAGTTTGACTTGCGTAAAGTACTATCATGGGATTGAGGCGCCTGTCTAAAAAACTTGGAAGCATCAAACGATGTATTTAGTTTTTTTTTTTTAACTAACGTCGTACTGTAGCAACCAACTGGCTATCCTAGCTTTTTGCCAAATGATAGGTAATGGTAATGGTAATTTTGGTTAACGTCGTACTAGAGCAACACAACGGGCTATTGACAACGGTCCGGGATCAATCCCTTAAGGGAGAGATTCGAGGACAACACCTCGTAAGTTTGAACCACGGTCAGATGACGAACCAAATGATAGGAGACAAAAATTATACCTCACGATGCTAAATTTCAAATGACCTTTCAATTCAGGGAAAATCAATTTCTGCAACGTTTTTTGTAGTATAATTAAGAAATGGATGTATTTTCTTAAAATCTATATATTTCTCCATTGAGGAATCTAAGTCATCTGACCACCGTTCAAAATAATGTTGTACTCAAATCTTTCCCGTGAGGTTTGATCCTGGACCGTCGGCAATTGGACCGTCGGCTGCAGCGCGAAGTAAATTAAAACAACATACCATACCCCATATTGTGGAATCTAAATGATAAAGAATTATATATATATATATTTTTTTAATGTTTTTTTTTTTTAATCCTAGTGAATTACGTACTTTACATTCCGAGATATTCCGTCATTAAGATATTGCTCATTTTGTAATGACGAGATCAAAATCTGGTCATATATTTCTAATGACGAGATAACTCGTCCATCCAGATATCTATTATGTTTTGCTAATGACGTGTTACCTCGTCCAAACAAAGACGAGGAGGATTAATTTCTTGAGGTCGATAGTCATTCAACGTCGTACTGAAGTAAGCAACACAACGAGCTATTGACGACGGTCTCGTATCCATTCCGAAGGGTAAGTTCAGAGGACAACACCTCGTATATTTTTGAGTCACCATCAGATAACGATATGAAGTCCTGAACGGGCACCTCACACTCCAAACATCCACACCAGGTTAACATAAAGTCATTTAAAGCCATGCCAGATTAAATGTGCACCAGCCTCCGTGAACAGGATGGTTCTTGGCTGGTCTGAGCCTCAAACTCGTAACCCTCCGATTGCTAATCCGTTGCCATGCCAACTGGCGGCCCAAATTTTTAAAGTAAAACTTGTAAGTAAGAGTTCTGCACGCAATTTAATGATCACTAACGTAATTGAATGTTAGTCAATTAATCCACCACAATTTTAATTTTCTTCTTCTTTCTTTCACTTCTTATTGTAATACACTCTATAACAAAAAAATCGACACACCAAGAAGGAATCATCCGATTGCTTTGAAATTTTGTATGCAAAAATGCTTTGACCAAATATGGAAATGATTAAAATTTGGTGTCCAATGAATGAATAGTGCGATCTCCAGCGCATCGGAACTGCGCATCCAGCAGATGTATATAAGGAGTTGTTCTTGAACTGTTGTTAAAAATTTCTGATGCATTGCGATTTAGGATACCTTTCAACGACTGAAAAATTGCCTCGCCGCAGGATTCTAGCTCATTACGAGCAACTTTCAGAGTTTGAAAGAGGTTGTATCATTGGATTGAAAGAGGCAGGTTGGGCAAATCGGAGAATCGCTCGTCATGTGAGTCGAAGCGATGCGGCGATTAGAAGATGCTGGCAAGAGTGGGTGGACAATAGCAGATTTCAGCGTCATGATGGCAGCGGCGACGTAGGGCCACAACAGGTCGCGAGGACAGAGTGATTATCAGATCAGCTGTCACAGCGCCTGGTTCATCGCTATCAACCATCAGTCGTGCGACCCACACACGAGTGTCCACCATGACCATTCACAGACGGCTGAGAGAGCGAAATCTGCGCTCATACCGACCGTTACGCCACCTGCCACTCACGCCTGCACACTGTCGAGCCAGATTACAGTGGTGTTTGGCTCGATCAGGCTGGAATGATGCTGACTGGTGACGTATAGTCGTTAGCGAAGAATCCCGCTTCCAACTGTGTCCTGACGATCATCGAAGACGTGTCTGAAGACGCCCAGGGCAGCGTGCCGATCCTTCTTTCACTATTGCACGCCACACGGGCCCTCAACAAGGAGTTATGGTCTGGGGTGCCATTTCCCTTGATAGCCGGACCCCTTTGGTTGTCATTAGAGGTACACTTACTACACAGCGGTACAGTGACGACATTCTGAGACCTGTTTTGCTACCGTTCCTTTCGTAGTACCCTGGGCTTATTTTTCAGCAAGACAATGCCAGACCACATACGGCACGTGTTGCTATGAACTGTCTTCAAGCTTGTCAAACACTTTCTTGGCCAGCCAGATGACCAGATCTCTCTCCCATCGAGCATGTCTGGGATACGATTTGAAGGCGACTGCATCCGGTAGGGAATGTTGATGACGTAGTCCGACAGTTGGTGCAAATTTGGCAACAAATACCGCAGGAGACCATCCTGGAACTTTATCGGTCTATGCCACACCGTGTGGCAGCTTGCATCCAGGCTAGAGGCGGGTCAACACCTTATTGAGCTCGTTACTGTAACTCTGAAATAAATCATTCAATTGTTCTGAAATTGTAATCATTTTCTATTCTGTACATAATTTTCCTATCCACCAATTTTTGTCGCCATCGGACATTTCCTTCTTGGTGCGTCCATTTTTTTTTGTTTATGAATGTTGTTAACCTACTTCATGCAACAGCATGTAAAATAATTTTAAATTACCGTTCTCATCATTTCATAGTTTACAAAGTGGCTCACCAATACAATTCATATTTACTCATTAAATTATTAAAAGCAAACATTTTACAAGTGATAAATATTAAAAAGATGTAAAACATATTTCAAAATACTTGTCACTTAAAGGGATTGCTTCGTTCGCTCTCACACTTTGCATTACAAAACTAGTTTTCCATAGTTATAAATGTTAAAGGAATACATTTTGTTGAGGATCAAAGCTATGCTTTCCATTTAATCCACGCATATTATACAAAAACATACCTATCATAGTAATTTAAAACTATTGTACAGTTAAAGAAGTAATTTATATGCATATAATTCTGCATTTTCAATTGAACTTCTAAAAACAGTTGAGTACATTACTTTACATTTTAAAATTAAAATCAGCCAGTTTTCGCAAGTTAATTAAATGTCACGATCGTTACATGCTTCCTGATACTATTAAAAACACGTTTTCATGAGAGCTTAATACTATTAGCATAAATTAGAAAATAGAAAAGACGATCTTTGAATTTTAATAAAAGCGATCAGTTTTCCTTTTTTATTTGCGAAGAATTAAGATGGCGTAAAAATGATATACATAGTTATGGTAATATTTCCTTCAAAGATAACGAATTTTCCGCACAAAATATTCACACTTTATTTTTTTTTTATATAAAATTCTTAAGACATCACACTCAATCAGTTCCAAATTTGTTCAAACCTACGCAGAAGCAATCAACATAGCTTGTAAAATAAATCTTGTTATGTATTAAACACTGGTGTGTGTAGTTTCCAAGTTTATAATAAAAAACAATAATTATAAAACACAAAAAAATCTTTGCATAATCAGTTTGTAATGGAAATTTTGATTTCTTTTTTATATTAAAATTTGAAGTTATATGATAATCTCGGTTTGAAAGCGATCATTAGAGCTGTTCTGACATTGTAAAGACAACGAATACAGTTTCATAAATTATACTGCTGTTTGTAAGAAATGCAACACCATGAAGGAGTCATCAGAATTAAATGAAATTAATTACACAAACGGCTTGTATTAGTGCAAATAAATGCATAAATTATCAAAGCAGAACAACAATATTAAGTGTCTGAATTCAGTATTTGGTGTAGCCACCACACGCAGCAATATGTGCTGCTATACGACGTGGCATGGAATGAAACAGATGTTGAATGTCTGCTTGAGGAAGATAATTCCATATTGGTTGTATGCGCACCCAAAGATCGTCTTTTGAAGCTGTAGGACGCGGATCACGAGCGAGACGCCGACCAACCAAATCCCACACCTGCTCAATAGGCGACATATCCGGCAAATAAGCAGGCTAAGGAAGAAGTTGCATGCGTTGGGCTGAAAAGAAGTCTTGAACATTCCTTGCAACATGTGATCGTGCATTATCCTGTTGAAAGATAGCTCCAGGGATGCCTTGAAGGAGGGACTTCGGGCTCTAGCACTTCACGGACGTAGCTGTTGCTATTCAGACTACACTCAATTCGTAGCAGGTGATATCGTCCATGATACGAAATCGCACCCTAGACCATAACTCCGCGTGTTCGGCTACTGTGACGTTCGATAACGCACTCTGGAAGGCAGCGTTCGCCGGCATAGCGTCTAACACGAATGCGTCCATCATGGTTCCACAAATTAAAACGGGATTCGTCAGAAAAGACAACTTGTTGCCAATCAGCCCGCCAGACTCTGTGCTCATGAGCCCATTGCAGACGCAGCCGTTGATGGTTTGGCGTGAGGGGGATCCTTTTAAAAAGTATCCCTGCACGCAGTCCACGGTGCAGCAGACGCCGGCGAATAGACGAAGCCGACATTAGTACACCTGTAGCAGTAGACCAAAGTGCTGCCAACTGCCTGGTGGAAGCTGTAAGGCCATTCACCGCCATGTGGACCAGGTGTCTATCATCGCCCGCTGACGTCACCTTCCGTCGTCCACTCCCAGTTTTTCGAGCTGTCCGGTGTTCGTCGGTCCACTGCTTCCAAACTCGCATCACTGTGGAACTGTTCCGCTGCACACGAGCTGCTATTGCGCGATATTAAAATCCTCCTTCACGAAGGCTGATGATTCTCTCCCGTTGAAACTCCGTAAGTTGTTGAAATTTCACCCTATTTCGTCGTGGAGGCATACTTAGGTCTCACTAAACGTTCGCCACTAAAAAATATTTTCACTAACACTATTATCAACGTCCCGCTAGAGCCCTCTATTTATAAGTTTTTAGCATCAGTTCAAAGGGCGCTGCTCACACCACGCATGCGTGGTGACTTTGAAGATTTACTACTTTGCATAACATCCTATAGTTGACATTTCCAGCAAATTGCATTTCATTCGAAGGATTCGTTCATGGTGTTGCATTTTTTACAAACAGCAGTGTAGTTACATAATAAAACTGCACTTTCCCGATAGTTTGCTAGCCCTTGAGAGATTTCATACAGAATTTGTTGATCAAGTATCAAAGAATTACTAGACGATGTCCGTAACTCGATGCTCGACTGCTTGTGTTCAGTATTGGGTGAATTGGTTCAATGATCAAATAAATCTGTCCCGATTGAATATGTATGCTCTTGGAGAATTGTGAACTCCATTTTTTGAATACACCAGGCAACAGAAGAAATACACCCTTGCCATCGAAAATGTAACAACATGAAAGAATCATCCAATATTCATGAAATTTTCCCAATGCGCAGATAATGGAAACGTATACAAACTAACCACTGCGTTGCTAGCCCGGCGTTGGTTTGCTCCGCAAATTAATACCACGGGCAACGCCGTGATGTCAGGTATTAATCTGGTGTACAATTTTCCGCAGATTTTATATCCGTTGAAGACATATTTAATTTTAAAAAATTTTATTTTAGAAAATCATATTTTTAGGTATCAATCTAAACTGAAATTTTCCGCAGATTTCAAATCCGTTGAAATTTTAACTCTATATTTAACGGTCTAGGAGACAGAAAAAAAAACTGACTTTAGTTAAAAGATTTATCGTCTGGCTTATTCGTTATAAATTTATTCGTCAGCGCAAAATCAAAGCGGAAATGAAAAAAATAATTTTCTCCGCGTTCAGCGGATGAAAAAAACTTGACATGTTTCTAAACCCTGACTGCAAGGTCACACGGGTAGAAAATGTTCTCTACGTTTGAAAAAGCGACTGAGAATAAAACTATTAAATACATTTAAAAATATTCTAGATTGAATTTTAAAATTCGCCGCGACCCAAAAATCGCAAATAATTCCGACTACCTGTGTGCCAAATCTCATTGCTGTAAGTGCCATAGAATCTTCCGGATTCTGCGGTCCGAAACAGACAAACAAACAAACACTTCCTTTTGTAATATTAGAGATAATTAGGCACTGCAACTTAAATACATATCTCGTGCTCAAGTAAACCCCCTTGTAAGAAGAATAAAAAAAGGAGAATAAAGCGCCGGTTTTAAGAATAGAAATTGTCATTTCTCTAATACGTTTATAAAAACCTTAACCTTTACGCTGCGACGCTTAGATTTTTTTCAATCGTCTCACAGAACGACTCTTTCGCCTGAATATGTCCGACCCCCCTTACCTAATTACCTAACATGAGCTATAGAACCTTGAGCGGCATTTACGACTGACGCTTTCCTTTCATAGTATTGCGTGGCGTATCATTTGGCGTGAGATAGATAACAGCGGAGCGAGAAATATCCACATCAATGCGTGTATTCACTAAAAATGGATATAAGTAAACAGCTTGAAGACTCTCCCCGGATCCTCTCACCTTTGGGTTTCGAGCGCTGTTTATGATCCTGGGGGGGGGGAGGAGTTGCAAACAGCTTATCAATCGGATATACATAGGTTGATTCTTAACCTTTAAGCTGCAGTGCTTAGATTTTTTCAATCGTCTCCAGGAACGGCTCCAGCGATAGAGCCTTGAGTGGCAATTACGACCGACGCTTTCCTTTCGAGTATTGTGTGGCGTATATCACCAGAGCGATCTTCTGCCTTTCCCCCAAAGCGTTCCCACCTCACGGTCGACAGGGTAGGTTACCGACCAAAAGGAGGGATCCTCTAGAAGATCAGTCGCTGACAGCTCGTAAATGGTGATCGATGCTAGCAGTCACTTAAAAGAGGGATAACATCCACAGTACTTAGATCTATACCATGACGCTGGTGTAAATGAAATTTTAGCGGTAACAATTGCCTATCTGCTGCAGCGTAAAAGTTAATTATGCCTCGTCAAAAATTACTGCATTGAAAGCATTCCGAGTCTGACGGAAGAATTGTGGCTTTTCGAGACTGCGAATTGTCTTTCCGAGAAATCGGTGCTTGTGTTGGACGGTATTAAACCACATTGATGCCAATATGGAATCAATGGGTGATGGAGGGACGAACTGACTAAAGTGCAGAAGCGTAGCCACACCGCAAAACGATGGTAAAGACATCTGGTGATCCTGGCTATTACGGATTGCCCTTCAATATCCAGAACCTCCAGCTGAGGAATTAGAGTGTGTTGCATAACAACCTGGGGGACAACACGTACAATTGGACGTTGTCTGCACCTGCGAGGAGCATGTTCAAGTAGTCTCTTGTTTCGATTATTTCTGACCCTAAAACACAAACGTATACTGCTGAATTGGTGCATCGAACGCCAAACTAAAATAACGGATTCGCATGACATCATCTCTTCAAATGAATCTCATTTCTGCCTGTAGTGCAACAATAGTCGTATCAGAGTGACAACACCGAGGTGACATACTGCCTTACCATTTCTGTCCGCATCGCCATAACGGTCCGTCAGCTGGTGTTAAATTATGGGGCGTCATCGGATTCTACTCCCGCGCCCACCTAGAACGTATTGCCAGTACACTCAACAGCCATTTCTACATCTCTTAAGTATGGGAGCCTGTTGTTTTCCCTTATCTTTAGGGCTTTCCTGCCGCCAATTTCCAACTGGACAATGCGCGGCCACATAAGCCTTGCTACGCACAACAATTCCTCGATGTCCACAGGTTTAACATCTCTACAATGGCCCACCTGTTCACCAGATCTGTTGCTTATCGAACACTTCGGGTTGATGATCGCCCAACAACTGGACCATCCTCGGCTACGCCAGATGAACTTGTGAAACTTGTAGAAGTTGCATGAACTTACATGTCCTAAACACATACATATCCTTTCCATCGATGCCGAGATGTGCAATAGAATTATTTCTCCTCTTCCATGCACAGAATACTGATTCTTTCGCATTTTTTACATGGAACGGAGCTGTATTCAATCATTTCGAACTCGTGTCTTATGTTGTTTGTATAAATAAAATGGCTTTGATGCTTATTGTTCTTTATGAAGTATTTAATGCCTATAGAGCTTTCAAATTGGAATTATGCATTTAAATCAGATTTCAGAAGTACCAAATTCAGTCTAATATATTGAAACATCTTGTACATCCCTCGCATTCAAACCTTTACTAAAGTCGAGAAATACACTCAAGTAGAAAAAATCTTCATAGATCAAACATCCCTCTTTTTCTTTTCCATCTGATCTTGTTTACGAAAGTTATGGTGTAAAAAAGTTGTTCGTGAAAAAAATGGATGCTTGGAAACTAGATCTAACAAAATATATAAAATAAATTTTTAAAAACAATCTGGGTTGTTGTAAGAATTTAGAGTTTGAAATAACATTTCCTAGAAGCAGAAATATAGACTCTCCTTCAATAGACTGATAAAATTATCGGCATGAATCTGAGTTCAGTAAAGGGAAAACTTTTGTGAATGTTTTATATAAACAGAAAAATTGTCTCTGTGTGATTTTTATACGACATAAGAATTAACTCTTTAAAGCAAGGTAACTTCTAAGGAAGACTATTTCATATCTTATAAAAGGAACTGATATTCCTTTATATAAGGAACTGATCTTTCTTTATATAAGAAACTTATCTTTCTTTATATAAGGAACTTATCTTTCTTTATAAAAGGAACTTATCTTTCTTTATATAAGGAACTTATCGTTCTTTATATAGAGGGAACTTATCTTTCTTCATATAAGGAACTTATCTTTCTTTATAGAAGGAACTTATCTTTATTTATATAAGGAACTTATATTTCTTTTTATAAGGAGCTTATCTTTCTTTATACACAGTCCAGTCACATTAATGTGACCACCTGTCAAAAGCCAGAATAACCACCTTTGGCAGAGCGGACCGCTGAGAGACGTGCAGGAAGAAAGTCAATAAGGTTTCTGAAGGTGTTCACTGGGATGTTCAGCCATGCCGACTCCAGTTCCGTGACCAGCTGCGCTAGATTACGCGTTTGAGGATCCTTGGCGCGAACAACCCGATCGAGATTGTCCCACAGATTCTCGATTGGGTTTAAATCCGGTGAGTTTGCTGGTCAGGGGAGTACGGTAAACTCATCCTGGTGCTCTTCGAACCACGGACATACACTGCGAGCTGTATGACACCTCGCATTGTCCTGCTGGTAGATGCCATCATTCTGAGGAAAAATAATTCGCATGTAAGGGTGGACATGATCCGCAAGGATAGATGCGTACTTGTGATGATCCATCGTGTCTTCCACAACCATGAGTGCACCCAGTGAATACCAGGAAAACATTTCACAAACCATAATGCTCCCTCCTCCAACCTAGAACCTTCCGGCAATTGTTGCAGGGTGTTTTCTTTCAGACGTTTCACGCCGTATACGCCAACGTCCATCTATCCGATGGAGCATAAAACGTGATTCATAGGAAAAAACCACCTGTCGCGGTACTGGCGTGCAAATTCCAGCCTTCGTCGCCGATGAACAGCAGTCAGCACAGGTGCATTAACCAGGCGTGTGCTGCGGAGGCCCATGCGCAGCAACGTTCGCTGAACCGTTGTTGAGGAAACACTCTTGGTAGCCCCTTGGTTTATCTGGGCGGTCAGTTGTTAAAAAGTTGCACGTCTATTCGCCCGAACGCATCTCCGTAGCCTTCGTTCGCCTCTGTCATCTATAGCCCGTAGTGCACCACATGTGCCACGCCGCTTATTTTGGATAGTGCCATTTTGCCATGCACGGTATACTTTTACCACGGCGGCACGCGAACAGCACAAAATTAGCCGTTTCCTAAATGCTTCCACCCTTGGCCCGAAAGCCAATAATCATGCCCTTTTGGACGTCGGATAAATCGCTACATTTCTGCATAACGCCAACGATTGAAATGCTTTCCGATACTCTAGGACATCCTTTATATACACTCTACTGTATTGTGCTACCACCTGCCTTTTGTGATTGGTTATTACACTTTGACGTCGAAAGTAGGTGGTGGTCAGATTAATGTGACTGTACTGTGTATAAGGAACTGATCTTTCTTTATGTAAGGAACTTATCTTTCTTTATATAAGGAACTTATCTTTCTTTATATAATTAACTATCTTATAAATAAAGAAAATATGTAATTCATCTACTTTTTCTGTTTGGTCTAATTTTAATTTTATGTACATTTATTACGTACGGTGTATAAATGATCGCACCATTTATCGATGGATTCACGACATGTGACTAAACTCACGTAGACCGTTACGACGACTGCCTTTATGCTTTTAACAGCATTGCATCGCCTACAAAGACTGGAATGGTGTCGTGTCAGACGGACACGTGACGTTGAATGACATCGAGTGGTCTACACTGTCGAATCCCGCTTCTGTCTGTGTGGATACGGCAATCGAATCCGTGAGTGAGACAACGTGATCAGAGCCAAGATTCATGGTTTGTTGTGCAGCGTCACATGTCTAGAAGACCTGGTGTCATGTTGTGGAGTGCAATTGCGTATGATGGGAAATCACCTTTGGTATTCCTCACAGCGTTGCGCACAAGAAATTTTACAGCCAATTACGCTCCCATTCCTGAACTCCCAGGTTCACCCACTTTTTCAACAAGACAATGTTCGGCCCCATATTGCTGCCGTCTCTACAGCATGTCTACGACAAAACGATATCTTACCATTGCCGGCAAACTCACCGGATCTGTCCTCGATCGAGAATGCCATTGGACCCGATGTCACCCCTCCACCCGTACCACGTAATCTGCTGGAACTACGTGACAAGGTACAAGCAGCATAAGATGGAATGTCGCAGGACTCCATAAAGAGGTTGTATGACTCACTACCAAGGGTATTAGCATGCTGCATTAGGAATAATGGCGGTCATACGCCATACTGAATGATACCACTTTATCTTAATTTTTCTCAATAAAATTTGCATATTTCAGTCAGTGATTGTTTTGGGTTTTGTGACTTAAAGGTCAAATTTTGCTGTTTCGCTTAAAAGGCAATGTTGTTGTGTTCAATACGTTTATGCAGCATATTTTGCTCATAAAAATTAAAAATACGTAATCCTCGGTGGTTTATATTCGCTTCAAAAACTGACCCGTAGAGGTCAGTATATGGAGCAAAACAGTCACCAGTTCAGAGGAATGGAAATTTGTTTTTCGAACTTGAATCTTCTCTTTGTAGCAATAGGAGAGTTTTGTCTTCAAGAGACATCTCATCCTTTGCAAAATTGACCGGATCTGGAACGAGAGAATCTCGTTGGAAAACTTGGAATGGATTTTGAGGTTTTAAGGTGGTTTCCAAGAGCGAATAAACTGCGCCATTGAAAAATTTGGAGAATTTATAAAGTTCATATATATTTTATGTTACCTGCTATAGAAGTGTTGGTGAATGTTTAAAGTTATTTTAGAGACCGTCACAGATGTTCTATGCGTGCACCCTTAGTCACACTACACACATCGAACCGGTAACCCATTTTTGCCCAGACGCGTGTTGGGGTACCTGAAGCAAGTGCAGTGGGTGGTTGCGATACGCTGGTTCAACTCCGCTAGATCAACAGGTAGAGGAGGATTAAATACGTTGTCCTTTATGTAGCCTCAAAGTAAAGAGTCACATGGTGTTAAATCAGGACATCTGGGTCATCATTGGGTTCGTGGCATGCTGCAGTTGCGCTTCGTCCAATCCATCGGTGAAGAAGATGTTAATAGAAGTAATTTCGCATGTCAGCTGACCAGTGGGGTGGTACACCATCCAATTGGAGAATAAAGTTTTTCGACTTTATTATCCTATTGGATAGTCGAATTCTCCTTCCTTACTTCCAACAAATGTGCTCGCATGAACATTGGCCATTTTGATGAATGATTGGCCATTTTGTAGAATGTTCAAGGAATCATTGAATATAAACTCAATTAAAACAGGAACGGATCAATTAAGTTAAAATTAAGGTTTATTTACAAGATAGAGTTATAAATTTACATACAAGTTGCAAGATAATTGGATAGTTTAAAATTAAGTTATTAGTTTACAGAAGAGCTATTGTGTACGAGCAAAACGCCTACCCAAGGCTCCCCCTATTCTGTCAACTTTCCTCTTTCTTCCAAAACACCCCGTTCCGTTCTTCGCGACACCCCTCCAAGGGGTCGTTCACAAGTTGACAGCAGTCAATTTCAGGGTGCTTGGGACGGGACTGTACATGGATGGATAACGTTTTTGACGACATCTGTCGATTCACTCGGTTGTCCTGGCTTTGGAACTGTGCTGAAACATCCCGTAGTTTCAAATTTTTTAAATAAATCTTAAAAGAATTTTCTGGTTCGAGGTTCTTTTTCAAATCGTGATCGAAAGGACAGTTGCACGACGGTGACAGATTCCGTTATGCACAATTCAAGAACACAAAACGTCTTCTCAACAGCAGACGCAGCCATTTTCACTGACTAGCCACGTGACACGCTCACTATCGTCTACGTCACTTCGCTCGGGAGGGGAACACAAACTTTATGAGTATACCTAGCTAACAGTTCGCATTTGGGGACCATGTCTTAAACTGTTCCTGTTTTACAGCACCTGGACACTGTATACTTACTTATGAATCACCCTGTACATCTGTTTATACATTGATTTTTAATCTAACCGTCAGCTTCCTTGAATGTATTTAGTCTAAGCTTTTAAAGTTAAAAGTGATTAACATTGTTGTTGCTGTTGTTTCTTATGCCTACACTGGAATACCAGAGGAGTGCCAGGCCCGTCGAAGACGGCAAGAGGCGAGGAGGGTGCACCTTCCATGTTATTGAGCCTCATTGGGAGGAAACCCGACTTTGCTCGACATACATGACACATCCGTTTTACAGGAAGGTCCCTTTCATACATCCATTCACTCACACATATCGTATTTTAGATCCCAATCAGAAGCCTATAACCCCTTGATCAGGTACTCCCAGAGGTATTCATTTGGTATGGTAACATATGGGACATTGTGACCACGACCTATTTAACGTGCCCGAGTCACCAACACGACGGTCTTTAGTCAGGTCGAAGCGCCGATCTTGCAATCATCAGAATTGTAGGCTCCGTCGAGGACAGAACCCACAACCCTTCTGATGCGAGCCCGACGCTCTACTGACTGAGCTACCGCCTAACAAGATTTTGCTTGTTTCAGATGGTAGAACCAAGCACGAGTCTGACTACTCTCACCTGATAGCAGCCCCGTGCCCAGCCGGGTATTTTCCTTGCAACACTTCCGATGTCTGTGTGGAGCAGAGGATGAACTGCGATTCCAAAATGGACTGTCCAGACAATTCAGACGAATGGTCTTGCGGTAAGTAAACTTGCCTTAACCACTCGCGTCTACTTATATATTAAGGAAGTATTAATAATTGTTTTGTAGATGTTTCATATCTGAAGTATTAGAAAACAATAGCTCAGAAATCAGTCAGAACATTAGCCCTCTTGGTGGCAGTCTCGAGGAGGTATGACTTCATTGGTAAAACTGACCAAACTGAAGAAAACTGATCGTGATCTCGTTATCAAATGATCTTCGATGTCTTGACGATGAGATCTCGTTATTAACTAAATACAATCTATATAAAAAAATCGACGCACCAAGAAGGAGCTGTTCGATTGCGATAAAAATGGGTGGATGGTGAAGAACATACATAGAAAAACAAACGATTCAAATTTCAGAACAATTGAATGGTTTATTTTAGAATTTTGACCGTTACAAAAGGAGAAATTCAATAAGGCGTTGGTCTACCTCTGGCCTGGATGCAAGCTGTCACCCGGACGGTGTCTTGAAGAATTTATTGCCAAATTGTCTCCAACTGTCATGCTAAAAGGTCCACATTCCGAGATGGTTGCAATCGCCTTCCCATAAAGTCCCAAATGAGCTCTACGAGAGAGATATCAGGAGACCTAGATGGCCAAGGAAGTGTTGGGAAAGCTTGAAGTGATCTCATAACAACACGTGCCGTGTGCTGCCTGGCATGATCTTGTTTGGGTTTGTGCACCGCAGGTGGCCCCCTCGTCCCAGCTATGATAGCAGGTTATGAGCGTTTTTTTTTTTTTTTTTGTGGCCGCCCACGGAAGGAGAGTATTCCCCAGAAGTAGGGCGGTGACTGGGCATGGGGCACCTTAAGCCGCCCCCCGGTCATTGAGGTGCTATTTGCATAGGTGTTTTCACAGCTTGGCATTGGAGTTTTCTAAGCTTGGCATTTAAGTTTGCTCAGAATTCAAAATTGATACGATGCGTTGCGATGCATTGTGGAACTTTAAAGTTGTACTTTCGAGAGTCTATGGCAGATAGTAGAGTTAAATCAGTTGTCCTGTCCTGAGAATGCTGTTGAAGAAAGCCGTTGTTAAATGGTGGTGTTAAGTTAGAAGTGTGGTCCTGTTATTATGTCTATATTGTTGAAAAGCAAGTGCATTATTTTCATTATTTTGACTTGGGCTTTGTTGTTGGTGGAAGTATTATGTTTCCACGCTGTGCTTAAGTTGATGTTTGGTTCTTTTAAATTGTTGGTTGTCGTGAGAGGGCAGTTGAATATGTAGTGGTCCGGAGTTCCCGGCTCCCCGCAAATGCAGTTATTGTTGATGATGAGGCAGAATCTGTGTAGATAGGGCGGGAACGGGCCATGTCCCGTCAAGTAGGCTGTTAGCGTGCGATTGTAAGACAGGATCCCCACGCTACTCTGGTCGTCTCCAGTCATGACTGCGATTGTGGCCAGGACACAGTTGGAAACGGGACTCCTCACAAAAGAAGTGGATCGAGTCCGGAACCACTGTAATTTTGTACCTTCTTAGTGCTTCGATTTTTTTTTTGTTATAGAATATATGTCAGACCTTGAATGAGGAGATATCTCGTCGAAACCAATTGGAGGAATAAGCTTAGATCAAATACTAGGAATGCCTATTGCCCTTGTGCCACTGCTGGTATTTGTAGATGATATTGATATCATTAGTAGAACTCTTACAGCACTAAGACGAGAGCTTTGTAGCATTGGAAAACGAAGCAGATAAAATGCGAATAATAATGAGATAATCAATAAAACAAACTCAAACTTGTAAAATATACCATCAGAAAACAAGGACATTAATTTTATATCAGAATAGCACTTATTAATCAGCGCATTAATTTTAGATCACATACTAGGAACGACGATCGCTCAACAGTTAACATCAGGAATGACATAGGACTAGAAATTTAGAGAGGAATGCCAATGCTTCTAATCGCCAATTCTTTAGACTATCTAGTTTAGGGGAGGGCAAATCCGGCTCTTCCTTGAGTTAAGTGCGTTTCCTATTGAAAATTCAAATCCGTTTGTTTTAAATTATTTCCGTACTTTTTTACGAATCTTGTTGAATCATAATATCTACGCTTAACGAAAGCTGCTTGCTATCGAATTTCAATTTTTGATACAACATATTGCTGTGAATTTTTGTACTCTAGAATGAAATTCGTGAAGTCGAAATTTCCTTCACAGTTGACCAATCATCTCACAGAACTGCTGTGGACGGCTTTAACAAATTTTACGCTAAATTTGAAATATATTTGACCAAAGGTCTACATAAATGTTATACTTTTTATTAATACATTTTATATTACATTTTATTTTTATTATTAAAATTTTGAAATAAATATTTTGTATTTTCTTTCCCTTAATTATTTATTCTTATATGTGTATTTAACATAGCACTTAAGACTTGTTTAGAATGTGTAACCATATTAATTTAATTAAATTTGAATTTGTGTATTTATTATACTATGTAACTATGGTACTGCTCCTTATAATACATAAAAAAAATTCTAATGCGGTTCTAATTGACCTCCTGCGTACCCACCCCTAATCTAGCTATTTGAAATCAGGTCAAATAAAAAAATCCAATTATTAACATGCAAAGTTTTAATTAGATATGTACTCTCCCATGCTTCAGAAACTTCGACCATGACCTTGATAGTTGTAAATGCATTAATGACCTTGAAGATAAAGATCTGAAGAAGCATATTTTATGGCATTCATATAAATGGAATGTGATGAAGAAGGTTTATTTTAGAATTATACCATCTAAGGTTTAATTTAGGGTATATCATTTGAATACCCGATGAAATGACTACACTCAAAATATATTTGGCAATGCCTAACATATTCTCGTATGACAATGAGAGAGTATTGGAACAATAGAAGTTAAATCTTTGCATAGTTTAACATATTGACTTATTTTGTTTCTTTCAGAGGTCTGAAAGGCATATATTCAGTTTAATATATTAAAAAAAATTAAATCATTGTGTGTGTAACGATCAAATGCACAGTTAAGTACCTCCTGTAGATGTTATGGCTGTGTGTGCCCTTGTTCTGAATTAATATTTTCTTCTAGTGGAACAATTCCTAGAAACGTTAACTCTGACGCTAGACAATATGTATTTTCTGTTTTATAGTTCATATATATTTGAATTGTATCTACAATAACTCAAGCTGGCATTGCTGCTTACTGCTGATCATAAACGAAATTAGCCATATTTGTGTAGCACATTTAGAGAATTATTTATTCATGAATTAATTATCTGCTCTATTTGAACAAAATTATAAATCTTTATTCATATCAAAATTATATATGGTCACCTTACTTTTAAATGTAAACAGTTATCGTCGTCAATGTAGTACGGCATATTCATAGAAATATGCAGACGAACATTTCTTTTGTTTAGTACACTATAGGCTATGTCGAAGTCCGCCTACAACGTCATAATGTCAACATACAGACAATCGTAGCCAATAGCCATTTGTGTTGCTACAGTATATTCAACTACCAATCAAATACCAATATACATATATAACTTCTTAATAACTATCTGATACTATGATTATAGGAAATAAGGATAGTTAAAGCTAGTTATAAAAAGCTGCTTGTGTCAGGGCATTAGGGACAATGCATAAACGTGAAGGATGAGTGGATTGAGCATTGCTATTGAGAGGAGATTTAAAATTTGTCACCAACAAGTCGACTATTCAGTGTATAATTTATTTGTTTGGCCGATTTGGTATCTTATCGACCCATTTGGCTATATTACATCTTATGAAAGCGAAAGTATGTGAACGCGAATTTCTAAAGTGGCGAGAAAAGTGAGGAAATCGCCAAGTCTACAATCAGATTATCAATCAATGGACCAATCAAATGATGAACCAATGGATGGTCATCTTCTCCCGTCCCATGGACAAATCAAATGATTGGTGTTAGTTTCCACCCAGTAGACTAAGTAAGCTAAGGGTCATGTTACTACTAGTCTTGGTCACATACTCCTGGGTACATATAAAGTTTACCATTGCTTATTCTTATTTTATACTTCCTCTATAGGGCAATGTTTACACTATCCAAAACTCCGATTTCAGTTTACAAAAAACTCATTCACCATGAACGAAGACATTTTATGATAGATTCAAGGATCTAATAACAAAAAATACTAAATATACTATGAAATAATACAAATTAATTCTCGAATTTTATAACGAAAACATTCTTTCAAAAGAGTATTTTGAGCAAAAAAAAGCAGAGCTTATTCTACTTTTATATTTCCTCTATAGAACAGTGTTTACACTATCAAAAACTCGAATTTAAACTTACAAAAACCTCACTCGCCATGAATAAAGAAATTCTAAGATAGCTTCAAGGATCTAAAAACAAAAAAATACTGAATATACTATGAAATAATGCAAATTAATTCTCGAATTTCATAACGAAAGCATTCTTCCTAAAAAGTACTTGAAGCAGAAAAAAGCAGAGTCGTAGTCCCCAGTAGCCTTCCGCTACATCAGTTTAGAATGTTTGAAGTATGAAAATTATTTCGACCAAGAGACGTTCCATTCCATTGTTCTAAACGAAGAAAAATTACAGTTCGCTTTCCTCTCTTTCGATATTGCTTTAGCATCTTATTGAGCGAAAAAGATTGCAAAATCATTAAATATTTTTTAAAAGTCCTGAGCGGAATGAGAAGTTTTAAGGGTCATCCATTACAATCTCAGTTCCCTTGTTTAGCCACTTTACTTTTATTTTAAGGTCGACACACCTGGTATGGGAAGCGATTAAATAATTAATGACCTGTAAGGCGAGCATCTCGCGATAGTTATTTCCTGTAAAATGATGGCGCTCATGTTCGTTGTTGAAGAGGTGTCTGATTTTGTTTGTAAAACGATCCCCGAACACGAGATACTGCGTCTCAAGTAACCAATAATGGTTGAAAACTTTTCTTTCAGAGGATCATAGTCGGAAAAATTATTACGATCAACTGTTCAAGAAGCGGCCTGATGCAGATCGGGAGCAGAATATGTCTGGATGTGGTAAGGAAATTTTAAATAAGCTTCCTAAATAGAAATAATGCGCCTTATTTGGCATAGCTTTTTTTTGATAGAACTAAGTAAAAGTGAATTTGAAACGAATGATGGTGCAGTTTTGAATTGATGGGGCATTTTTATATGAATGAAATACATTATATTCAAAAGTGCCATGGTAGTCCAGTTGGTGTAGTAGCGAATTATCAATCGGAGGGGTACGAGTTGGAGACCTTCTCCTACCATAGACGGTCGTACCCGCGGGGGTTAGTCCACGTTCCATCTGTCGAGGACTGAAATGTCATTTCCAGTGGTGTGGACGTTTGTAGTGTGGGGTTCTAGCTCAGGTTTTGACCTCGTCATCTGACCGTGAATAAAAATTACGAGGCGTCTTCGATAGGTTGTTGGATTTACGCAGATCTGGAGAATTACGTAGCACAGCGGGTAATTGACGACGGTGCGGGATAATCCAGAAGAGAAAGATCCGATGACACTGCCTCGTAACTTCGTATCACGGTCAGGTGACGAGGTCAATACCTGAGCTGGTACCCTACTTGTGGAAATTTAAAAACATGAAAATATGAGGACATTTCATCCCACTAACAATTTAATGTGCAACAGTCAAACCACGTACACGACGGTTGAACTAGCAACTGTCCGGAACTAGCAATTGTAGGAACTAGGGATGCGACATCGATGTCGATGTTTTCAAAGCATCGATGTTTTTTTAAAAACATCGATGTATTGGGGTCGATGTTTTTGTAACATCGATGTTTTATTTTTAAATGAAAAAAGTACCGTTATAACAATTTAAGAAATAACCAATTAGCATAATTTTCATAATCAGCAAATTGAACATACTTTCAGACCAAAGTGACCAAGAATGAAGGGTCCGAAAAGCATAGATGCGACATCGATGTCGATGTTTTCTAAACATTGATGTTTTAGAAAAAAACATCGATGTATTGGAGTCGCTGTCGCATCACTAGTTGCTAAACCAGTTTTAAGAAATGGCGAAACAAGTTTAAATACACTGAATTTTAAAAACATCGATTGTTTTGGGGCGATGTATTATCAACATCGATGTTTTAATTTTGAACATCAAAGTTTCAAAACATCGATGTTTTACTGTCGATGTAGCATCACAAGTTGATAAACCAGTTTTAAGAAATGAGGGAAAAAGTTTAAATACACTGAATTTTAAAAACATCGATGTTTAAAAACATCGATGTTTTTGGGTCGATGTATTATCACCATTGAGGTTTTGCTATCGATGTCGCATCCCTACTCTGTACCCTTGCGTTCTACCGCTCATCGCGTCACTACACTAATCCACGACTTTAACCAACTGGGTAGCTAAGGCACCGGGTCAATCTCATTTATCCCTTAGGGTGGATCCTGTACAGTCGCTAATAGCGCGCTGTGTTGTGCCATTGCAATGTAAATTCAACTACCTACATACTGTAGATCGAATGAAGCTCATTTAGATCGAATCGAACTCATTAACCCAAGTGGTATCGACGAGATAACTCCTCCATTACGATCTGAGTTTTGATTATGACGAGATATCTCATCATTACGATGTTTTTATTTTAACCAGATTTTTTGCTAGCATTATGTTTGCGCTTACCGTAAAGACGTTTGCGCAGTCTTTAAGATGCTAAAAAGCAGTAGGTCCATGATACGAATCCTTGTTTCTAAGCACATGTTGCTGATAGTTCCTGTTAAGAGTAACAGGGGTTTAACTATTGGGTGCTTAAATAACCACCAATCCCTCTTTGTCCAAAGAGATCAGTGGCCGAGTAATTATCTACATAAATAAGAATGGAGTGTTTGTTTGTACATTGAATAAATTCAACACATTTCGTTTTTTATCCGTTTTGGGTCCTTCTGATGAAAAATCTGTCTCTTGCGCGTTTGGTGTCTGTCTGTCCATCTGTTTGTCTTTGCCTCTCTGTTTCTCTATTCGGGGACCCCCTTGTTCTTGTCGCGAATCTGAGATACTCCTAACCGGTGTGACACGCAGAGGAGTGCTGCTCCCAAATGAATAGAACAGAACAGAATATAATCTGTTTGTGTATGACTGTCCATTTGTTTGTCTTTATGTCTGTGTGTTTGCACACTGTGAGTTATTACATTAATTTAGTGACTGAACGTAAATATGTCAACGTAAGTCTGTCTGTTCAATGTCTGATTTTGTGTCTGTATGTTTGAACAGGTATCATATAAATTTTATTCCATGTATTTGTATATAAAGTTCTTTATTTTATGCACCGTATTTTAGTTCGGTGAATGCAATATCACAATTTTCTTTATTTACAAATTTAGAGAGGTTTCAAGTAAAACGTCTGAGTAAATTTGATTCAATCAACCATAATTTGATGGTTTTGGTAGATCTGGAATGTATATTGAGAAAACGATTACTTGAATAGCTTTACCAGTATTGCTGGAAAAGCAATAATATTTCCAAAAATACATACGCATATTTCCCATGCTAACTCTTAAAAAGTTCTAAATAAAGTTTTCTTCATTGAAGTTAACACCAGAAAAAAATTCGATTCTCAATTTAATTACATTTCGTTACCATCCAGGTATGTTTATTATTCCATTTACCTATCACTCGAAACTTCATTCCTTATAGAGGAGACTTTGAAAACATCGTAAAAAACAGTTTATTTTGAGGACTGCTGAATTTTAGTTTTGTTGTGATACTTTCGAGTATTTATTTTACTAATTACAAATCTAAGGCATATTTTTTCTCCTTAATGTAACAAATAACAGCTTAATTGGTTTCAAACCGATTCTATAAAAATGTTTTAGAGTTGAGAACTTCTCCGGACGACTGCAGATGTTCAAAAAGAAGCTTGTATTGTAACCATAGAAACCTACGGAAAGTTCCGCTCTTGTTGCCACAAAATGTACAGGAACTGTAAGTGATATTAATGTTTTTTTTTTTTATTCTTTATGGAAAGTAATTTGTGATTGTTTTGCATTATATTAATTCAGAAATAAATAAGTTTTGTGTTGATATTTCGCAATTTTATCACGCTACACCAAATACCTTCTTTATGACGCGTTCTCACGAATCAAGTTTAATTGACCGATTTTAGTTGATTGATAAATGTTGAATATGATTTGAATCAGTTTTTATTCAAGCATTTCAATAGAAACTGCTCAACAGTTTAATAAACGAAAGTATAAAAGTTACAATTGAAAAATTATTTACTATAGAAAATCACATATAAGGTATCAAATTGGTGTACAATTTTCCGCAGATTTCAAATCCGTTCAAATTTTTACTCTATCTCGAACGATAGCGAATATACAAACTTGGTCTAGGGAATAAAAAAAACATTTTTGTTTTGTTTCTTGAATAAAATAAACCACGACAGATCGTTTGCGTGGAAATAACTCGAAAGCAGATGACAGATGACTCATCACTTGAACTAGGGGGCCAGCCCCCTGCTCGCTAGCGCTCGCCAACCCCCGGAGGATTGCTTTGCAATCCTCACTGGTTCGCTGTGCGAACCTATACTCGCTTCGCTCGCATCGATGAAGACATGTGTCCTAGCCGAAGGGATTGTTTACAAAATATGACATCCCCCCCCCCCCAAAAAAAAAAAAAAAAAAAAAAAAACATTTATTTTCCAATCTAAATTTGCTGTTTGCAGAAAAGATATATACAGTGCCTCTGAAATCAGAATTCAAATGAAAACTGTGCAAATTTTGACTCGAAATGTGACCGTTGCTTTGGAAATTGAATACCCAGCATGTTGTTTGTGTGTACATTTCCCCAGCACTCGAGCCACTCACTTTTTCATTGAGTTTGTTGTCTAAAGTTGAAGTTCAAGCGTATTGTTGAACTACAATTGTTGGCCCTGAAAAGATACCCCGTTTTCTTTGATTTCTATTACAAACTACAACAGCTCGACTAAAATTAATTTTTTTTCAATAAAATTTCATCCGATTACACTATGAATTCAATTGAGGCTCGAGACTTCGTGATGGTAAACAAAAAATCGCACAATGTTGCCAAAACGCAATAACAAATAACGTCTTTTTTGCGCGCCACGTAAGATAATTATATATATAGATGATAAAGTTTGAATGGGTCAAACTTTCCTTGATCCACTAAAAAGTTGATCAATTCTATTGAAACACAGGTTTTCACAAAAATTTTCATTCAACTTTTATTGATCAATTATAATTGGTCTATGAAACTTGATTTGTGAGAACGCGCCTTTACGAACAATATTGTTCCATGGAACATAGGCAACTCGATAAATAATATTTGTATTTAAATTATGTAAGTACATTACATGTACGTATGATCCTCGTATTTATTAAATTTATGTTTCTCTCGCACGGATATCCAATTACAGAGAATAAAAATATATGATCTAAGACTTTAAAATCAAAACCATACACAAATACGGTATATAGGAGATTAAGGCCCGGTGCACACATCCGGTTTTTCAACGTGTGGCGCCACTGCGGCACCGAAGCCCAACGATGCACACATAACCGTAAAATGACGCAAATTCACATTTTGGGCCATTTGCGATATCGAAGAAATCGATATCGAAAAGAAGAAGAATATTTCTATCGAAAAAAACATTTGTATTTAGTTAAAAAAAGTATATTTTGAAACAAAATAGTCGTTACTGATACAACTAATGACTAATTATTATTTATATTCCATTTATTTATGAAAACAAGGTACTTTAGAACGGAGACGCATGTGCGGAGAGCTGCAGCGCCGTTGGGAGCTGTGGTACAAATTGCACGCAAGTTGGACGTGCGTCGCAGCAGCGGCGCTGGAAGCATGTGTGCACTGCTCCATTGGATCTAATGTATCTCAGACCGCACTTGCGTTGCCGCAGCGGCGCCGCACATTGAAAAACTGGATGTGTGCACCGGGCCTTAGACCGGAAAACCGGATGTGTGCACCGGTTTTCCGGTTAACTTGATTTTTCAGAATTATATATTTGTTATAAGTTGAACATATTGTCTTCTACCTACTTAGCTTTAAAATGGAAATTAAGTAGGTAAAAAGGAATAACTAAATGCCACTTTTAAGATGTGAATAGAAACATAGGAACTTACAGAGCAACAAAATACAAGGAATAAATGAGATAGTTATTTTCTAATATATTTTCTTCGCATAAAAATAAAATTTTCATTGTTCTAACCCAAGTTATTTAATTTATATTCCATATTATTGTTTTTGAAGCATAATTTTAATTTTCGTGATTTTCAATTCGGTACAGCTACAGTCTACGTTTATAGCGGTGGCTATGGCCTTGGCGGATTTGTACACTTCTAAAGTCGTCAAGGAAACAATTATTTCAAAAGTCATTTTGATTCAAAAATATTTTTTAGTTGACAACGATAAAAGATAGCTTGAAAACACATTTGAGATTGCTCTGAAAGTATATTTTTTAAGAGTAAAAGTAATAAGCTTAAACACATTTCAAAACACATTTGGGTCATTCCACGTGAAATGAGCAAAAATCAGGAAAAACCCGTGGCCGTATGGTAATGGATTTTCATGAAATTTGGTACAGGGGTTTAGTTTATGCATAAATAACGATATCCAAAAGAATTAGGTTCAAAATTAAATATTTTCGAAATTGGAGGCATTTTTAGGACTTTCAACTTTGAAGAACAGTTGCGAGATCGCTTAATGTTGCATGTTTGAAGTTCTGTTTCTCAAAAACAATACTTAATGTAGACAAACATGTTTTACATTTTTATAATCTGTACAAAATGTTCTTTTATTCACTGTGGCAACAACCTTTTTAAGCATAATATTTAATCCAAAATTTAGTTGCAAAAAATGGAAAATTGTCATTTTTGACGGAATTAAAAACATTTCTATGTTCTAAAGAAATTTTACGACATACTTTAAATTCATGCCAGTTACAATGCTAAG
Source organism: Metellina segmentata (assembly GCA_947359465.1). Lineage (NCBI taxonomy): Eukaryota > Metazoa > Arthropoda > Arachnida > Araneae > Tetragnathidae > Metellina > Metellina segmentata. The sequence goes on from OX375881.1 coordinate 34,648,964, forward strand.
TATGATAATATTACTGATAGAGTTTGGAAGTCATATTTTAATTCTTTCATCTTCAAAATAGCTAACGAAAAGTACAAAATGATAATTTTCTACTCTAAATAGGCATAAGAAATCAAATGAAGGACAGCTTTTACAAAACCGACAATTCACAGGAATACAGTTTCATATGTATATTACTTGTAAAAAAAAAATCAGGATTGTAATCTGAGTCCTAAAACAACAATAATAAAAACAAAATCACAACATTTGCTTCCCACTCTATCCAAGTTACGAGAACTTCAATGATAACAGTGAAATAAAATATAGATAATGAAACCCTAATTCAACAAAGAAATACCAAATCATGTTTAACTTTAAGGGTGAATAATAAAAGTAGAAAAAATGAGTGTCAAAACAAGCTTAAAAATTTCAACATAGTATCATAGAAATTATGAATTTTAACTAATTACCTTTTCAAATTCACGATGTGGTAAAGCTCACAAGTTAAACTTTGCTTCTTCTATTATTGAAACGTGATTTTTTTTGTGCTGCTGAATTCTTTTTAAACTCTTTACTTCTTTTCCTGGCGATTGCGATAAATATGACACTCGAATTAGTGTCGTACAATTTGGAATAGGAATGTAGTAATGACAGTTACGAGTTCCCGTAATGGCTGCGGTCACTTCATTAAACCTTTGTTGAAGATAAGACTCAATTTGAATAACATCAGTTGAAGGCACATAAAAGAATTTGATGTTTGAAATGGTTGAAGTACAGAAGGAAAATAGTTGTTTTGCATTTAAAATCTGATTGTTGTATGGTCTCTGTAAACTTGTTCTTGCGGCTAACCGTTTGATAGTTCCACCGATTCCATCGCATGGGCTTTTGCCATGACTTGTAAAGTGCCATTCTGCCTTCAATTCAAGATCGGATTCATGATGGAAAATGTTGGAAAAGTTTTTCCGGTTTTTATACTGTGCTGAACACCTATCGCTGAAATAGATAAGTTTCTTCTCAGAAAGAAACCTTTCTTTTATAAAAGGGATTACGGCAGTCTGAAATGCAAATACACTCAATGTATCATGTCTAGTATGGTCACTAATAACACACATTGAAAGGATTTGAAACCTGTTTTCGTTATCCTTCCCATAAAGTACAAATGGGTGCAGTGTAGCTTGAGTAGTTTCCCAATAGAATCTTTGAATTGCATCCTGAACAATAAATGAATACTTTCCTGAAAATCGAGGAGTACAATGCACTCCTCCTGGGAAACAGTCAATTTCTTTTCCTCCAAAAATTTGGACTGCGATTTAGCAATGAAATGATGTTTTGTCAATCCAGACATACTCTCAACAAGTGAGTCAAGAATTTCTTCTGTTGACTGGACTTGTGTGATTAGAGTAGATCTGTCGGTCGAAATCCAACGCTTGTAAATAATTTCTTCTAAATTTTGGAAAACCTAAAATTTTTCTATTTGAGCACGAAATTGATCTTTTGGACACTTATCACATTCTCCGAACATACATTTTTCCTTTTCAATGTTACAAACATATAATTTCATTAGCTCTAGTAAAGAATAATGAGGTTTAATAGCGTGTAACATCAGTTTCATATTTTGATGTATGGTGCACACACACACACGGAATGTGTACCATTACTTCCAGCTAGTACACAATGTTTCGGTCTTAATTCAGCGAATTTACTGAAACCAATCTTTGCACTCCCATGCTGTTCCTTAAACTGCTGGTATCCTTCTTTTAAGTTACAAAGAATCAACCTTTTTTATTTTGGGACTTTACCTTCATCTGTGTTTACATTAACATAGTCTTTTTTTCCTGGACATAGCCGACTTATGTCATCAGACTCGTAAAAGTTTATAACTATTGCAATAATATTGTCATTAATTTTTTGCCTTGTCTCTTAGCAGGTTTTCCTTGCTAAATACAATGTGGTAGAAAATTCTGTCCTTATTTTTTCCAGACACCAGCTCTTTGGAACAAGAGTTAGAATTTGAATTTTTTCTGCAGGGGATGTTGTTTCAGCAAACTTTGCTTTCAGCTGTTCTATTAAACAATAAAAAATCTTCCTTACTTTCAGTCGCATGTGTACTATTAATTTTATTGAGGTTTACTTGTAAAACAGTTCCCAAATTTATTTTAGCAGTTGAAACAAATTTCTGTAATTTTCTTTTGCCATAATGTTTTTTTTGAGTCATGCTGAGTATACGAACCTTTTTAACAGGCGAATTTCCCATGTTCTGTAGGCTGTTATTGAGTTTTTCGTACTGTTTCTCTAAAGCTTCCATTTCAAAATCAAAATCTGTTGCATCCTCTTCTGTAATAAAATTTTTAACACCAATTTCACATGTGAGACAGATCTTTTTACCTGGCGAGAGCAATCCAGCTGATTTCTTGGCAATATCTAGTGTTATTATTCGCAGGGACTTTTTCCGGCACGTTTGTGACTTTTAAAAGGATTACAACAAGTTCGTCGGAATAAGTAAGTATACTTCAGTAAATACACTTTTTCATGGTGAAGACAAATGTTTTCAAACTTCCTACCTAATTTCAAATACAACAATTCTCTGGCTTTATCTGTAAGTTCGGAAAGTTCTTTTAATCCGGTTTCTTTTACATAATGGATTTTATGGCAGTTTTCTTACACCACGTCACAGTTCGAAAGTTCAGGAATTTTAAAATCTCCTTTACTATCAAAATCAAACATAATAATAATATTTCCTACAAACTACAAGAAAATCCAAAAGACTTCTCTAGCCGACTAATGATCATTTCAACGGATGGAACACTTATGGATTGCCACTTAAACATTCGCCGGTGTTCGAAAGCTTTCGGTTCAGCAAAAAATTATCAGTTTATAGCAACCCAAGCACATTTATAACCATAATTCATTTAGCGTTATATATTATCTGTCATTGAATGTAATAGCATCTCTTTCAATGAGGAAATGGATGGCTTAATGGCGTGTTTTCGCCTGTTTTGTTTCATCATGCGATAAAATAAAACTATAGTTTTCATCTAGTTAAAAATGCTCCTGGGACGAAAATAAGCAAATTACAATGATGAAAATTTCAGGACAGATAATATACATCTGGACACATAATACTGAAAATTTGTGAGTTTCTCAGAGCTGTCCTTCACAGTAAAATTTGTATTTAAAAATACAGAAAAATCGCCGTTTTCAATTATTTTCCTTTTTTATTATTATTTTTCTTTAATAAGGAATATGACTACAATCACTAAATTATACCTACCTTTTATATAAAAGAAGGGCTTTGTTAAGAATTATTTTTGATATTGTCTTTCCATTTTTAGAGGTACTAGAGCAATTCGAAATTGGTATCATATTGGACAAATCTCTATTTTCGCCGATCCTTCAGAACGAGAAGTGCCGGATATTAAACAAAATTCTGACATTTCCTGAAAGAACTTTTACTGAAGAATGTAACAGTATAAAAATTCATAATTTGTGTCAATAACTTTTTGAAATATTGGGTCTCAAACAGGCTACTATTAGTGCTATAAAAATCTACGTTTGTGTGACCTTGAATTTTAAAATTCAATAAAAAATAAAATATCCATTTCTGACATTTAATATTTGGCGGTTCCTCCTTACTATATGCGATCTCTTTAGAAACTAATTTTCATTAAAATCGGTGATGTGTCAGCCACAGCCTATTTGCTCATTTTGCGTGGAATGACCCATTTGTGAACTAGCGAAAGTACTAAGCTGCGAATGATGGGTAAGAATAACCTGAAACTTATCAATTACACTAAGTACAGAGGGCAAGTTAAAAAAGAAAATGGTTTTGAAAAGAAAAAAAGCAAGAAATAATACAACCTGATACACCATAACTGTTCCGGGAAAGAAATTATTAAAAAAGAAAGTTCCTCAAATGGCAAAAAACCAATAAATGTCAGATCTCTGCCGTGAATCATAATAAAATAATATTCCTGAACTGGAGAAAAACCATTAATTGAACCAATGAAATCAAAGAAAAAAAATTTTAAAGCACCAATGCATCAAAAGATATTTTAAAATTTAAATACCCAGTAAAATCAAAGAAATAATTTCAAACGCACCAATGAAGTTAAACAACTTTAACGGATTTTGAAAGAACTTTCTAGAATAATCAAAATGAAAATTTAAAGTTTCCGTTTGCCGAGATGCCATGAAAACCACAATAACTCGTACTAGAAGTGCGCCAAAAAAAATTGCCAAGGTCGTTGCCACCGGTATAAACGTAGACTGAAGCTACTCCTAAATTCTTCCAATATTTGAAAATTTTCAATAGACTTTGATTTCTTGACTGAAATGTTTTTGATTTGTGAAATATTTTATCTGGTACCTACTTAGTTTTTAAACGGAAAATGAGATTTCTGTATCTAATTCCTCTTTTCTTTAATCCTCTTAGAGATCTGTCGGGAAATAAGTTGCATATTATACAAAAGTCAGATTTTCCTGAGCTTAGAAACTTGGATATGTTGTAAGTACAACTGCTAATAATAAAATGTTTATCTGACATCTTTTTACTTTTTATATTGTATTCCTTATATATTTCAAATACTTCGAAATACCACTTTTATAAAATCTAATTGCAATAAAAAAAGTTTTAATTGTTCACAAAATTGAAGATAGTCTACTTGGACTTTATAAATAACGAATATAAATTTCCATTTCTGTACCATTTCTTTACATACATTGAAAAAAGTGTAAAAACTGCTGTGGAATAAAAAAATTATGAATTTATTGAAATTACTGTCTAAATAACATTACTGTCTTAAACTCGATACAAATACTATATCTTTTTCATTTCTGTCTTTTAAAAAATACATTTTTGGAGTCATAAATTACTGATGTTTTGAGAATTACTTAGTCACACAAAAGAATGTATTATTTGCTATTCCACGTGCAACGTTTCAAATTATACAAATTAAAATTTTAATTTTATAGAATTTAAAAAAATTATAAAGTTATTAAAATTATTCTTTTAATAGATTGAACCGTAATTGTAGACAACTCCTTACAGTTATGTATATCTTTTCCATTTCCGTCTTTAGAAAAATTATTTTGACGGAGCCATTAATTATAGATGTCTTGAGAAATATTTAGACGCTAAAGAATATACTTCGAGTCCACTTGAAACGCGTCGAAATATAGAAATCGTCGCACTATCCAAACCTCGTGAGCCTTAAAACAAAAACATTCATGAGAGATTAGAAAAAACTAGGAACCAAATTATACATCAGTTATGAGTGACGGGGTTTAAAAATTTGCTAATAACGAATTAATTATCTAGTTATCAAAAACGCAGATTGAATTCCAAAGATTTAATACATATTTTTTTAATCTGGATGAGTTCAAGAGCTAGTTAGTTTTCTTCTAATGATGATATATCTCTTTAGTTACACAGCTCTTATCGAAGAATTGTCAAACCTCGTGTCTCATAAATCTACTATTTGGTCTACAAAATAATATATAAATCTACAAAATGATCTACAATTTGGCATATATTTTATCCCTACTGAAAATATAACCTTTAAGTGGATTTTTGTCTCATTTTATATTCAGTAACACACAGGAATAAAATTCCACATCTGATTCCATCAAATAAAACTTTGTAGTGTAATTCTCAGGAAGGATACTTTCTCGCGATAAAATTACAGCTCTGTACTCAATAAAAACACCCTGACACCTATTGAAGAACGTTCTTTTTCAGGATATTGACGTCTTCTGAAGTTACCCTATTGAAATCAGAAGCCCTAGGAAATCTGATGTATCTGAAACAACTGTAAGCATTGACTGTTTTATCTCTTTCTTTTTCTCCCCGTATTGCTTGTAGACTGTCCAGGAATCATGGTGGGAGAGGTCGAACATTGTCCCGCATAGACTCTCAGACAGGAATTAGATCTTTGCGAAAGAAGCTCCACTCTGCGCTGATGTGGAAATAGTTAACTTGCTATCTTGAATGGAGAAAGCAATTTCAGTCGTTCTTGATCCCCCACTTTCAAGTGGGAAAGGTGTATTGTTACAGGAAGAAATACCTCTCCTTCTTTTACTTCAGTATTGCGATGCGATTCATCGATCTAGAGTGGAACCAAGGATGTAATATGAGAGAGAATTTCGGTGTAAACAAACCAGGCTGTGCGATAAAATGAGCATCGAGTTCGGTCTCTTCATTCCTATACTATCAAAGTGCACCTAATCAATCTAGGGTCATTCTATAACTGAGGTAACATAGACTTTTTCATGTAATGTTTCAAACCAAAGCTAACGTCGAGATCTGTCGATTTTAGACATTAGAAGTAAAATTGAATGCATCTTTGATCACAGTTCAAATTAAAAAGAAATTTAACAATGTTTTCTGATACAGTGAAACTTTGATTAACCGTCAGGGTCGATACCGGGACCGGGAAGGTTAATCGAACAGACGGATAACAGAAAACCTTTAAATAACAACAACCCACATCCATCCATTGTATGAGTGGGGAGCCAGCTCAGGTGTTTCTTCGTCAACTGACCGTGGCTCAAAATTACGAGGTGCTGTCCTCAGATCTTTCCCTTAAGGGATTAATCCCGGACTGTCGTCAATAGCCCGTTGTGTTGCTCTAGTACGACGTTAACTAAAAATTACCATTATCATCCATTGTATATGAACGAATTATAAAAAATTTTCGTTTACGAACTGAAAATATGCTGTAGATACACATATTTTATTTTACAGAAACAAATAGTATAAGGTTTACATTAAGCTAATTTACATTAAGTTAATTTATATTAAGTTAATTTACATTAAATTAATTTATATTAAGTTAATTTACAATAAATTAATTCGTATTAAGTTAATTTATATTAAATTAATTTACACTTAAATAATTTACAATTAGTTAATTTACATTAAGTTAATTTATATTACGTTAATTTGTTTTAAGTTAATTTATATTAAATTAATTTACACTTAATTAATTTACACTTAGTTAATTTACACTTAGTTAATTGGCACTTAGTTAAATTACAATAAGTTAATTTACAATTAGTTGATTTACAATTAGTTAATTTACTAGTTAATTTGCATTACCATCGCTCAGCAGTAAGACGAATATGATTTTTTCGGCAATCTGGTTACCGTACATAGAGTACAGTATATGTATGCCGTGTACAACTAATAATTTTTAATATTTAATTAATTAATTTTTAACAACGGACTGATGGTTCACAGAAACTAACGGACGGTTAAAAGAGTGACGGTTAATTGAAGTTTCACTGTTATTCATCGAAAAACCAAGCAGAAATACATCGAGAGTAGTAAACACGAATGAGCAACTTTTCGGCTTTCAATAAACACTGAATTTGTCTTACTTTCATTTACTACACTCAAACAAATACTATGCGCTAAACACGTATTCACGTAAAAATCTTCCGTCAGTGCTTCACAACAACCTACTCAATTTTTTAAAACAAGGAGTCTATTATTTAAATTCAATCTGCTCGCATCTCAGTAGTGTTGATATAAACGTTTTGATTGAAAATCATGGGTGCATTGGAAGATTTTCCAATTTGTGTCCAAACATATTGAATGTACTACAATACATATGTATAAATCCCTACTCTCGGTAATCTTGGGGAAATATTGTCGGGGAAAGCACAAATGCAAACTTGCGTTTTCTTCGATAAACTGAATTTACCCAGTAAAAGGTTCACGCGCATATATCCGTTTTGCAACCTGCAGTCTTCTTTGTATGTCTTACAAGCAGTTTCGGCATTCTTAACCAATAGAATTATCCCTATGATTCCTTCAATCAGTAGATGTGGTTATTTAACCATTATTCATGTTGTGGGAGAAGTGTAACATTACACTCTAAGAAATCAAGCGACTCTGAGAAGTCTGGATGAGTAACAGATTAGAATCCAGAGAATTGCTAGTTCGAATCCAACCAAACGCCGTTGTGAACAAATGGGTCTGGTTCACGTTAAATCTATCGTGATCTCAAATGTCCTGGTGTGGGATTTCAGAGTGGGATGAATAGAGTTTGGAGAGTGGGATGCCAACTCAGGTGTGACCTCTCGTTCCGGGGTTCAAAATTATGTGGTGGGCAGTTTATGTCTAATTACATCTCGTTTGTCAAGATATTTGATCAGTTTTGTTATTGATGTAATCTCTTCGATGCAACCACCTGGTGGATTGAAACAACGCTGTACCTCTGAATGTTCCAGGCGTAATTCATCTATTGAAAACATTTCTATAACGTAAGTTTAAGATCGATACCTCATATCAGCTTGAGCTGTACAGAGAATTCCAGTAAAATAAGATGATTTAAAACAAAATGTTTCGTGTTTTTAGGACATATATAAAATGTGTAAAATTAAAGAAGCGAAAAATGTTAGGTTGAATCAACAAGGGATGAATAGAAAATAATATAAACTGTAACACATAATTTCCACTCAAACATCTGCTCTAGTAACATTCTTTTCACTTCCTTTCACACACAAAAGAAAATGCATTGTTGATGTTTAATTTTATTACATTAATTTCTGCTACAAAAACGTACGCGATAGTAATACAAGGTGTCCCAAAAAAATCAGTACAACTTCAAAAATTTATTTAAAAAAATATTAGGCCTACAGCAAAACTAGTTACATTAGATAGAATAACTAAAACAAATTTTTCTACTATCTTAGTAAATTTCCACATGAGATCTTTTCATAGCACGAAGAATATCAAGACGATATTCTAATTTAATCTACGAACGCTTCAGTATGCTAACATCAACAGTAGCTACAGCTGTTTGGATCTTTTTTGTTTCAATTCCACGACACTGTTACTTTTATTCGCAACGCAGCATCTTTTACCTAACCTCAAAAGAAAAAGTCCAGTGGAGTAATGTCAGAAGACAAGGACGGCTATGCTATGAGGCCATCCACTCGACACATTGAGCTTCATCACTCGATCCGCCATTTTGAATAATTGAATTCTTTAATAATCGTTTGCGTGTTCTACAGCGCTATCTATAATCAGAAACATACTGTAAAAAAACTTTTTGAGTTATTTTATCTATTGTTGCAACTAGTTTTGCTGTGGGTCTATTCTTTTCTTTTTAATAAATTTTTGAAGTTGTACTGATCTTTTGGGGACACCCTGTACTTTATAACATATCAGTCTTCCGTGTTTTTCCTTTATAGTACAACAAGTATTGCATATGTTTAAAAATATTCTTATTTATGAACAGTTTTGTTAGATTTTTAATAGATTAAAATCCTTTGAAATAAAATAAACTTTTTGAAACCTTTCCCACCAATATGCAGATAAACAAACATTTCTTTATATTTTATATTACTTATTAATGAATAAATCAACACGCTTTTTTAATGCAAATATAACTAAAAGTTTATGAGTAAAACAGTGAATTTTATTCTTTGTTTTGTATAAACCTGAGTAAGACTGGTATTAACAATAGTTTTTATCCGATGCCCTGTCAAATGAACATTAATCGTCGTGATGCTTTAAGAGTGGAATTATGATCCACTTGGCGTTACAATAGTTACCACGGGAGGTGGTAACTATGGTAACACATACATACCACACACATTCTGGGCACTATCCGTTCATAGAGAGGCACACCACAAAGGAAGTATTCAAGAAGAATGAACATGGTAACCTCTTGTATGCCCAAGATTATATGACCAAAACAAATAGTAACGTGATCTCTAGACGACATATTCGCCACCAAGTGGAAACGAATAACATCATCTGATTGGGCCACGGGACTGTAGAGGTAGTCCACCCCATTGATTCATCATTTGATGCTAAAATTTTATTAATTTAACGTTATTTAAGGTTTAAAAGTGTAACTATTATGTGATTCCTCAAAACCTTAAAAATATCTACACTATAAATTCGTTATAACTCTACAAATAATGTTTCATACCATTTAACAAAACACGAATATCTTAAATATATCGTATTTATTGACTTTGAACATAAACATCGGCTATTTAAAGACCAAGGGGTTTATTTGACTTTTTAAAGATGCAAAAAAAATATTCGTAGAATGTCAGATGGGTCGAAATTCGTATCTTCTACAAAGAAGCCAACTCAATCTGAAAAAAAAAAAAACTACATGGATATTTTTTTAACATTATTCAAATCGCAACTGTACTATTTTGAATTAAAATTGATCCCATTCATATTTAATACACTGCTATGATTCTACCATTCATATTACGAATGTAAATAAACCAAATTTCCTTTTCTCTCCTATTGTAAAAATCCTGATTCCAGTTACAAAAGGATTGAAATCTCGCATAAACGTACTTACTGCATTATGTACCTGTGCAAGTACCACTGGATTCCATTTATGGATTTGAGTTGTATTCTCCATTGTTATACCACGATGAAAAGTTACTATTTCGGTAACTAGGTATCTCAAACAGTCTTGTAGTTTAATTATATACAGTCAATATCGATTACATGGTCAACTCAGCGGTCCATAAAAATCAGACCCTATAAGCGGGGTGACCCTATATGCGGAACAATACTACGCTATTTAATTATATCAGCATTATATTAACCTATCAGAATATAGTGTTCATAAACAAATAATTAAACTTTTAAGACCATTGTAAAAACTAATTCGTGAAATAAGAACTAGAGTAAGAAATATGCAATATTTTTTATGGAAATTTATTAGCTTACCTTACCAATCTAGTACAGTACGCATACGTACTTGTCTCCATATTCAATGCACTTATCTCTACTATTACAAAGAGAAGTGTTTGTTCTTGTTTTTCTTATAACAGTCCTGACGAATCTACGACACTTACAATAGTGGGATTTGGCACACAGGTAGTCCGAATTCTTTGCAATTTTTGTGTCGCGGCAAACTTTGAAATTCAACTAGAACATTTTAAAACTAATTTAAAGTAATTTAATTTATTATTGTTTTCTTTGGAATGGCAACAGCATAATAGATCGCAGATTTTAAATCTATTTTTTTTTTGTTTCCGTTTTTATTATGCGCAGAGAAACAATTTGTCAGCAGACTAAAAAAAAAGAATTTTTACATAAATGAACGTTCTTATTCGTCACGTATGATCCAAATGAAACAAAATTTTTATTTACTCTTTTAGTCTCTATTTCAACGTACTTTTCAAAGAGGGAGAGATAACTTATCAACCAATAAACAGACAGATGTCCACCTGTTGTGCTTGGGAATGAAAGAGAATTGAGGAAGGGGGGAAACATCGACGATGTTTCAATGCATAAGAGAAATGGCGGGAGCGGAAGTAAACGCGTAAATTCAGGTCCTCTCCCGGGTCGAAAAGACTTTTTTTCTGCTGGTCATTCCCTGTGTTGCTCCCCCCTCAAAAAATGTTACAAAAATTACTATTTAAAAAAAAATACTGATAACTTCATCGAAAGATGAAAAAACCGACCCTATAACCGATAACCAGGAAAATAAAATGACTATATAAGCTTTGCGCTTTAACACATGTTCCCTATTAAATTAAACGGTACTTAAGAAAACTGACCATATAAGCTGGGTGACCTTATAACAGGGTGACCAGATAGCCAGTACTGTCTGTATATTGATAATTTCATTGGAACATTGGAAAGATTCGTCTTTCTAATATTGAAGCCTTTTGTAATACACTCTATAACAAAAAACAAAAAAAACGACGCATCAAGAAGGAGTTGTTCGATGGAGACAAAAATTGGCGGATAGGAAAATTATGTACAGAATAGAAATTATTACAATTTCAGAACAGTTGAATGATTTATTTCAGAGTTACAGTAACGAGCTCAATAAGGTGTCGACCCGCCTCTAGCCTGGATGCAAGCTGCCACACAGCGTGGCATAGACCGATAAAGCTCCCGGATGATCTCCTGCGGTATTTCTTGCCAAATGTGCTCCAATTGTTGGACTACGTCATCAACATTCCCTATCGGATGCAGTCGCCTTCCCATCATATCCCAGACATGCTCGATGGGAGAGAGATCTGGTGATCTGGCTGGCCAAAGAAGTATTTGACAAGCTTGAAGACAGTTCATAGCAACACGTGCCATATGTGGTCTGGCATTGTCTTGCTGAAAAATAGGCCCAGGGTACTGCGAAAGGAACGGTAGCAAAACAGGTCTCAGAATGTCGTCAACGTACCGCTGTGCAGTAAGTGTACCTCTAATGACGACCAAAGGGGTCTGGCTATCAAGGGAAATGGCACCCCAGACCATAACTCCTTGTTGAGGGCCCGTGTGGGACGCAATAGTGAAAGCAGGATCGGCACGCGAACCTGGGCGTCCCCAGACACGTCTTTGATGATCGTCAGGTCACAGTTGGAAGCGGGATTCGTCGCTAAAGACTCTACGTCCCCAGTCAGCATCATTCCAGCCTGATCGAGTAAAGCACCACTGTAATCTGGCTCGACAGTGTGCAGGCGTGAGTGGTAGGTGGCGTAACGGTCGGTACGAGCGTAGATTTCGCTCTCTCAGCCGTCTGTGAATGGTCATGTTGACACTCGTGTGTGGGTCGCACGACTGATTGTTGATAGCGATAAATCAGGCTCTGAGACAGCTCATCTAACAATCACTCTGTCCTCGCGATTTGTTGTGGCCCTACGTCGACCACTATGATCAAGACGCTGAAATCTGCCATTGTCCACCCACTCTTGCCAGCATCTTCGAATCGCCGCATCGCTTCGACTCACATGACGAGCGATTCTCCGATTTGGCCAACCTGCCACTTTCAATCCAATGATACGACCTCTTTCAAACTCTGAAAGTTGCTCGTAATGAGCTCGAATCCTGCGGCGAGGCATTTTTTCAGTCGTTAAAAGGTATCCTAAATCGCAATGCAGCAGAAATTTTTAACAACAGTTCAAGAACAACTCCTTATATACATCTGCTGGATGCGCAGTTCCGATGCGCTGGAGATCGCACTATTCATTCATTGGACACCAAATTTTATTTAGTTGCATATTTGGTCAAAACATTTTTGCATACGAAATTTGAAAGCAATCGGATGATTCCGTCTTGGTGCGTCTATTTTTTTTGTTATAGAGTGTATATGACCTTACACCATTTGACATTTAAAGCCAAGACTAATGGGGCTGGTAACATTCTAATAGTGTGAAGCGTTTATTACTAAGCATTTATTCAAACTGCAGATTCTTCTAATTATGTATCATGCCTGAAATGTCTTTTCCTGTTATTTCAGCGAGTTTTACTCAGTATTATAAGTCCCTTATCTCATAAGCGTTTCTGCGAGAAATCTTGTCCTAGATTTGGTCAATTGTGCAAATAATGAGGTATCCTGTCCTAGATTTAGTCAATTGCGCAAATGATGAGATATCTCGTCGAGATAGGACTGTCTTTTTTTCCCGAGGGGAACGAAGATCCAAGTAGAAAAAACAAGTTGTCCCATGACCAGAAATGGCGACAGTTTGAACAAGGTTTTTGCACCACAGGTTGGCCACTGCAAGGCAGTTTTCAACTCGAATATGAGCCACCAGGATTCATTCGGCTTTCGTTTCCTCTTTCCCACACTTATTCTCATTATCTCCTCTAATTTGAATAGTGCCTCTCAGCACAAATTCTTTTATCAAAAAACGAATTCCACCCCAGAACATATTGGAAGTTTATTGGAAGATCTTTTTCTTGGAAAAGGTAAAATTTCTGCAAATGGGTTACGAAAAATGGTCCTAAAATCAGAAGAAAAAGGGTCGTTGGAAGAGTATAAGAGTCGGGGTTGAAGAACATATATATATATAATATCGGATATCGGCTAAATAATTTAAAAAAATAAAAATATATTTGTCTGTTAAAAAGCTTAAAAAACCAATGGCCTTAAACATTTTAAATAAACCTGATTTGATTTTCCTTAACTCCCTATTTTTTTTGTTCACTCAAAACAATTTAAACCTCTGAATAAAGTTGAACCTGTATCGATAGAAAATGTGTTATTATATATTTTATAATTTACGTATTGAAATCATTTAATAAAGTCACTGATTTTTATTCTTTTTAACAGGTACCTAACAAGTAATCGTATCTCTGTCATAACTAACGGCACGTTTTGGAGCAATACCAATCTTAAATTGCTGTAAGTACTATTTAGATGTATACATTTATACCTTATTTTAAACAAATAACTGTGGATATTAACCCCAACACAAATTCTTCGGTAATATTCATTCTTCTCTAGAACTATTGATTTATGTAATTACTATCCTCTTATTTTAGAACTAATTCGAACGTGTTTTTTAAAACTATTCGAACTCCATCTTCAAATTTAATAACAGTTTTTAATACTGAACTGTGCTTTTTATACAACTTTTATTTTTCTTATACTCAGTTTCATCTCAATGGTAAACGGATAAAGGAATGTACATCGCCTTAAATACACAATTCTTTAAATTAAATTCATTTGAGAATGCCGTTAGAATAATTCGAGCTAGAACTCTATAGGGGTTTCGTAACCAACCGATCTATGGCAACTCTAAATAATGATCGCGAAATTTATCTTGTTGACTCACGTTTCCATGAAACATTTGGTAAACATTCATTAAATTCGTGTATGGAATACATTAAAATTAATTGGTTGATTCAATTTTAAATAATTAATTCTGTGGATATTAAAATTTTTAGGTTTTATTCCACAAGATAGCAATCTTAAGCTTATTAGTTCATTTTGTCACACAGTAAGATTATAATTAGGTATTCAGATAAGCTGTATAAATATAAAAATAAAAAACACTAATATGACCGCAGAACTAACTTCAGCGTTTAATTTCTTTCTTTGAATTTCGTTGTAGCTGCACTTTTTCGTGGAATTGAATTGCTAAAATAGAAGTATTGCAATTTAAATGTTTTATATACCTTAATGCCAACGATTTTTTATGTATTATAACCTCAAATCCACGAAGATTTAAAAATCACAAAGAAATCGACTTTAAGTAAACATTCTTCCCCATTCTTGTATTTGTTAATTTTATTTTCAAAACTGTTATTTCACGACGTGAAATCTAGATGAAGGCGTAATTTGAATTTTATTTTGTAGGTATCAAGTCTACTAATTTCATATTAACAACATGAGTAGTCATGTGTGTTGAATTTGCATAAAGATTAGTACATAAAGTATTTTCCCGTTTGAAGTATTCCTTTTCTAAGTAAATATAAAAGCCTAAAATTGTTTTAGCAAAGGTAAATAATGGATTAATACTTGGTGGACATAATATTTTAACAATAAAAAAAAAGATTATTATGTATCCTACTGAGAAATGAATTTATTTGAATTTAAAACAATAAATTGTCACTTCAATTTGTCATTTTGTGATCTTTCTTTTTATAAATCAACGTAGATCGTTCAAAGTAAAAACTTGTTAGAAGTCATTCAGGAAAGACCATAGATTGTAGAACGAATATTGTGTGCGAGACTTCCTCTCAGATAGGTATAAAAAAATTGTTCGGCGTTAAGAAAATTTTAAAATGACAACTACTTTACCAAGTGTGACTAGTTGATTCTTACAACAGATTAAATGTGTATAATAAATTTTTAGAGCTTCTAAAATGTTATTATTCTTGACTACTAAGACGTAGTACCGAAAATGATAATTAAAACTTCGTCCTTCACGATTAACAAAATATTATCGTCAAAAAATTTAGTCGTTACTTTTAATGAGGTGTTATCGTTTTCCGTTTTTTAATTCCATATTCAATATTCAGATTCTGAGAGACTCATTTAAATATTGACTCATAAATATTCAACTAACATTCTTACTGTGCAAAGAATTTAAGAAGTAAAACAGTTGCTTTTGTCTGTATTTTTTATCGTTATCAACATCTTATGAAAAAAATCGTCCCTACACTCACATAACTCAGAAAGGCTATTAACGTATACATAAACACGAAAAGTCGATCTAAATAATAAAATAAGTTTACGAGTTAGAACTTTTTATCACTTAACAGAATATCCCAACGACTCCCCCGCGCGATCTGATGACAAAATCAATAAAACCATTTTATTATCTTCGAGAGGAAAAGAAGTGTATATGTGAGAAAGTGATTTTTCCCACATACTTCCAAACCGTTAATGGAATTAGGCCTCGGAATCCACCCCGTTGATTCCTAAATTGATAAAAATGATTTCGAAAACGAATCAGTGGAAAAAGCATTTGGTTTCTTGAACGAATCTGCATATTCTATTCTAAATGAGCATTGTATAAAACATATATAAAAAGATTTCAATTGAGAGTAATGTTCAAAGGACGTTGTAGGGCATTAAAAAGTTTTTATCTCAGATATTGTTTTCTTTTTTCAAAGTGTTAGTTTTGTAGGTTTTTACGTGCATGTATTTCTTTGTCAATACAAAAACAGGAAAGCGTGATAAAAGTTAATAATTGTTATTTAATAATTATATCATGTTCAAAAATTCCAAGAAGTTTTCTTAAGCGACACATTTGGACGATATAATGGTTCATTATTTTTATATGGGAGATTCTCAAAATGTGGGAACACTAAATGTTAACTATGAGTAATTTTTAAAATTTTGAAATTTAACATAAATACTTTTTAGTGTATTGTTTATAAGCCTAGAATACAACATACAATCATTCAAAGACAGGAACTATTCTCCAAAATTACTAATTAAAATATTTGATTTCCAGATCCATAATTAGAGATTTTTGACATTGTTTTCCTGTAGGTTACAGATTTCGGGCATTGCTTTCCTGTAGGTTACAGATTTTGGATATTGCTGACCTGTATGTTACACAACTTTGGCATTTCCAAAGTCTAATGACTTTCGAATTGTGTTATTGATATTTGAATCATTTATGTAAAGAGATTAAGAATATGATAAATTGCTATAATATTTCAAAATGTATACATGTAATTTTTTATCCTTTATATGTGTATAGTAAAAAGTCCAAAATTCGGAATCCTCCGGACCTCGGCCATCAAAGATTTCGGATTATTTACATTTTTTGTAAAACAAAACATTAATCTACCCTAACCCCCCGCTCGAATTTTGCGTTTGCAATAGCAAAATAGCAGATTTATGAAAGAGCAAAATAAACAGCAGGGGTATTCAACGAAGTAAACGAAAGTGAAAACGATAGTTAATTTGCTCGTTAGAAAGAAATCGTTACTTTGCGTAGTTAAATTATAAAATATAGTTATAATTTGTCAATGCCTTAAAATTAGAGTAAATTTGAATATTTTAACATTATAATTTTGTTTTTCCAGATTTTCAAACTATGGATTTATTTAATTCTGTGAAGTTTTATTACAAAGTTTTCCAAAAATTTGGGATTTGGTTGACTTTTGAGATCTTTAAATAATATGCATTTACACGTCATACAAAAAGAAAAACATGATTATAAAATAGAAATAACTATTTTCTTGAAAACTCCTGGAAAAGTTATAATTCCTATAGAATTAATCAGGAAAAAAAAACGTAGTAAAAATCTAAGTTTCATCTTAAAAAATTTATTCAAAGGATCATTGCAGCCATAAAGCAGAAAATAAAAATGTACAAAAATATTTAAAAAAAAAAAAAAAAAACGAAATTCTTTACAATCTTATTGAGATTGTTGCTACATCACGTCCAAAATTAAGTATCGAGCCATTTGATATCGATCATACATGTTTGCTGGATACTTGCCTAGCAATGGTATTAATATTGTATATGCCAAATTTACCCTATTTTTTGATTAAAAAAAAACTTAATCTGATGAAAAGAGATTGAAATTAATGTTTTTTTTTTTTTATGTTTTGGGACATCGGCACCTTAGTAACATAAATTAAATCGGCAAAAAAAAAGTAGGCAATTCGATCGTTACGAGATTTGGACATCGCATTGTTAGAAATAAGAAAAGTATGTTTACGGCAAAGAAAATGCACGAAAACACATAAAAATGCTTAAAAACGTCTAAAAAGTTATTTTAAAGACAAATAAATGCAGTTTAAAGTACTTACCAATACATATTTTGCTGCAAGTATAGAGCTATATCGATCGTGACTTTTGGACATAGCGAATCATGCTAGATAGCTTTAGTATTGTTTCTTTGTTAATTCTTCAAAATTTTAAACTAATGTCATCTATTGACCAAAATAGTAAACAAACTATCGTTATACTCTATTCATTAATTTATTTTTTCAGCTATTCTGGAAAACACATTCGAATTTATTTTTCTTGGTGATAAACTGTATCAATTAACATTATAACTGTCCAAAATCGGTTATTTGTAACTAAAGAATTTAATTTTAAGGATATTTACATCAAACTGTTGAAAAGAAGCATATTAATTCTTGTCTCTAAACAGAACTAAAAACCCATTGAGAAAAAAAAAATTTAAGAATTAAATTTACTTGCTACCAAAGCTTATAGTTATGAAATGTGTCTTGTTTCCACCTTTTTGAGAACTATCCATATCTTTTTTATTGCCACATAGTAAAAGAATGGCAATAAATTAAAAATAATAATAATTTCCAAAAACATGTATCAAATATTCACTTTTTAATGAATAATTTTCGTTTAACAAAGAATAAATTAGAACTTTTTACTTTTGAATAAATATTTTTTGGTAGAATACATTTTTATATTCTACTCATAACAGTTTCTTAAATACGTTTTAGTAAAAAATGTATCAATCTGCATATTTCTTTGGCATATAGAAGAACAGAAATGCAAGGAACAATTAATATTTTTAAACACTAATATCAAAATTAACGTATTCCAAGAAGCTTTCTTGCCGACATTTTTGTTGAAAATCATCAGTTCTCTATTTTTATATTCTCTTTCTTCTTGTCACATAGCAAAAAAAAATCTCTCTATATTAAAAAAAAGTTACCGCCGCCGCCGCCGCCGCCGAAGAATTGAAAATTTTGTTGTTTAGCTCCATTCTTAGACGGTTTCCCGAGAAAGTACTGATCGGAAAAATATGAAATTAACATGCTTTGTTCTTCATCGTATTCCCTGGATAATTATTAAGATTTTTTTCCGATGCGGCTATTAGTTTAGGTTTTATTAAGTGTTAAAGTTGAAGAAGTGAAATTTCTTCCGCGAGTGAGCAAAACACATTCAAAATTTCAGTCTTCAGTCGTGAGTTTTTTTTTAAGAGTACCTCTCAACGTAAATTTTTGCAGCTCGTCGAGTTTTTTTGGAAATTTAAATTTGGTTCTTGATAATATTTTTTTGAAATTCAGGAAAAATCGGGACATTTTTGTTACTTTTTTTTTAAACTGCCATATCTATATCTCATTACTATTAGTTTTTAATTTTTAAAATATAGCAGAATACCTCAGAATATACTCTTTCTTACCGTACTATTATTTTTGAAATCGGTTAATAATTAAATTGGATGCGATCAAAAGTTCGTCATACAAAATTCGGAATCTTTGGATATTTTCGCTACTTATTGTTAAAACCGTTTTGTCTACGGCAAAAGCCATTATTTTTTAAATTTGAAAACATCACTGAATACATTACATTACACTCTTTCTTATGGTACAGTTATTTTTCAAATTGGTTAATAAATAAAATCGATGCAATTAAAAGTTGGTCATACAATTTTCGGAACTTTCAGATCGTAACTTCCGATACAAAACTAAAATGGTCATATCTGTATAGTATTACTGTTAGTTTTTAATTTTAAAAATATTGCAGTATACCTCAGAATATACTCTTTCTTACGGTACAATTATTTTTAAAATTGGTTCATAAATAAATTCGATGCAATCAAAAGTTGGTGACACAAATTTCGTATTTTTCAGTTCGCATAGCTGCTTCCGAAAGCAGTAGTGGGTTACACTTTTGACTATCGGGTTTGCCAGATATCAAATTTATCGTAGCAACAATTGCCATAAAAACGATTTCTTTTTATTTGGCGAGGAAAAAGGCTCGCTTTTTCCCCTCTGTTCTCAAGACAGTTTACCGACAAAGTACAGAGTAAAGTTTGGATATTAACAATGTTTACTTAAAGTTGTACAGGGAACAAGATGCAGAAGATTTTTTACTGATACGGCTATTAGTTTAGGGTGCATTAAGTGTTAAAGCAAAAAAAAGTTAAATCACTTGCGAATGAAGTATTGGTTTGAGTAAGCAAACCAAACGGATTGCGTAGTAATCCCCGGTGTCGGCGAGCGTAAGCGAGACGCAGCGAAGCCCTCGCTGTGACGTCATGAACCGGAAAGTGAAATCAGCATAATACGAATTATTCAGATAGTTTCACTCTGTGACAGGAGTGTTGGTTTGCGAAGCAAACCAAATGGGATTGCGCAGCAATCCCCGGGGGTTGGCGAGCGTAAGCGAGCAGGGGGCGGAGCCCCCTAGTATATAAAAAAAAGATTAATTCAAAATAAATATCGTTTTTGCAAAACGTATACCCAAATTGTATTTCGAAAAGAATAATTTGTGTGTGTTAAAATATCAATTAGAACTTTTTACTTTTGAATAATCATCGTTTGTTGGACTATATTTTAGACATTTTCCTCGCAAGAATTCCTTAAGGCTGTTTTATTAAAAAATGTATTAATACCTAAGGGATAAATATGACACTGACTATGAATCTTAATTAGAAATGTCTATCCTCGCCTATCCAGCCCTTGTGTCGTTCGTTTTTATATGCTTATTCGCTGAATAACCCGACGTTGCTCGTGTTTAAATGGTTAAATGCAGATTGAAAAGTGAATTAGAATAATCACTTTTCTTACATAGAAAAATGCAATCATTTAAGTTATACAGAAAATATTGTACTTTTTAACTTTTTCATAACTTCTACAATTTACTTCGGATGCGAATATATACATTTAATTCCTGAATAATACATCAAAATATGCAAAAGATCAAGACATATTACAAGACTTACAGAAACGAAATTCTGATGAAAAAATGCAGGATTTAAAAAACACAGAAGATGGGCCAAGTGTCGAATTTCGTCTTCCTGAGCTGAAATAGAGCAATTCGAAAAAAGACATTAGAAAAATATTGATAAAGACGG
Organism: Metellina segmentata; assembly: GCA_947359465.1. NCBI lineage: Eukaryota > Metazoa > Arthropoda > Arachnida > Araneae > Tetragnathidae > Metellina > Metellina segmentata. The sequence continues at coordinate 34,669,955 of OX375881.1, forward strand.
TAATGATTTATGAAATTTAGTACCTCTCAAATATCACCGTGACATTTCCCTGTATTAACTCAAATATGTACACAAACGCAAGATTCTATATATAAATCGAATTTATAAAATAATACATTAATTCTGGTTGGCCAGATCTCAAGTATCAAAAATACGCTTGTATGATCAATGAGTTTTTAATTTGGGCTCTTCGTGTTCCACTACAAAATATAAGTTATGAAGTTAAATTATTTAATTATTTATAGTACGGCGTCCATTGTGACAGAGTTATTCTTGTAGCGAAAAACGCGCATCTAAAATAAGAACCGTTGTATCCTTTCAGTTTCCTGCAGAACGTGTTTTCTTGTACATATCCATTTATTGCAGAAAAACAAACTCTAGATTTTAAAATTAAGGCTTAGAGGGTCCCTTTTAGGAATACCTGTATACCAATTTTCATTGTTTAAATGCTACAGATTGGTATGAAGACAGGAAAGTATGTAATATCCTATGTTTACCGCAGTGTTCTAAAGTATAAGTTTATGAAATTTAATGTGAATTGGTCAAACGATGTAGATTTGTATAGAAATTATACGCACTGTGACGACTGGAAAAAGAAGTTAGCATGCGGATCTTTTGTTCCGAAGGTTTTCTTATCCCCTTACCGTCTGGAAACAACGCTTCTGGTAGTGACATTCCGATGAAGACTGGTGAATGGACAATCATCACGTGGGGAAGTATAAAATGCTGACCAATCTACAAGAGCGTGGTAACAAATAAAGATCACGTGGCATAAAATGCTGGCTAATCTACTAGAGCTTGATCACAAATAAAGACCAGGAGATACTTCAATAAAGGACACAAGATTTATACTTATTGGGATGACATCATCTTTAGAACAGAGACGAAACGGGGAAGCCATTGTGTGAATGTGGCGGAAGAAGATACCTCGGTAGACAGCGATACGGTGTAGTTAAACACCGGTGAAAAACCTAACACGGGAGAAAAGCTTGTTGTTTCTTTATGAACATTCGTTCAGTGAAAATATTTGTCGCCTGTCTGGGAAATCAATCTCGCAAAATCAAAGCGGAAACAAAAAATAATAATTTTTTTTTTGAAATTTTGAGTAGAAAAAGTTGTTTTCGTTTGAAAAACCGATGGAGATGATTGAATTTTTAAAATTCGCCGGGACCCAAAAATTGCAAAAAATTCGGACTACCTGTGTGCCAAATCTCATTGCTGTAAATGCCATAGAATCGTAAGGATTTTGCGACAAACAGACAGACAAACACTTCGAAACTTGGCAAGGAGGTACATGTCGGCCAGATATGCAAATGATTAGAAATGCAGCGTAATTGCGCATTGCGTAATGCCACTAGATGGCGTTGATTTTCGTTCTCCTTGGAGTATAAAAGAGGTAAGCAGAGCTTGTTTGAGTGTACATGCCGTGACGCCGCCATCGAGGACAATATGAGCAGCTGTCAGAGTTCGAGAGGGGAAGAATCATCGGGATGAAGGAAGCTGGATGGTCAGCTCGGCGAGTAGCTCGTCAAGTAGGCCGTTATGATTTTACAGTGAGGAGGTGTTGGGACCAGTGGACAGAAGAGACGTCATTTACACGGCGACCAGGCTCAGAACGCCCTCAACAGACCAGTCGTCGAGAAGACCGTCACATCATACGAAACGCACGGGTAGAGCCAACTGCTTCATTGGCCGCTATCCAGACACAGGCAGCACCTTCACTACGGGTCCCTGTGTCTTTCCGAATCATCGTAAGGCGCCTGGCTGAAGGACATCTGCTATCGCGGCGACCATTACGTGTGCTGCCAATGACACCCACCCACCGACGCCTCCGTTTGGAGTGGTGTCGCGCACGACGGGATTGGACTGCAACGAAATGGAACCAGGTCGTCTTCAGCCACGAATCTAGATTCAATTTGAGCAGTGAGGACAATCGTGTTCGTGTGTGGAGGCCCCGTGGTGAACGCTTCAATCCTGCCTTCGCTTTACAGCGACACACCGCTCCCACAGCTGGTGGGATGGTATGGGTTGCCATTGCTTACGATACACGGTCACCCCTAATATTGACCCATGGCACAATGAGAGCCCAGTGGTACGCCCATGACATCCTTCAACGACATGTGATGCCACTCATGGCAGAGCTCCCAGAAGCCATTTTTCAACAAGACAATGTTTGGCAACACACAGCAAGGATACCACAAGACTGCTTCCGCCACATTACCACCCTTCCCTAGCCTGCTCTATCCCCAGATTAGTCACCTATCGAACAAATCTGGGATAATTTCGGACGGCAAGTTGGACACCCTACGAGTTTGGTCGAACTAGAGACGCGTTTACAGCAATCGTGGAACGATATGTCATAGGACATCATACGGAACTTGTATGCCTCAATGCCCGCTCGTATCACATCTTGCATTCGCGCTAGAAGGGGTTCAACAGAGTACTAAAACTTCCGTTCATTTGTTTTTTTCTCTGCAATAAATTATCCTATTTTATTTTTTTCTAATCATTTACTTATATCAAAGTAGTACTTACATGTATATAATTTCGTTTTATTTTGACGAATATATTTATTCGTTGTTCTTAATTAATTAATATTTGTATTTTTATTATTAATTGTGTATTAATAAATAATTGTATATATTAATTAATTGTTGTTATATAATTGTTGTATATTAATTAATTGTGTATATATCTATATATATATATACAATTTCGACGACACAATTTAGGAGAGTTTCTCGCGTGGTTAGTGTCAAGTGGTCCCCAAATGTAGAATAATTTTTTCACAACATTTGAGTCCTATTGAAGCTATTGCATTTTAACAAAGATTTCTAATTACTTCGTGCATTAGCTCAGAGAAAGAAAATCTGCAACATGTGCTTTTGGTATGCCACAAGTACCAATAAATATTTACTGTACGTTTGCTTTTCTTTCTAAACATAAACTACGTACTTAAAAGTGGTTAGATTACAAACATATTTAGTGTCATTAAGGTAACTCATTTTCAGAATAAAGCTCTAACTCAAACACAGGTACTTAGAAAAATATTTTTGTTTTCAGTTAATTAGGTGCTATGTGTACGACAGATATACAACAATTTGGTATCAATTTGATTAAGATAATTTTTATGGTAAGAAGCATATAAACTATACTAATATGGCTGGTAATGAAATGCTTAGTTTTCAGTGTTACCTGGTTGTTAGACATTTTAATCAACGTCTATTTTTCTTTTTAGCGTTCTTTCGCACAATCCGCTATCTGTCTTAAGCCCTGGAGCCTTTCTGGGATTGTTTAACCTTGAGGAGCTGTAAGTATATTTGCTTAACTTTGTTTTATACTTTTCCCCCTCTGGAAGCAACCACCACGCTATGACGACGGCCCCATCTGTTATAAAATAATTCGAGTAAATTATGAAACCGCGAAAATAATAGGAATAAAAGTCACAAAAAATGCAATCCTACACTATTGTTTTGTTGTTCCACTCGATATAATCAAAACATTGTTTTCAAAACATTGATGTTTTATAAAAAAAACATCGATTTATTTACCATCGATTTATTATTTAACATCGATGTTTTACACTGTCGATGTTTTTACGTTAACTTTGTTTTGTTTTGGAATGAAAAAAGTACTATTGTAAAAATTTTAAAAATAATCCTTTAACTAAGTATTTTTCAGTGTTGGAGACAACCGTCCCATCAGAAAAGCTTTTCCCCTAACTAAAAAGACAGTTAGTGAAAAAGAAGTTGGCTTAAAGGGGAGAAAGTTAACAAACTTATATTTTTTACAAACTGTAAATAACAAATATTGGGGCAGATAATAACTATAGGCCCCAATATTTTTCAATTGAAGGACATAAAAATACGTTTATATTTCTCCCCCATAAGTTCATAAATAATTAATAATAACTAACAATAATTATTGTAACGTACCTACCTACTTATAGTTAGTAATACCTATTTCAAATTGTTGTAAATATTATTTTCTTTTTTATTATTCAATTTGAAAAAAAAGATTTGTTAACTGTTCTTATTAATTTTTTTACTTTGTTTTGACAGTTAAAAAAATCTTAGTTATAAATTAATAAACACGGTAACTGACAAATTAAATCTTTCCCTCACAGTTTTAAAAAATGGAAGAAAAATTAGTTTAAGTACATCGAGATGTTTAAAATCATCGATGGTTTTTGTGGGCGATGTATTATTGACATCGATGTTTTAATATTGAACATCAATGTTGTGTTGTCGTTGTCGCAATCCTATCCGGAACTAACTCATGATAGTGAATAAGCTGGCCTTGGGGATAACCGAGTCTGAAGGTTATGTGCCCTGGCAAATCCTAAGCTGAATTGCATTTAACTTTCTCCCGGTGGTTTACGAAAATTGCCTTGTAATGGCCAGACTGGAGTAAAAACCTATTTTAAAAGGTCACCACTCCTGGTGAAGAAACAATTTGCATTTCCTACTTGAATAATCATCCTTCCTACGGGTAATAGGGCAGTTTAGTCTCGACGAGATATTACTGATCTAGATGCTGCTCGAGGGTCATGGTAGACCAGTTGGAAGAGCAACAAAAGGGTTGCGAATTCGAATCTCGATCGTCTGAATCTGAACGTGAATTCCCAGAACGTGATTCATCTGAACGTGGTTCATAATTACGAGGTCCTTAGATCATACCGTTTGGGATTGATTCCCTACAGTAGTCAATAGCCCGTTGCAATGTTAAGTGCTGTTCCGTAACTAGGCAGGTGCACCCGCACAGGGCCCACCTGGACGAGGGCCCAAAATAGAGAGATAGAACCCAAAGAGAAGAGTTAAGATAGTGGGAACAGATGAAACATACCAGATGAAGGAAGTAACGTGACACCCGAAGAATTATTGAAAATGCAAGTTTACAATGTTCTTGACACACGATGGTCTCTGATACACAGTCCAGTCACATTAATGTGACCACCTGTCAAAGGCCAGAATAACCACCTTTGGCAGAGCGGAGCGCTGCGAGACGTGCAGGAAGAGAGTCAATTAGGTTTCTGATGATGAGTGCACCCAGTGAATGCGAGGAAAACATTCCCCAAACCATAATGCTCCCTCCTCCAGCCTGGATCCTTCCGGCAATTGTTGTAGGGTGTTTGCTTTCAGACGTTTCACGCCGTATACGCCAACGTCCATCTGTCCGATGGAGCATAAAACGTGATTCATCGGAAAAAGCCACCTGTCGCCACTCTGGGGACGTCCAGTTGCGGTACTGGCGTGCAAATTCCAGCGTTCGTCGCCGATGAACAGCAGTCAGCATAGGTTCATTAACCAGGCGTATGCTGCGGAGGCCCATGCGCAGCAACGTTCGCTGAACCGTTGTTGAGGATACACTCTTGGTAGCCCCTTGGTTCATCTGGGCGGTCAGTTGATCAACAGTTGCACGTCTATTCGTCCGAACGCATCTCCGTAGCCTTCGTTCGCCTCTGTCATCTATAGTCCGTGGTGCGCCACATGTGTCACGCCGCTGATTTTGGATAGTGCCATTTTGCCATGCACGGTACACTTTTACCACGGCAGCACGCGAACAGTTCAAAATATTAGCCGTTTCCAAAATGCTTCCAACCTTGGCCCAAAAGCCAATAATCATGCCCTTTTGGACGTCGGATAAATCGCTACGTGTCTGCATTACGCCAACGATTGAAAATGCTTTCCGATGCCCTAGGACATCCTTTATATACACTCCACTGAAATGTGCTGCCACCTGCCTTTTGTGATTGGTTATTTCACGTTGACGTCGAAAGTAGGTTGTGGTCACATTAATGTGACTGGACTGTGTAGATTGGTGTTATCAAAAAATGAAAACTATCTGTGTCGATTTTTGCTTTCTCTATGGCTTGTCTTTACAACACACGAGTGTTGCAAATTTAAAACAAATTGGATGCCGATCTCGCTATTAAATATAGCTAAGTTTTAAAAAAGTAAGAATTCGCATGTCAAATTGAAAATTTTAAGTTTCAAGTAACGACTCTTATACGAAATATAAAAATTGCATCTCCGTTAACACAGGCTCTTCGGGATTTTGGTTTAATTGAGTCTTACCCAAATATCAATGTCACTTTTCGAATATTTATAACACTTCCCGTTTCTATTGCTTCGTGCGAGTAAAGTTTTAGCAAGTTGAAATTAATAAAAAATCACTTAAGATCAACTATCGGACAAGAACGATTATCCAATCTTACTATTATTTCAATAGATTTCAATATCGTTAAAAATATTAATTATAATGATGTAATTGATGAATTGTTTCTGAAATAATACCTAATTAAGAGGCCTAAATGCAAATTCTTGCACAGGGCCCAGGAATGGCTAGTTAAGGCACTGGTTTAGAGCGTCGTTAATTTGGCATACAACAAGCATACAGTAAAATAAATAGCAACACAATTTGTCGAACCGAAACACCTTCGAATATCTTTTGTAGTAACAAGAACAAAGAGCGAAAAATTGCCTGTTTAAAACGAATATAAATTTAATAACTTTTTACATTGTTTTTAAAACTTCGTTTTATAAATGCGTAATGCATATATTGTATTCTGTTTTATAATTAGATCAAATATGATCATTAGATTTTAGGTTATGAACTCTTTTGGTGTGATAAATGTTTAATGCTATTAAAATCATTATAGATCGCTACTTGAATTGATATCTTCAACTTTTGTAGTTAGTTGATTCTGTATTTAATCTAAAAAAAATCCTGTAAAGGAAAAATATTTGTAAAATGACGGTTTGGATTTTGAAAAATAAATTTTATTTTCATAATTTTTACTTTCTTTGGAATCATAATTTTTACTTTCTTTGGAATCATAATTTTGACATACCTATTAGATGAAATGAGTCATCATAGTAGACTTTGTAATATTAAATTGATTTTTCAGTACTTACAATATATATACAATGAATTACTTAAAGTGAACTTTCAAAATAAAATTTTGCAGTTATCATATTGTTATAAAATTTGCACAGACTGAGAAGTTTTTTCTACTAAAAAGTCTATGGTATAAAGTTTGATCTAAAAATATGCAGTCATATATATCCTAAAGTTATTGCATAAGAGGTGTAAAAAATTTTGTTAAATTAGTAAAAATGGATAGGTCTTTACCGCATTAACTTTCTATGTATTTTCCTAGGTTTAACGTAGTAGTTTGTATACATATTCGTCAAATTAACTCCATTTGGTAAGTGTATTACTCAATTGTAAAGAAAAATAAAAATTGTAAAAAATATTCTTAAAAAGGCATTGGTTAAGCAAGATTTTGTCACGAAATTTCAAAACTTTTATAATTAACTAGCAAAATACCCGACCTTACTCGGTTTGAATTGGTTTACTCTAGATTGAAGAGATAATCAAAATATATAATGACTTACGTTTTTTGTAGAATAAAAATTTATTTTAACATCTTTCGCCACCTTTATATTTTCTACAACTTACTTGGGACACAAAACCTACACATGCATATCCATTCATGTAATACATTTCACATACATCGCACAATTGCTGTATGACAAAGCTACAAAATGACGAAAGGTGATACTAAGGTTACTACTATAAAAGACGATTTATAGGAAGATTTGGAATTCCCTTTCTTAAGTTATTTTCATGTTCAACTCAATTAATTAAAATTACGATTTACGGCGTGTGCTCTCGCACTCATTGTCAACAAAACAATATTTTTTTACTTGTGGCACTCTTGCCTCCGGTATGCGACATTGTGAAATTTTGCAATCTTCTCCTGTCATTATTACAACGAATTTTTTAATGTTGGAAAAAGTTCCAGTTTGGATTAATAAACATTATTATTCTTTCAATAACGGCATTATTCTTTAAATAACGGCATTATTCTTTAAACAACGGCATTATTCTTTCAATAATGGCATAACTACACTTAAAATTTACTGAAAGTTTATACTGACTTACCTAACATTTTTAAGTCTAATACTTTGTGGTGCAGTTGCGTGTGATGAGAAAGAAAACACATTTATTAAAATAATAAATATTTAAAACGGGAGACAGCGAAGTAAAACAAAATAAAAGATGTCGCAGAAAATTGTTCTAAAGATATTAATTTGTGATTCAATTTCTCTTGATCTCGCACAGTTGCCACAACTTACAACTAAAAGTGTACAAAATTTAAAAATGTGAATTTAATTCAGAGCGAAAGAACCAGAAATAATATCACTGCTCGCGCGATCTTGTTCATTCTCGTTTCATTGAAAAATATCGTCTGTCCCAAATATTCGGATATCGTTTTCATTGCGCAAAGCATAAAAATAAGACTCGAAATAAATGAAGTATCAGAGATAAAATTCCTTAAAAAAAATAAGTTTAGAAGAATAATTACTTTTTCAGCAGTACTGGTAAAGCAATCGAAGTAATCGTAATATTCAATAGACATTCCAATTTTTCCAAAACTACCAAATTATGGTTGATTTAAGTATACTTACTCAGGTGTTTTAGCATGAAACTCAACTAAATATAATAATAAAGAAAGGTTTAATATTGCATTTACTAAACTAATAATGTATAAAATAAAATATAATGCAATCAAATATCTGGAATACAATTGATGTGATGTCTACACAAACACACAAACACAAAATCGAGCATAGAACAGAAAGACGGACAGACAGACTTTCGCAACCAATGCCACTCACTAAATGAAGATAAGTACTCACTGTATGCAAATTTTCATGAAAATATCTTAAACCGCGTGGACGTGTATAGGGCACAACATACAGACAGACAGACACCAAACGAGAAAAAGGCGCATTCGGCATCCGAAGGGTCCAAAACGGATAGAAAACTTGAAATGGGTCGAAAATATTGAATGTACAAACAAACACTCCATTCTTATTTATATAGATTCCTTTTTTTGCACTTTGATATATAGTCAGAATTCAAGGATTGTCAAAAAAAATTTCAAGTAAATCAACTTTAATGATATGTGCAGAGAACGTTTTGGAGAAAAGAAACATTTTTAAAAACAAATTTACTGTTCTTATCTAATATATATTTGAAGTTTTATATGTAACTCCCCGTCAAGAATGATAGTATTTTGAAAATACTTTTTGCTATCCAGAAGACCTTGATATAAATTAAGTTTTAACACTAGAATTTAAAAATCGATTTTGGTGATTTTGAAAGCCCACTCTGTCCTCTAAAATAACATATTAAATAATCAATACTTTTAAGCATTTATTATAAATAAAAATGTTATGTATTGTAGAGATCTTCGTGACTGTGGACTGAGCACTTTGCCTTCGACAGTATTTGATGATTTATCAAAGTTGGGAGCATTGTAAGTATTCATATCTATCTTTATTTTCCCATTCAATTTTTTTTTTGGGTCACACTCTCATCGATATTATAAATCATACTTTTTAAGAATAAAGGGAATTGAATAATTACTGAGTTAAAGAAATTAAGAACTTTATTAACCACCCTAGTAGTTTATCTTCGAGTCCAAACTCACCTGTAGTGTCTAACCAAAAACGAATTCAGACTATAAATGTTCACTCAGTCATTTTTCTTTACAATGTATGTTATATTTCTTTAGAAACAAACTTAGTGTGTTTAGCTAGTGAGTAGAATAATTTTTTCTTCGTTTTCTGAGAACTATGTGGGGTTTCCGGTTGAAAGAGTAAAGGATTAGCAACCAGAGGGTTGCGAGTTCGAATCCAACAAAAACTCGTGCGCAAGAGACGCAAATTCAGTTTGTCGAGGCCTCAAGCTTTGTTCTCGTCATCTGACAGTGGTTCAAAATTACGAGGCGTCCTCGGATCTTCAGCTTTGGGATTGATCCCGGACCGTTGCCTATAGACCGTTGTGTTTCTCCAGTTTGGCGTTAAGTAGATACCTACCTGAGAACTATGCTTTTTGACTTCACGATTTTTGGTATTATCAACAATTTATGTTTTTTAAAATTGGAGGATTACTGCAGGTTCTTTAAATTGCTTTTTGATTTCATACCTTTTGACCGGGCATAACAACTGTATAGCGTATTTCAGTCTAAAAAGTATGATTAAATACCACATTGTAATGTTAAGGAACAAAAGGATTATCTAAGAAAATTAAATAGATTGTGTTGTTGTTGTTATTTTTTTTATTTTTTTGTTATGCCTACACTGGCAGACCACAGGAGTGCCAGGCCCGTCGAAGACGTCAAGAGGCGAGGGGGATGCGGCTTCCATGCAAGTGAGCCCCATTGGGAGGAAGTCCGACTTAACTCGAATTTTTAGCCAACAGATGGCAGCACATCGACACGTTTCGTTTTTACGGAGAGGTCACATTTCCACGACATTCAATCATACTCAAGCACACGGTTGTAATTTTGATCCAAACCAGAGAACAAACTAATCCCTGGTTCGGCACCCCAGAGGAATTGATTTATTATGGGAACATGGAGGACTTTGTGACCACGACAGATTTTTCGTGCACCAGTCACCTTTAGCGTACACGGGAGTTTTCGGTCAGCTGGGCTTGAACTTATGATCAGTCAGTCACGAGCTCGATGCCCTACCGACCAGGCCACCCGGCTCATACAGATTGTGTTTGTTGGTACAAGTAATTTATTCAGGTAGTATAGGCTTCCATAATTTTTGAACTATTTATCTTAACTATCTATTTGAAAAAAGTTTTTCTTGGCGGTGTTATTATAGACTGGAAAAGACTTTTGTTCATTAATTTAAAACTCTTCTCCTATTTCTATACTGAAACGACAGAAAAAAAGTAATCCCTCTAAGACTGAGGTACTTATAAAAATTATCTTTCGACTTAATTTTGTGACAGAAAATTACCCTCCCACGTTTTTATATATTTTGTTGTGTGTCTTACTTAATTATTTAATGTATACATCACTTGTCATGCCTGCTCATATTTTCCATATTTAATACAAAAATATATCTAGTTAAAAAATTTCTAGTCTCATCCTGAGGATGTTAAATGGGAAAGTAAAATGTGAGCTCGTATGTTAGTTATCTTAAAAAATAAGAAAAAACAATACAGGAATCCTTATTAAAAATTTTGAGCTACTAATTGATTTTCTTGTTATTTTTTTACGTGATTTTCAATTAGGTGCATGACTAACAAGGTACCATTATATATTTTTGATGTCCATTAAAAATAGAAAAATGACAATAGAAATTATTTAAAGCAAAGAAACACACGAAGTGTGTCTATTATGCTTTATATGTGCATTTTGGAGCCACGGTAGCTCAGTCAGTAGAGCGTCGGGCTCGCATGAGAAGGGTTGTGGGTTCTATCCTCGGCGAAGCCTACAAATCTGATGATGAGTTCGAGCCCAGCTGACCGAAAACTCCCGTGCACGAAAAATCTGTCGTGGTCACAAAGTCCTCCATGTTCCCATAATAAATCAATACCTCTGGGGGTACCTGATCAGGGGGTTATCGGCCTCTGATTGGGATCTAAATTACGATATGTGTGAGTGAATGGATGTATGAAAGGGACCTTCCTGTAAAACGGATGTGTCATTTATGTCGAGCAAAGTCGGACTTCCTCCCAATGGGGCTCAATAACATGGAAGGCTCACCCCCCCTCGCCTCTTGCCGTCTTCGACGGGCCTGGCACTCCTCTGGTCTGCCAGTGTAGGCATAAGAAACAACAACAACAACAACATGTGCATTTTCCTTTTTAGTTAAAAATTTAAGTAATAGTTTTAGGATATATGAACTCAAAAAATGTTTGAATTGTCTAAATTCTTAGGCGTAACATCTTTCAATGCCAATTTTTTTAATGAAACAACGAAAATGAAACACGAAACAACGAATAGACGGATTGAAATTTAAAAGTAGTTTGGCGTGGGTGTAATATTGAATTTTTAAAACAAAACATCTGGCGTTTTTTATTAAATTTCATCACTTACTAATTTTTTGAGTTCGCCCCGCAGCATTTATAATCATCTGCAATTATTAATTGAAAACAAAACTTGTTAATTTATGCTTTACTTAATTTCTGTAATGCGTTAAAAATGTAATATTATATTTTCAATTAAGTGTAATATTACCCAATATTGCCTCTTCAAATTCTTCATAACCAGCAAGTTCTTATAAAATAGTCACTCGTTTTTCAACAACTCGGTATAAGGAGTGTGGGCTAACGGTTGAATGAATGCAACTAACTATACAAAATAACTAATGCAACATGTAATGAATTTTTATGCTATTTCAATTGGGTAGCTCAGTTGGTAGAGTCGAGAATCAGCAACTGGTGGGTTGTGAGTTCGAAAATCGTATACGGGGTGGGTGAGGGGCTGGTGAAAGCTGGTGGATGTCTCGAATAGGTATCACGCCAATAGCAAAATTGACCAAAGTGGGATCAACAAGACAACTCTTCATTACAAGAAAACTGACCAGATCCTGATCATCATAAAAAAATTAGCAATATTTTGTTGACGAGTTATCTCGTCATAAGCAAAATTTATCAGATCTTGATGAACAATATATCTCGTCGGAAATACACGGAAGGTTAAAACTGTTATGGTCTCAACTGTCCTCACGTTGGAGTAGTCTGACAGTTTGGAGAGTGGGGTTCCAGCTCAAGTGTCAACTGCATCATCTGACTGTGATTGGGAACTTCTAGGGGTTGTCCTCGGACCTGTCCCTTCCGAATTGATCTCGGACCGTCCACAGTAATCCGTGGTGCTGTTCCCAGGGCCGACTAAACGACAGGCCCCGAAGCTGAAGGCGAGAAAGAAAGTCACATGATCATATTAGTCGATCTCCGCTTGTTGAATCAATTGCATGTCGTCGTTGCGCGGATAATACCCGATGTGTGGCATTTTTGGTTTTCAAAACTGAGGTTATTTGGGCCTCTTTCAAAAGAATATTCATTTTATACACAATAAATGTCTATTTCAGTTGATGATCCAGAAAAAATACACGAACTCATACCAGCATTCCAAACTTTTCAGACAGCGCACTGGTTGTTGTTGTTTTGTGCGTGTCCATGGACAAGCAATATTGTAGTGGGATAGCGGTCTAGATTACATCAAAAGCATTGGTCACAGCCTCTGCCAATGTTGGTGCATCCCAGCTGTATAGGATCTCCCGTAATGAGTCTCTGAGGGGGAGCCTGTAACCCCTAGAGGGCGCGTCCTCAGGTGGCGGGATAGAGGAAAGCATATCCATTGTATTTTCCTTTGGGTGGTGGAAGAAAAATAAAATACCTTCCGTGGACCAACAGGTAGAAGTCCAACCTCTTCGGAGGCAATGGCACCCTTTTCCATGGATAGTGCAGTATTATGTGATAAATGTAATGTTACCGCGTTCGGGGCAGCCGACACGAAACGAGCTGATGTCCGGGCTCATGGCGAGAAGTATGCTACGAGGAACCTGAATATTATGTAGTTGAATATAAACGGTACCCAGAGAAAAACTAATGAACTCACAGAAATCCTCAGAGAAACAGAGTGCATATTGCATGTCTGCAAGAAACCAAACTAAACCCAAATCTGAAGCTAAATATCAGGGCTACACTACTTTGCTCAAAGACAGAATAGACCAGTCAGGTGGCGGTCTAGCATTTCTCATCAAGTCAGCTGACATTAAGTTTAAGGAAATCACACTGCCACCAATGGAGAACAGTGAGAGCAGCACCGAAGTACAAGCGATCAGCATAATCTTGCCCCAGCATGAAGTCACAATCGTTAATGTTTACCATCCAGATAATTCATGCATTAACTTAGATCTCCTTAACGCGCACTGGTGTTTTTTGTAATATTTTTTTGCAATCCTTATATAAATAATATATCTGATAAAAAATGTGGATGCTATAAAAAAAAACGTAAGAAAAATAGCTAAAAATAATCATAAAAATATCTATACATACACCATATTTTTTACTAGTTTTTATTCATTATTTTTCTAATATTTTCTAAGGATCAGGTACCTAGCACGGGTCCAATTTGACAAACACTCCTTGAAATGTACTGTATTAAATATATTTAGTTAGTAGGGAAGGAAAACTACTATTTTTAATTATAATTTACTCCAAAGTATATTAAAGAAAATTACAACTAGAGACAAACAATGTTCAGATATTTCTTTATTTTAGTAAAATTTTATTCATACAATGTAACACATGTAGTGAAAAAATGTATTTAAAGAGATAGCACAGTGCTAACATAATAAAATGTAATTTGGTCGTTTAATACATATCTTATACTTGAATTTATAACAAATCTCTTGATTTCTGACTTTTAAATGAATTTGCACTTTTTTTTTATAGATGGCTTGATGGGAATGACATGGAAGCTATACCGGAGTATTTATTCAAAAACCTCCACAAACTTAGTGTATTGTAAGTTCCATTTTATGTACTGTTTGAAAGCAACAATGCCAAAACACAAAAAATGAGTCACATTTTTACGTAGCTATTTGCGAAAAAAATAGTACGCTTTATTTAAGATCTGATACAACATAGAAAATGAATAGAGAATAACAGATCCACATTAGGGAAATTTAAGATATGATGGAGTTTAAGGGGACCGTTGCAGCCTATCTCCGTAATGTTAAAAATGGTCAAATTTTAAGGAACATTTTCTCATAATTTTTAATGTATATTAATTAATTTTTTTTTTACAGATTATGAAAATACTTTTAAACACTTAAAAACAAGGATTTAAAATTTTAAGATTAAATAAAAGATTTTAAATTCGAAAATTTCAGATTTTTTTCCTTCAACTCCCATTTTGTTTTTGAAAAATGACCAATTTTTATCCTCTTTAACAATCAAAATAAACTTTTCTGAGCAGATAAAAAAAAATGCCTGTGTTAAAATATGTTATAGGAGAGATTTACATTTGTAAACCAATTTTTTTTTTATATTTCTTGAATAGATTTTGAAAAAAAAAAAAAAACACCTTCCTTTTATTGAAAAAATACACAATTTGTGATATTGATCTTTACCCTTTGGACTACGGCTGGTTTAACAGTTGTAAAGTGACCGCGCCAAAAAAGAATTTAGACTACGGCCAGTGCAGCAGTTGTAACTTGAAAAATATACGAATCACACCAAGAAAGAATTTAGGCTATGGCCAGTGCAGCAGTTGTAACTTGAAAAATATACGAATCACACCAAAAAAGAATTTAGACTACGGCCAGTGCAGCAGTTGTAACTTGAAAAATATACGAATCACACCAAGAAAGAATTTAGGCTATGGCCAGTGCAGCAGTTGTAACTTGAAAAATATACGAATCACACCAAAAAAGAATTTAGACTACGGCCAGTGCAGCAGTTGTAACTTGAAAAATATACGAATCACACCAAGAAAGAATTTAGGCTATGGCCAGTGCAGCAGTTGTAACTTGAAAAATATACGAATCACACCAAAAAAGAATTTAGACTACGGCCAGTGCAGCAGTTGTAACTTGAAAAATATACGAATCACACCAAGAAAGAATTTAGGCTATGGCCAGTGCAGCAGTTGTAACTTGAAAAATATACGAATCACACCAAAAAAGAATTTAGACTACGGCCAGTGCAGCAGTTGTAACTTGAAAAATATACGAATCACACCAAAAAAGAATTTAGACTACGGCCAGTACAGCAGTTGTAACTTGAAAAATATACGAATCACACCAAGAAAGAATTTAGGCTATGGCCAGTGCAGCAGTTGTAACTTGAAAAATATACGAATCACACCAAAAAAGAATTTAGACTACGGCCAGTGCAGCAGTTGTAACTTGAAAAATATACGAATCACACCAAAAAAGAATTTAGACTACGGCCAGTACAGCAGTTGTAACTTGAAAAATATACGAATCACACCAAGAAAGAATTTAGGCTATGGCCAGTGCAGCAGTTGTAACTTGAAAAATATACGAATCACACCAAAAAAGAATTTAGACTACGGACAGTGCAGCAGTTGTAACTTGAAAAATATACGAATCACACCAAAAAAGAATTTAGACTACGGCCAGTGCAGCAGTTGTAACTTGAAAAATATACGAATCACACCAAGAAAGAATGTAGGCTATGGCCGGTACAGCAATTGTGTGTTGTTGTTGCACATCCCCCTGGTGTAGGAAAGCCTACACCAGGTCCAGAAGGCCCCGTCGTGCCAGATCCCCATATACTTGCAAAAAGTCCTGATCAACCAACAGCTATATGGACAGCAATTGTACCTTGAAAGTTAGAATCGCGTCTAGAAAGAATCGCCCTTGTTATATGTATCTATAGCCAAAGTCAAAAGGTTAAAGCATAAAATTAACCTTACTTCAAAACGTACAAGTATTTTTCAAAAAAATATTTAAAATACTCCTATTCAACGTATCGCCATAAATATCATTCAATTTTAAACAGAATTCTATAAACATTTATTTAAATGTAGAAAAAAATCATCGAAACTAAAAGATTTTTGTGCATTGGTCCCCTCAAATAATATTTTATAATTCCAAGCTTTTCCTCTATGAGTGTAAATACAAATCATCAACAACCACAGGCACATTATACCTAAAGGTTACTGATAGTACTGATCTTCGCCCTCTTCAATGTCACCCTCAGGGGCACATCTCTTTCAAGTGTGTAAGGATTTCACGAACCCGAGGTACTCAAGTGATCTTTTTCCCCCCATGGGGCTCACACTATCTTTAGCTAACACGGAGGTTGAGCTTGGGATACCAGAGCGATCTTTTTCCGCTTTCATCGCAACGCTCAATCCCCCAATTGCTCTTTTTGCCCCTTTCACGACGTGTTTTACTTGAGAGGTTATCTTTGTTTGGCGTGGCTTGACCAAACAGGGCCTTTACACCATAAAACACCATAACAACCAACCTATTCAAAGTAGCTTCGAATGTGATTCATGTCAACTACACTCTAATTCAGCTGTCTAATTGAGTCCTTTAAAATTGAAAGATTTGCGGTGACTTGTTTGTGAATGTTTGATTCTAACAGAAAATTGCGTCGTAAAAACCCTACCAACTTATAAATATTGAGAACTTATCCCATACTTGTCACCGTACCATCAACTTGGGGTTTATTATTTCCATCCTCGTTCTATGAACGTGTTATGGACTGACAGCTGTTCCAAATGCCTAGGGTACGAGTTGGGGAGAGGACTTCTGGAATCGAGCAGTGTGGTATATATATGCGGCAGCATTCTCCGAAAATATATGGTGGAGGACGAATTTTTGTCCCCTAGTTGATTTTTTATTATTTTCCATGGTGTCTGCAGGGGGAAGGATGTGATTCTTCTCGCAGGTGAAACTTGCAGATGTTACCGTTGATTACGTTTTTTTTAATAATCGGGGTAGGGTTGTAATGACGTAGAGATATCATTACGTAGTAGACCAGGGCATACAAAAGACTTTATTGTTATTTAGTTAAATTTTTGAAACTGTCTAATTGCGAGTCATTCAAATTTGGAGATAGATATGCGGGGAATTGTTTAGCGATGTGTTTGTGAATGTATAATTCCTATAGATATTTGTGCCGTAAAAGCAAATCAACCCATACAAATTGGGAAATATTCCATACTTGCTAACCTTCCGTCAACTTAGAGTTTGTTTGCTTTTTACCATCCAGTTCTATGGACATCTTCTGGACTGACGGTGGTCCTAAACACCTATTATATGAGCTGGGGAGAAAACTTCTCGAAGTCAAGAGTGTTGTTTTACATGCTACATTCTTGGAACGGATGATGGGATATGTTTGCTAAAATAAAAATATAATGCAATTTTTGATTTAAAAAAAAAATGCTGAAACTAATGTACTAATGGCAAAATATGTAAGATTTTGTAATTTTGTAAAAACAATTTCAAACTCCTTTAGAAGCAAAAAGACATTAAATGTATTGGTTATATTGATCTAAATTTATTGAGAATTCGCGAGTGTAAAATTTCGCGTCCAATTGACTATTAAGCCCAGTGCACACATCCGGTTTTTCAACGTTCGGCGCCACTGCGGCACCGAAGCCGAACTATGCACGCATAACCGTGAAATGACGCACGAACTTATTTCGCGCCATTTGCGATAAATATTCTATCGAAGAAAACGTGTTTATTTCGCTTACTTGGTGTAAAAAAGTATATTTTGAAACAAAACAGACGTTACTGGATACAACCAGTTATTAATTATTATTTATATTCCATTTGTTTATGAAAACAAGGTACTTCAGAACGGAGACTCATTTGAGGCGTCGCAGCTCGCCGCAAACGTTATAAAGCAAAATTAACACGTTTTTTTTCTTCGATAGAATATTTATTGCAAATGGCGCGTAATGAGAATTCGTGTCATTTCACGGTTATGTGTGCATAGTTGGGTTTCGATGCCGCAACGGCGCCGCACGTTTAAAAACCGGATGTGTGCACATGGCCTAATTCTGATAAACACGATAAAAAGTTTCAAAAAATTAGCTTGTGCTATTTTACTCGTAACGAAGAATTAAATTATGAAGGTTTTGAAAAGAATGCAGTCACAATGCACGATCCGGTTTTATTTATAGAATAATCGAAAAGTAGGTAAGAAATAAAAGAAAACTAATTCATTTAGATTTGAGCTTGTTTTAGATAAAATGTGCACCCCACCCATGATTGATACTGACAGTATAAACACAAATCAGTACTTAATATCATGCAACAAATAATGGCCGTGGTAGCCGAGTTGGAAGAGCAACGGATTAACAACCTGAAGGTTGCAACTTCAATATTAGGACCTGCAGAAGACATTCATGTGAATGAGGTTGGTGCACGTTTAATCGGTCGTGGTCTCAAATGGCCTCACGTTGGCGTGATGGGAAAGTTAGGAGAGAGAGTGGGGTACCAGCTCGGGAATCGTTCTTGTAGCCTGACCTTGGCAGAAAATTACGAGTTGTCCTAGGATCTTTCTCTTCGAGATTGATCCTGTATCGTCGTTAATACCCCGTTGTATTGCTCCAGTGCCATGTTAATTACCCACCTTCCAACCATCCAACAACTCTAACTGGGCATTCATATAGCATATAAGCTTAGTATTCAGAAATCATGTAATTTACTCAGGCGAATAAACAAATTGAACTTTCATGTCTACAAATGCAAGTTAAAATACTGGACATTTTTCCGTTTGAAAGATATAAACGATTTTAACTACGATTTTTGAAGTGATGAAAGGAAATTTTGAATGAATATATCTGAATGCAATTTTAATTAATAAAAAAACTTTTTTGAATGGGATTATGTGTTTTTAGTTGAATTAAAAGTTGATATAGAAATTATTTAATTCAGTTTTATATTCTTATATGTTCATTAATGCCCACAATTATTTAATTTCAGGTCACTTTCCAGGAATTCTTTAACAACGCTGAATGCTTTTATGTTTGATGGACTTGGAAACATGAAAAGCCTGTAGGTATTAATTATAAAAACTAGGTATTAAGCCTAACTTAACCATACGTAATGATTCAATAAATTTTAATTCCTATTTTTATGTTTAAGTGCAGTAGTACACAAATAGTGGTTTGATTTTACTTTTGCAATCAGTGCATTTTATAGACCGTAAGACTATTTTGTAGATTTTCGAAAATAAAATTTTTTACTCTGATCGAATATTGTAATAACATCATCAAACCATCAAAGAAGCACTCATAATATTTATGTCTAATAGTGCGAAACTTTTTCGTCTTGCCTGAGAGAATTTGTAACACTCATCTCTAATCCTCCACGTGGTTTCAACAAGATATATCGTCCATCAAGATAAGGCCACTTTAGTTAATGACAAGATAGCTTATCACCATATTATTGCCATTTTCTTATGATGACGAGATCTAGATCGGATCAGCTTTCTTCTAATGTAGAGATATCATATCCATCAAGATCTTACAGTTTTCATCTAATGACAATATATCTCGTCCATAAAAATCTGGTCAGTTTTCTTCTAATGACCAGATATCTCGTCCGTCAAGATCTTGTCAGTCTTCTTCTAATGACGAGATATCTCGTCCGTCAAGATCTTGTCAGTCTTCTTCTAATGACGAGATATCTCGTCCATCAAGATTTTGTCAGTCTTCTTCTCATGACGAGATATCTCGTCCATCAAGATCTTGTCAGTCTTCTTCTAATGACGAGATATCTCGTCCATCAAGATCTTGCCAGTCTTCTTCTAATGACGAAATATCTCGTCCATTAAGATCTGGACAGTTTTTTTTCTAATAACAAGATATCTCGTCCTTTAAGATCTTGTCAGTCTTCTTCTAATGACGATATATCTCGCCCATCAAGATCTTGCCAGTCTTCTTCTAATGACGAGATATCTCGTCCATCCAGATCTTGCCAGTCTTCTTCTAATGACGAGATATCTCGTCCATCCAGATCTTGTCAGTCTTCTTCTAATGACGAGATATCTAGTCCATCAAGATCTTGTCAGTCTTCTTCTAATGACTAGATATCTCGTCCATCAAGATCTTGCCAGTCTTCTTCTAATGACGAGATATCTCGTCCGTCAAGATCTTGCCAGTCTTCTTCTAATGACGAAATATCTCGTCCATTAAGATCTGGCCAGTTTTTTTCTAATAACGAGATATCTCGTCCTTTAAGATCTTGTCAGTCTTCTTCTAATGACGAGATATCTCGTCATCAAGATCTTGCCAGTCTTCTTCTAATGACGAAATATCTCGTCCATTAAGATCTTGCCAGTCTTCTTCTAATGACGAGATATCTCGTCCGTAAAAATCTGGCCAGTTTTTTTTTCTAATAGCGAGATATCTAGTCCATCAAGATCTTGTCAGTCTTCTTCTAGTGAAGAGATATCTCGTCCATCAAGATCTTGCCAGTCTTCTTCTAATGACGAGATATCTCGTCCATCCAGATCTTGTCAGTCTTCTTCTAATGACGAGATATCTCGTCCGTAAAAATCTGGCCAGTTTTTATCTAATAACGAGATATCTAGTCCATCAAGATCTTGTCAGTCTTCTTCTAATGACGAAATATCTCGTCCATTAAGATCTTGCCAGTCTTCTTCTAATGACGAGATATCTCGTCCATCCAGATCTTGTCAGTCTTCTTCTAATGACGAGATATCTCGTCCGTAAAAATCTGGCCAGTTTTTATCTAATAACGAGATATCTAGTCCATCAAGATCTTGTCAGTCTTCTTCTAATGACGAAATATCTCGTCCATTAAGATCTTGCCAGTCTTCTTCTAATGACGAGATGTCCATCCAGATTTGGTCAGTGTTTCTTATGACAAGATGTCTCAACGAGACAACCACCAGGTTGGTTGGTTTCATGACGTAAGGGCCATATTTGGCTGCGACAGACACAAGAATGTACATCGAGTAATACGTAGACACACAATGAAAATTATACTGGCACAGAAGAGAGAAATACACCCAGGAAGGAATAGATCTGACAACAACCTCCAGGAGGGTTATTGAAAAGATAAGGATATGACCACACACACACACACACATACACACACACAAGCTTAGACAACTCTTCATCATTGTGCAATTACATTAAATTGTAAAGTCATCTGGAGGCTTACATGACACTATACAGAATTGCTTGGAATCAAATGAAGTTATCACGTCTTCCTGCGGTTAATTAGGCTAAGCATTTCTGCAGCTGCTGCTTCTTCATATCCGATATATAGAGACGGTGGTGCGATTGACTGTCTAGCATACCTCAGACATACCCGAGGGGAGATCTGGGTATATCTCTGAACAAGGGAGGCACACGCCAATTCTTCCCAAAACCAGACATCTCAAAACGTACCTCTATGACCCCTTTCTAATCCAGCTACTTACAAACAGCGGAAGGTTCCAGGAGTATTTCTTCCGTATAGGATATATATATACTCGACGTCGGACACACTTTTATGTGGTAAAGTAGTTGATAACGGGCGACTGTGGGCATACGTCTCACTTCCAAGGAGGATTGAATTCACTAGGGATCGACCCAGTGACATTAACCTTTACGCTGCGTCAGATAGGCAATTGTTACCACTAAAATTTCGTTTACACAAGCGGCATTGTATTGATTTGTGTACGTTGAATGTTATCCCCCTTTTAAGAGACTGCTAGCATCTATCACCATTTACGAGCTGCCATTGACTGGCCTTCTAGAGCAGTGGTCCCCAACCCCCGGGCCGCGGACCGGTACCGGTCCGTGGATCAAATGGTACCGGGAAGCCCAAGGAACATTAAATTATTTCCATTTTATTTACTATGGTGTATTTCTCTCGGGTTTATGCGGTTCTTATCTTTAAAATGTCCACTCAAATTAGGAGGCGATAAATTAGAACTTGAAATTTTTGTAACGAGAGCTTCAATTATGATACTTCGGAACCAACTTACTGTAAAAGGTCGGAACCGACTTACTGTAATAAAACGGAACTAACTTACTGTAATAAGTCGGAGCCAACTTACGGTAATCGATCGGAACCAATTTACGGTAATAAGTCGGAACCAACTTACTGTAATAAATCGGAACCAACTTTCGGTAATAGGTCGGAATTAGCTTACGGTAATAAGTCGGAACCAACTTACTGTAATAGGTCGGAACCAACTTACTGTAATAGGTCGGAACCAACTTACTGTACTAGTTCGGAAGCAACTTACTGTAATAAGTCGGAACCAACTTACTATAATAGGTCGGAACCAACCTACTGTAATAAGTCGGAACCAGCTTACGGTAATCGGTCGGTACCAACTTACAGTAATAAGTCGGAACCAACTTACTATAGTAGGTCGGAACCAACCTACTGTAAAAAGTCGAAACCAATTTACTTAATAGGTTGGAACCAACTTACGGTAATCGGTCGGAATTAGCGTACGGTAATAAGTCGGAACCAACTTACTGTAATAAGTCGGAAACAACTTACTATAATAGGTCGTAACCAACTTACTGTAATAGGTCGGAACCAACTTACAGTAATAAGTCGGAACCAACAAACTGTAATAATCGGAACCAAGTTACTGTAATAAGTCGGAACCAACTTACTGTAATAAGTCGGAACCAACTTACGGTAATCAGTCGGAACCAACTTACTGTAATAGGTCGGAACCAACTTACGGTAATCGGTTGGAACCAACGTATGGTAATAAGTCGGAACCAACAAACTGTAATAGTCGGAACCAAGTTACTGTAATAAGTCGGAACCAACTTACTGTGATAAGTCGGAACCAACTTACTGTAATAGGTCGGAACCAACTTACTGTAATAGTGCGGAACCAACTTACTGTAATAAGTCGGAACCAACTTACGGTAATCAGTCGGAACCTACTTACTGTAATAGGTCGGAACCAACTTACTGTAATAGGTCGGAACCAACTTACTGTAATAAGTCGGAACCAACTTATTGTAATAAGTCGGAACCAACTTACTGTAATAGGTCGGAACCAACTTAGTGCAATAGGTTGGAACCAACTTACTGTAATAGGTCAGAACCAACTTACTGTAATAGGTCGGAACCAACTTACTGTAATAAGTCGGAACCAACTTACTATAATAAATCGGAACCAACTTACAGTAATAAGTCGGAACCAACAAACTGTAATAATCGGAACCAAGTTACTGTCATAAGTCGGAACCAACTTACTGTAATAAGTCGGAACCAACTTACGGTAATCAGTCGGAACCAACTTACTGTAATAGGTCGGAACCAACTTACGGTAATCGGTTGGAACCAACGTATGGTAATAAGTCGGAACCAACAAACTGTAATAGTCGGAACCAACTTACTGTAATAAGTCGGAACCAACTTACTGTGATAAGTCGGAACCAACTTACTGTAATAGGTCGGAACCAACTTACTGTAATAGGGCGGAACCAACTTACTGTAATAAGTCGGAACCAACTTACGGTAATCAGTCGGAACCAACTTACTGTAATAGGTCGGAACCAACTTACTGTAATAGGTCGGAACCAACTTACTGTAATAAGTCGGAACCAACTTATTGTAATAAGTCGGAACCAACTTACTGTAATAGGTCGGAACCAACTTAGTGCAATAGGTCGGAACCAACTTACTGTAATAGGTCGGAACCAACTTACTGTAATAGGTCGGAAGAAACTTACTGTAATAAGTCGGAACCAACTTACTATAGTAGGTCGAACCAACTTACTGTAATAGGTCGGAACCAACTTACTGTAATAGGTCGAAACCAACTTACTGTAATAGGTCGGAACCAACTTACTGTAATAGGTCGGAACCAACTTACTGTAATAGGTCGAAACAAACTTACTGTAATAAGTCGGAACCAACTTACTATAATAAATCGGAACCAACTTATAGTAATAGGTCGAAACCAACTTACTGTAATAAATCGGAACCAACTTATTGTAATAAATCGGAACCAACTTACTGTAATAGGTCGGAACCAACTTAGTGCAATAGGTCGGAACCAACTTACTGTAATAGGTCGGAACCAACTTACTGTAATAGGTCGGAACCAACTTACTGTAATAAGTCGGAACCAACTTACTATAGTAGGTCGAACCAACTTACTGTAATAGGTCGGAACCAACTTACTGTAATAGGTCGAAACCAACTTACTGTAATAGGTCGGAACCAACTTACTGTAATAGGTCGGAACCAACTTACTGTAATAGGTCGAAACAAACTTACTGTAATAAGTCGGAACCAACTTACTATAGTAGGTCGAACCAACTTACTATAATAGGTCGGAACCAACTTACTGTAATAGGTCGGAACCAACTTTCTGTAATAAGTCGGAACCAACTTACTATAATAAATCGGAACCAACTTACAGTAATAGGTCGAAACCAACTTACTGTAATAAGTCGGAACCAACTTATTGTAATAAATCGGAACCAACTTACTGTAATAGGTCGGAACCAACTTACTATAGTAGGTCGAACCAACTTACTATAATAGGTCGGAACCAACTTACTGTAATAGGTCGGAACCAACTTACTGTAATAAGTCGGAACCAACTTACTATAGTAGGTCGAACCAACTTACTGTAATAGGTCGGAACCAACTTACTGTAATAGGTCGGAACCAACTTACTGTAATAGGTCGGAACCAACTTACTATAGTAGGTCGAACCAACTTACTATAATAGGTCGGAACCAACTTAGTGCAATAGGTCGGAACCAACTTACTGTAATAGGTCGGAACCAACTTACTATAGTAGGTCGAACCAACTTACTGTAATAGGTCGGAACCAACTTACTGTAATAGGTCGAAACCAACTTACTGTAATAGGTCGGAACCAACTTACGGTAATCGGTCGGTACCAACTTACAGTAATAAGTCGGAACCAACTTACTATAGTAGGTCGGAACCAACCTACTGTAAAAAGTCGAAACCAATTTACTTAATAGGTTGGAACCAACTTACGGTAATCGGTCGGAATTAGCGTACGGTAATAAGTCGGAACCAACTTACTGTAATAAGTCGGAACCAACTTACTATAATAGGTCGTAACCAACTTACTGTAATAGGTCGGAACCAACTTACAGTAATAAGTCGGAACCAACAAACTGTAATAATCGGAACCAAGTTACTGTAATAAGTCGGAACCAACTTACTGTAATAGGTCGGAACCAACTTACTGTAATAAGTCGGAACCAACTTACTATAGTAGGTCGAACCAACTTACTGTAATAGGTCGGAACCAACTTACTGTAATAGGTCGGAACCAACTTACTGTAATAGGTCGGAACCAACTTACTGTAATAGGTCGGAACCAACTTACTATAGTAGGTCGAACCAACTTACTATAATAGGTCGGAACCAACTTAGTGCAATAGGTCGGAACCAACTTACTGTAATAAGTCGGAACCAACTTACTATAGTAGGTCGAACCAACTTACTGTAATAGGTCGGAACCAACTTACTGTAATAGGTCGAAACCAACTTACTGTAATAGGTCGGAACCAACTTACTGTAATAGGTCGAAACAAACTTACTGTAATAAGTCGGAACCAACTTACTATAGTAGGTCGAACCAACTTACTATAATAGGTCGGAACCAACTTACTGTAATAGGTCGGAACCAACTTACTGTAATAGGTCGGAACAAACTTACTGAAATAAGTCGGAACCAACTTACTATAGTAGGTCGAACCAACTTACTGTAATAGGTCGGAACCAACTTACTGTAATAGGTCGAAACCAACTTACTGTAATAGGTCGGAACCAACTTACTGTAATAGGTCGGAACCAACTTACTGTAATAGGTCGAAACAAACTTACTGTAATAAGTCTGAACCAACTTACTATAATAAATCGGAACCAACTTACAGTAATAGGTCGAAACCAACTTACTGTAATAAGTCGGAACCAACTTATTGTAATAAATCGGAACCAACTTACTGTAATAGGTCTGAACCAACTTAGTGCAATAGGTCGGAACCAACTTACTGTAATAGGTCGGAACCAACTTACTGTAATAGGTCGGAACCAACTTACTGTAATAAGTCGGAACCAACTTACTATAGTAGGTCGAACCAACTTACTGTAATAGGTCGGAACCAACTTACTGTAATAGGTCGAAACCAACTTACTGTAATAGGTCGGAACCAACTTACTGTAATAGGTCGGAACCAACTTACTGTAATAGGTCGAAACAAACTTACTGTAATAAGTCGGAACCAACTTACTATAGTAGGTCGAACCAACTTACTATAATAGGTCGGAACCAACTTACTGTAATAGGTCGGAACCAACTTTCTGTAATAAGTCGGAACCAACTTACTATAATAAATCGGAACCAACTTACAGTAATAGGTCGAAACCAACTTACTGTAATAAGTCGGAACCAACTTATTGTAATAAATCGGAACCAACTTACTGTAATAGGTCGGAACCAACTTAGTGCAATAGGTCGGAACCAACTTACTGTAATAGGTCGGAACCAACTTACTGTAATAGGTCGGAACCAACTTACTGTAATAAGTCGGAACCAACTTACTATAGTAGGTCGAACCAACTTACTATAATAGGTCGGAACCAACTTACTGTAATAGGTCGGAACCAACTTACTGTAATAAGTCGGAACCAACTTACTATAGTAGGTCGAACCAACTTACTGTAATAGGTCGGAACCAACTTACTGTAATAGTTCGGAACCAACTTACTGTAATAGGTCGGAACCAACTTATTGTAATAGGTCGGAACCAACTTACTATAGTAGGTCGAAGCAACTTACTATAATAGGTCGGAACCAACTTAGTGCAATAGGTCGGAACCAACTTACTGTAATAAGTCGGAACCAACTTACTATAGTAGGTCGAACCAACTTACTGTAATAGGTCGGAACCAACTTACTGTAATAGGTCGAAACCAACTTACTGTAATAGGTCGGAACCAACTTACTGTAATAGGTCGAAACAAACTTACTGTAATAAGTCGGAACCAACTTACTATAGTAGGTCGAACCAACTTACTATAATAGGTCGGAACCAACTTACTGTAATAGGTCGGAACCAACTTACTGTAATAAGTCGGAACCAACTTACTGTAATAAGTCGAAACCAACTTATTATAATAGGTCGGAACCAACTTACTGTAATATGTCGTCCGTAGATCAAATGGTACCGGGCCGCCCAAGGAACATTAAATTATCAACTTTTTTTTACTATGGTGTAGTTCTCTCGGGTTTATGCGGTTCTTATCTATGAAATGTTTACTCAAATTAGGAGGTGATAAATTATAACTTGAAAATTTTTGTTACTAGAGCTTCAATTTTGATTTCTGAATTCTGTATGTCTCTATTTTACAATTTTGACAAATGTGACAGCTGTTTTCAAGTTATCAGACAAAGTAGCTGCATTTAAAGCCAAACTGAAGTTGTGGGGACGGAGCGTGAACAGAGGCATTTTGGACCTGTTTTAGACATTAGTGGGGATTTTAGGCGAGACTGAGCCTAAACATTCATTCTCCCAGTTGGTGCACGATCACCTGTCTTTGCTTTTAAAAGAGTTCGAGCGCTACTTCTCAACCACAAAAGACCCACGAACTAGTAAGGAATGGATCCGCGACCCATATTTAACAAATCAGGTGAATCTATCATGTCTGTGCAAGGAGAGGATCAACTGCTGGAGATTGCAAATGAAGGCGGCCTTAAAACTACGTTCGAGACAAAAACTCTGCCGGTGTTCTGGATTAAAGTCATGGCGGAATTCCCTGAGATTGCCAACACAGCACTTAAATCCCTATTGCCATTTCCGACAACCTATCTGTGTGAAGCGGTGTTTTCTGCAGTGACAGCAACTAAAACAAAACAACGGAATAAACTGGACGTACGCAACACACTTCAGGTGCCATTGTCTCCTATTACCCCCAGATGAAACCATCTCGTTGCATTGAAACTAGCTCAGGGTTCTCATTGATTTAGCTATCTAGTGAGCTAAAATGTTAAATCCCTTTATATTCATTTTTTGGTGTAACTGTATTTTATTTTGAAGGCCTGTTTAAATGCAACTAAATTAAAATTGTTAACTCAAAACAATCTAAAATATAAACAATCAACGCTCCCCCCTCAGCGGGCCGCGTTAAAATGATCAAACGTTGATCCGGTCCGCGGCGATAAAAAGGTTGGGGAGCACTGTTCTAGAGGATCCTTCTTTTTGTTCGGTACCCTACACTGCCGATCGTGAGGTGTGAACGCTTTGCGGGAAAGACAGAAGGTCGCTCTGGTGATATACACCACACAATACTATGAAAGGAAAGCATCAGTCGTAAATGCCACACAATGCTCTATCGCTGGAGCCGTTCCTGGAGACGATTAAAAAAATCTAAGCACTGCAGATTAAAGGTTAAGAATCAACCTATGTATCTCAGATTGAGAAGCTGTTTCCCCCCCCCCCTGATCATAACATCTTACATACATTTTTAGTGAATACAAGCATTGATGTGTACATTTCACACATTGAAAGGAAATAAAATTAGTCAAAAATATAAAAGGTATTTTGCTGCACTTTTCAAATGTACTCTTACTAGCAACAAACGGATATCAAAAATTTAAATTCAGTGCTATAGTATGTATTCGGCAATTTTGCCGATTAGATTAAACATGTGTAATTTTAATTTCTAATTTTCATATTTCTAATTAATATATGTGGGTTAAAAAAAATCACACCTAGTCATGTTATCATAATTATCCTATAAACGTCCGCCTCCATTCATTGTATCCCAATCACTTATTTGTTTAAAAGCTATTATGTATTTGTTGACGCCTTTACTTATAGTTGCTTTCGCAGGCATTTTATTTCTCTATCTGATTTCTATCTACCACATTTCCCATTACCTTCTGTAATCAGATACTTGAAGACTTCATTAAAGTAGCGAGCCCTTCTTAGTAGTTTTAGAAACATTATGCCTCCAGCTATGTGGTTCTAACACATGTTTAACCTCTTATCGGGAAAATTGTCTAGAATACATACTATAGCACTGGATTTAAATTGTTGATATCCGTTTGTTGCTTTTCTCCAGTATACTAAAAAAATAAATTTATTTTGGCAATGTTCGCATTAATTCAAAGGAATAAAAATAAATTCCTTTATAAATGTCCTAAAAGCAAGTTGTGCTTTTTTTTTTCACTAACATTTATTCGTAAAACCACTTTTATTTAATTTACGCCTTTCATGTGAACATAAGTGTTAGAATTTTCCTACAAAAAAATTCTAGAACGGTCTATACTCTAGAAGAATCTATACTTTATGAACGGTAAGCGTAAGATAATGTGATCAATGTATCACGTGCAAGAATAATAATTATTTATTCTTGCACGTTGCGATTATAATCGCTGCGCTACTTAAAATATGCTAAAATATGCTATAAAATATAATAAAATATAGTCCATTTCATGCTTTACACGCATAATGCGTTGAAATACAATTCTTAGAAGTCTTTTACAATCTATGTTGCATTTTCATAGTTCCAAACATCGTATGTTATTTAAAGAAATACTTTATGTAACTATATACTACAGACACACACGTATAATATTGTATTTGATCAATTTATTCATAAATGAATTTGAAGATTTCAAGTAATATTTTTATAAAAATTAAAATTAGTCTACATTAATTTTTCTTTATTTTGCAGAGCTTTGTCAATTAATCTGTTACAAAACTTGGAGGCAGATTCATTGGGAAATATGTCATCATTATCAAAACTGTAAGTGGTACCGAGTAGTTTTTACATTTAAACTTGAATTGATGCTTTTTATTGAAAAACGTTGTAGTGAGCGCGATCCAATATGGCTCTAAATTAATGATATTTCGTTGGTAATAAATTGTGTTGCATGACAATTATTGCTTTGTTTTGCAAAATTGAAGGAAAAGTGAAGATTTGAAAAATAAAATAAAATTTCGTGTCAATTATTATTTTATTAAAGATGTAAAAGTTTTTTTCTGAAAGAGGTTTAAAAACAGGATATAATAAATGGGTACATTACTTAATTTTGTTTCTAGTAGTTTTGTTGTCATAGTTTTATAGTAGTGTTATAGTATACACTTATATAGTTTCGTTTGATACAGTTCTGATTTGTACAGAGTTTGGTCAATAAATTTGTAATGCTGTGTGTGATTTAAAACAGAAATTGGTACAACTGATCATTGCCAAACTATTGAAACTTGACTATTAAACTATTAAACTTTAAAAGTCCTTGAATTATTTTTTCTTAACTAGGGGCACTTGAAAGTCCTTGAAAATTACGGAACTTGGTGAAAAGTCCTAGGAAGTACTTGAATTTTTTAACTAGTACATAATTGTGTAATTTCGTCTTGCATTGGAACTTGCCCAGACTAGTTTCCTCCACAGCTGGTGCGCCATTTGAGCGTCATTCTGAATGAAACTGGCGTTTCGCTCTTTGACACTACGTGATATACAAGTAATGCTACGTCTAGATCGTCCATTTTCCACAGTATTCTGTCCAAGTTGATGCCTCTGGTCTTCGTTCGTTAAGACGGCTGCCTTGTTATGCCACCACATCATGACGTATCACGGCCACTAAATACCAGCACAGCTTTCTTAGGAAACCGTAGGTTTAGTAGTCAGGACATAATTGAAAACCTGGTATGCATCCAAAGAAATAAAGCCAAATTCTTGTTGCAAAAATATAAAAGTTACAATTGAAAAAAAAAAATTAAGAAAATCACATTTAAAGTATCCTTTTGTTGTAAAATTTTCTGCAGATTTCAAATCCGTTGAAATTTTTACTGTCTTTAACGATTGCAAAGATAGAAACTTAGACTAGAGAGTAAAAAAGCCCTTACACCAGTCAAAACTTTTTATTTGTTTTGTTTCTCAAATAAAATAAACCATGACAGCCATCCGTTGTAGGCAGTGGACGACAGCAAAATGGAGATTGTGTCATATAGATCGAACTGTGTGTGCAAGCTCCCATACTCTTCTTCAAAACTCCCAATAGAATTTATCGTGCGATACTTTATCACACGACCGAAATTGAAATGTGTGCAAGTAGTCTGATAGTTAACATTAAGACAAGAAGCCCAATTTGCAAAAAAGAAAAAAAAATCAAATTATAACCAAAATTGATGACAACCTTTCTTTTTTTTGACTATCAATAGCTTGAACAAATTATGTATCTTTTTATATTTCTTACTTTTTACTTTTTAACTGACAACTTTTTTTGAATGCCTTGTTTCAGGTCGTTATAAAAAATTTCAGGTCCTTGAAAAATATTTTTTTGGTTTTGAACAGTCCTTAAAAGTCCTTGAAATTTTTTTGGATAAAGGTGTGGGAACCATGTTATTATTTCCATTGGTCAAGCTGCAGCATAGACCGAGTCCAAAAGATTAAGTCACAACATGTCCGAAAGTGGCAAACTCTTGATCATATAGGACCTTTCTAACAGAGACATGAATGAATTCTAAAATATGTTAGCATTTTTTGCGCTAAGACCATACTTAGCCATACTGCCACCATCTCAAATAATAGACACACGCAAGAAAGGTTTTAATGACAGAGGAAGAGAGAAAAACACCAAAAAGGAATCAAATACTTTTCTATAAAAAAGTCAGTAAAGTACGAATTAGAAGTTTGCTCTATGGGATTTAAAATAAACCCAAGTTCATCGTTCTAACATAAATAAAACTCGAGATTTTACAAAATTCGTTAATGTGACATAAATTTATCATTTTTTAAAGTTTTCAATTAATCTTAAAGTGATTTAATGTTCCAACTTGAAACATATAGACTATATTGCCGTATTTCATATCTGCTCAGACAGGTGACCCAGCTGTAACGATGCGGGCTGCAGAGCGCTGGGTCTTCAGTTCGAAACCCACTAAGAGCTATTCGCATTTTTTATTTTTTTTTTAAATCGCCTCTCTGGGAGTTTTAGCAAGTTCGTGCTTAAGTTAATTTGAATGTTTCTAGAATATTCTATACCATGCCCTCGAGCTGAGAGGCAGTTCTGACGTAAGATCAGCAAGATCGCTACACACTCCTTTGCTGTGAATACTGTTTGTTCTATTTAACGGCTGTGTTCTTTGAAGCCATCATAAAAACTACCCGTTTCTATGTGACAACATTAAGTCTCTCTGAATATTCGGCCATGTTGCACATGAAGTTTAAACCTAGTTAAAAAACCTTCCAATTGATGTAGACTTAGAGAAAATAGACTTATTACATAGAATTATGGAAAGCTATTAAAAGTAGAGTTGCAAAAGTTTAAAGAAACGCACATAAATTAAAATTGAGTTTCTTTTAAAGCGAATCAAACGATTGTTCTTAAAACTTGTACTGTTAAAGTTTGGAGAGTGGGATGCAAGATCAGGTGTGACACTAACACCTGACCGTGGTTCAAAATAAAGTGTTGTCCTTAGATATTTCCCTTTGGATTTAATCTTCAATGCATCGTTAATTAAAATACCTTCCAAAAACTTTTTTGTTTGGTCTATTACCTTATCACCATTTTGTGTTCAAATTGTAGATATCACGGTTGAGTACTGTGTTAAATTGACATTGTAACAAGTGAACTATAAGCGCAGCTTCAGCTGCAGAGCTACAAACCTCCGAACTAAAAGTGAGAACCAAAACTAAATCTAACGCCGTTCTCCGATCAAGGACAACCTCAGGAGGTCAGGGAGTTATCGGCGGCATAGAATGAAGAAGCGTCGTAGCGTCCGTTATGTCGTGTAGTTATGAAAGGTTATGTAAATAGTATATACTGTGCCCACGTTATGTAAATTAGATTAATAAAAGTTTGTGAGTGTAATGAGAGTTTGTCGATTGTTCGCTTGTTTCAAGGAGGAATTTCTCAGCACATGGTCACAACATTTAAAATAACGCATTTTAAAAAGGCCCGCTGTAGAGCCACTACAGGGTTGCAAAAGGGATGGTGCACGTTAAATCTGTCGTGTCCTCAAATTTACTCGCGTTGGTGCGATGTGCACCTAAGTTCTTTCCCTTCGCAGGTTCATCTCGGACCGTCAACACTATCCCGTAGTGTTGTTCCAGTGTGACGTTAATTAAAAATACAACACTCAAGTGTACTCATTTGGAAATAATTCATGCATTGAGATTTTTCAGCTAAAACAATCTACAGAAATACTAAATTTAGGACATTAATCTCGAATGAAACAAAAGCATTTTTGAATTAAAATTGACTATAGTGAAGTGCAATCGTTTTATTTTGTAAAAAGGGCTTAATTTAAGAAAAGATACCAGTTGCGTAAGCAGCAAATGTTTTTTTCACAGCCGTGGAATAATATATGTAATTTCGGTCTACTTTGGTGACAAGCAAAGTATTTTCAGACAGGAAAAATATAGGAACATTCCGTCTACAACTTTAATTTAACTGGGCTGTTGCATCGAAAAGAAAAGTTTCTGGAAGGTTTAGTTTCCTGAAAAATTACAATTTTGACCAAAATTAAAAAGTCCTTTGGCTAGAACGCATTTTAAAATCCTTTATTAAAACTATGCTTTACGTTTAGAATCTGTTCAAATCGTAAATATCCTTTTGCGTGTAACTCAGTTTCTAAACCATTATTTCGTCATTTAAATTCAGTTTTCTTAAATTAAAATTATTAAAATTTCAACGGAGGAAGATATTTATCTTCTTGTAGAAACGTTATTGTTATTTTTATTTAATGTCTTTTAAATAATAACTAGTTAATATTAAATTGAATATATATTAAACTTAATTCTACTTCAATATTAACTAGTATGTATAGTATAAAAGAGAAATAACAGCTTTTTTGAAAGCTGGCTGATAGCTCCGTTATCTCGTGTTTACAAATGTATTTTGCCTCATAAGAATAGTATTTGAAATTGCATGTATTTATTTGTAAGGAAAAAAGGTGAAATTGGATCATTCTTTCTAAAACAATGAAATTATACCGAATCAAATAAGAGTAATAAAATAGGAAATACAATTTGAGCAAATTTATAAACGTATTCTATTTGCCTTTTATACTGATATCGCTAAACATTCATTGAATTAACTACTTACTTTTTTATTATTTCAATGCAATTGGTTAAGTTTTCTTATTAAGTTTTTATTAAGAGGTAATTTTAAGCACTTATTTTCGATTAAGTGTAGAAAATGAAATAAATGAGTTGCAATATACTTCATATTGCAACTCATCTGAAACTGTAATTTTTAACCCTCTTGGTGCTTTTGAAGCGATACATATCTTATCAATAAAGATTTGACAAATCTTTATGATGAGGTATTTTCATTAACGTCAGATTGGAGTAACACAACGGGCTACTGGCGACTGTCCTGGATATATCTCGAAGGGAAAGATCCGAAGGCAACACCACGTAATTTTGAACCGTGGTCAGATAACGAAGCTACATCTGAGCTGGCACACCACTCTCCAAAGTTCCACGCCGTGCCAACGTGAGAACATTTGAAGCCATTACGGATTTTACGTGCACCAGCCCCCCTTTATACACTACCGTCTTCGGTTGGATTTGAACTCGCCACAATGCATTTGCTGATCCAATGTTCTTCCGGGTATCGTGGCCCTATCAAGATCTGGAAAGGTTTGCCAAAGACGAGGTTCCTCGTCTAGTTAACAGACAAGAGAGTTAATTGTGATTTTAACTGTGTGAATAAATGGGGATATATATATATATATATATATATATATATATATATATATATATATATATATATATATATATATATATATATATACCCATTTAACAACTAAAAATTCCCAATCAAATAAATTGGAGTTACTTATTCTCTGTTGATCTCTTCTCCCAGTTTTTTAAATGCCAGTTATATTTTGACTTTGTTTTCGTTCTTGTTTCTTCCGGCGAACATTTTACAATAATTGAAAATAATCAGAGAAGCTATCATAAATACTACTATTTGTTATCTCAAAATCCTAGCCTTTATTAACTGATTGAAACTATGGATTATGCTTCATGTGCCTTTCTTAAATGCCCGTTTGCTTTCATTTTAGGGATATTCATGGAAATAAAATCCGTAGCATTGACAGGAGGACCTTTTCACATATGCCGAAATTGGAATCTTTGTAAGTATCACTCTCAGTACAATTCAGTACATTGCTTATTAACTTATATCTCTCTATATTAAAAATAGGCGAGCAGGAGGCTGAGCCCCCTAGTATTTGAAATAAGCAGACGAAAAGTTTTTTTTTTTTTTGCAAAACAGTTTGTCATTGTTTTCATATACTCTTATTATTGCGAGGGATCTTTAAATTTATAATTTCTACATCATTTGTCGTATTCAAATTTCATACTGACTAAAACTTGAGCAGTCCTCACACTTACTACTTAGTCACACACACACAACTCTTGAGATGAATAAATAGCTAACCTCATTAAGAAATGACTCGTCATCTTTACTAAATGCACCTGGGTAATAGAGACGGGTTCTTACACAACAGCAGTTAGAATAACATTGATGTAGCAAATTAACAGTTAACAACTGTTAACAAAAATGTAGTCAGCAAAGTATATCTTTTAAAATTAATAAACTTGTTGCAAAGAGGAATAAATTAAACTAGGGGGCCCTCCCCCTGCTCGCTAACGCTCGCCAACCCCCGGAGGATTGCTTCGCTGCGCGAACCTATACTCGATTCGCTCGCATCAATGAAGACACGTGTCCTAGCAGAAGGGATTAATTACAAAATATACTCCAAAAAAATATTTTTCAAATCTAAATTTGTTGTATTACATAAAAGATATATACAGTACCTCTGGAATCAGAATTTAAATGAAAACTTTGAGCAAATTTTTACTCGCAATGTGAGCGCTGCTTTGGAAATTGAATACCCAGCATGTTGTTTGTGTGTACATTTCCCCAGTACTCGAGCCACCCATACACTTTTTGACTGAGTTTGTTGTCGAAAGCTGTAGTGCATGCGTCTTGTTGTACTATAATTGTTAGCCTTGAAAAGGACCGTTTTTTAAATAGCCCTGAAAAGATCCTAAGCTTTCTTATATTTCTATTACAAACCGCAACAGCTCGTCTAAAATTCATTTTTTTCAATAAAATTTCATCCGATAACGCTATAGATTCAAAGGAGGCGCGAGGCTCCTAGTAAACAAACAATCGCACAATGTTGCCAAAACGCGGTAACGAATAACGTCTTTTTTGCGTGCCACGTAAGAGAAATATATATATAGATTACAACTAAACAAACATTATTGTAATCTTTCTTTCTATTATAACAAAAAAAATTGCAATCTTTTTTAGGTTTATTAGCTTTGTGATTGGTAATAGCGAGTCTTGTGATTCAATGGGATAATGAATTTGGAGCACGCGCAGACGATAAACACAGTTATGTTTTTTAATTGATTCATTCATAAAATTTGTGAGCACGCTCTATAAAATGAAAATATTAAGATGTACTATTGCAACAAACAACACGGAGAAGCTAAAACATTTAAAATTATGAGATTCCCTCTGAATTTTAACAGTATGTTGTGCTAAAATATTTCCTTTTTTATGAGTAAATGAGTTATTTTGTTCTTGACATTTTTAAAACAGTTTGTTTTTATTTACACTACTAGGGGGATCTGCCCCCTGCTCGCTTACGCTCGCCAACCCCCGGGGATTGCTACGCAATCCCATTTTGTTTTCTTCGCAAACCAACATTCCTTTCGCAGAGTGAAACTATCTAAATAATTCGTATTATCCTGTTTCCACTTTCCGGTCCATGACGTCACAGCGAGGGCTTCGCCCTTTGCTCGTTTACGCTCGTCGACCCCTGGGGATTGCTACGCAATCCCGTTTGGTTTGCTTCGCAATCCAATACTTCTTTCGCAAGTGATTTCACTTTTTTTTGCTTTAACACTTAATGCACCCTAAACTAATAGCCGCATCAGTAAAAAATCTTCTGTATCTTGTTCCCTGTACAATTTTAAGTAAACCGTGTTTATCTCCAAACTTTACGATCTGTACTTTGTACTTTCTCGGTAAACTGTCTGAGAACAGAGGGAAAAAATCGAGCCTTTTTCCTCGCCAAATAAAAAAAAATCGTTTGTATGGCAGTTGTTGCTACGATAAATTTGATATCAGGCAAACCCGATAGTCAAAAATGGAACTCACTACTGCTTGCTGAACCTGCTATGCAAACTGAAAAATACGAAATTTGTGTCACCAACTTTTGATTGCATAGAATTTATTTATCAATCAATTTTCAAAATAATTATACCGTTAGAAAGAGTACATTCTGAGGTATACTGCGATATTTTTAAAATTAAAAACTAATAGTAATATGATATAGATATGACAGTTTTAGTTTTGTATCGGAAATTATGATCTGAAAGTTCCGAAAATTGTATGACCCACTTTTAATTGCATCGATTTTATTTATAAACCAATTTGAAAAATAATTGTACCATAAGAAAGAGTGCAATGTAGTGTATTCAGTGATGTTCTCAAATTTAAAAAAAATAATGGTTTTTGCTGTAGATATAACGATTTTAACAAGAAGTAGCGAAAATATCCAAAGATTCCGAATTTTGTATGACCAACTTTTGATCGCATCCAATTTAATTATTAACCGATTTAAAAAATAATAGTACCGTAAGAAAGAGTACATTCTGAGGTATACTGCGATATTTTAAAAATTAAAAACTAATAGTAATACGATATAGATACGGCAGCTTTAAAAAAAAGTACCAAAAATGTCCCAATTTTTCCCGAATTTCAAAAAAATATTATCAAAAACCAAATTGAAATTTTAAAAAAAACTCAACGAGCTGCAAAAATTTACGTTGAGAGGTACTCTTAAAAAAAAACTCACGGCTTAAGACTGAAAATTTGTATGTGTTTTGCTCACTCGGGGATGAAATTTCGCTTCTTCAATTTTGACACTTAATAAACCCTAAACTAATAGCCGCATCGGAAAAAAATCTTAATAATTGTCCAGGGAATACGATGAAGAACAAACCATGTTAATTTTGTTTTTTTCCGATCAGTACTTTCTCGGGAAACCGTCTAAGAATCGAGCTAAACAACACAGTTTTCAATCCCGGGGAGGCGGAGGCGGTGGTAACATTTTTTTAATATAGAGAGATATTTCCGTGTATGAGCCGATAATTATTGGAACATTTTCTAAAGCTTTTCTAAAGAGTACCGGTGTCGGCTCTTAAATGGATCCGCTCATCTCGCAAAAAAAAGTAGGCAATCTTCCGTTACTCGTACGCATGCGATAAATATCGCAATGGGAAGGAAACCTTCAATTAATGTCGTACTAGAGGTCCGGGATCAATCCAGCAGCTATCCATATCTGGATGGATTGTGAAACAATCCCCTATCCCTCATTGTTGAAAAGTATTGTTCGCTAAGCGAACTAAATACACTGATGTCCAAAATTAACGTCACATACATAAAATCTGTGAGAACTGGAGAAATATTCAGTTTATTGCAACGAAATTTGACACAATATGATGAGAGAAAGCATGTAGGAACATAACAATATGAAAAAGAGTTGAATTGTTAATTAAGATACAGGTTATATCTAAAACGGTTAAATCATGATGCATTTATGTCGGGATAGATCTGTCTAATATGGAGTGTGGCCACCATGCACTGCTATACAAGTCTCACAACGAGCCCTCGTACTGTTAATGAGGGTGTCGAGAAATGCTTACGGCAATAAATTTCATTCTTCCAAGAGCGGCCTGGAGGGTTCTGAGAGGGGGTAACGTCATGGAATGGCTCTTCCTAGACCATCCCAAACATGTTCTATAGGATTGAGATCCGGAGACTTCGTGGTCCAGTTCATACGGCGAATATCCTCTTCTTCAAGAAAATCATTAACAATATGAGCTCTGTGTGGCCGCGCATTATCGTCCATAAAAAAGAAGTCCGGGCCCTCAGCACCTCGGAACAACCTCACATAGGGTTCAAGGACCTCGTCCCTATAGTGCTGTGCGGTAACACTAACCTTATCAAAGACGTGCAGTGGTGTTCGACTGCCCAACATGACGCAACCCCAGACAAGGATTCCTCTGCCAAATTGGTCGATTTCCCTTACGTTGTAGGGATGAGTGCGAGCTCAACGTTCTCTCCAGATGAAGACACGCCGAGAATCACTTAATGCTGAATCTCGATTCATCAGTGAAAAGGACAAGCCTTATTCTTGGGGTGTTCAAGAATGGTGTGTCCGGGTCCACGACAATCGGGCTCTCCTGTGTAATGCACTCAAAGGAAGACACACCACTGGACGCTGGGCGTAAAGGGCCCTCTCTGCTAGACGTCTGTATACTGTTTGCCTGGAAATTCTTTTTTCAGACGCTGGAGCAAGGTCACGAGAAAGCCCTGTAGCCGTTGTCTGCCTATGCCGTCATACACTTAATGCCAATTAGCGATCCTGTGCATGTGTAGTCGCTCTTGGGCGTCTTTGGCCGGTCTACCTGGTCATAGAACCACTTGTTTGGGATTGATTCCACAACCATGATACCACTTTTGGTGCCAGGTTTTGTTACACAGCTACGGATATTTGTGTTAATTTCTGTTGGAAAAATGTCGCTAGATCAGTCGAAGATTTCGGACGTAGTTCCCCAAACGTATCGCAACCCCAAACGTCTCTGTATAATTCCGATTTGAAAGAAACGATTTCACAAACATGATAAAAATTGCTTATTTAAGTATTTAATAATTTATATAATTTAGTAGATTGTGTTATACCCCAATGGTTGTTTCAACAAAACTCCCATCCAATTCTAAGAAATTTTTATGTGTCAACAAAATTGGATAGAATGAACCATCGGTTATAGTGAATTTTTCATTGGGTCCTGTGACGATTCACTAGAACGGGTTTGCGAGGTGAGTTTCGATCATCAATATGTTATTTCCTTGTAGATGACGTTTTAAATCTTTGAATGTTGAGCGAAAGAATTTTTCGCTTCTGCAGTGCGATACAGCATATTATATGAATGCGGCTGGAATCACACTCAAGGTGTAATCATCGAGCCACCTCTACTTGAGACCGCCCAGCTTCAAGCCTGCCAACAGCTCTCTGTCTCATCGAATCATCTAAACGTTGATGAGAACTCATTCTCACTGCAAACAATCAAACATGAGTTTTAACGCAATATTCACAACACTGCAAAAGAATATCCCACATACTTAAACGGTCAAATTCAACTTTGTTCTACAATACTAACGCCAAACACCATTTATTCCAAAAAGAAAGCTAACAGTGTGCTACCCGTTCTTCAAAATATATGAAATACAAATTTTATTACATTTTCTGGTAGCAATATTGAATTATTTTGAAAAACGTGTTGGTGACCTTAATTTTGGACACCAGTGTATGATTGCGTAGCAATCACCGGGGGTTGACGAGCGATAGCGATCAGGGGGTGGAAATAAATTACGCTTACATAGTAGTTTTAACTGCCACTAACTGTTAAAATTAATCGTTAACGCAATTTCTAAAAATTAAGTAATCGTAATTAAAATTAATTGATAATTGTAATGATTAGTTAAAAGCTTAAGACAAAAATTATAATTTTGACGGTTGATAATAACTGTTATTGAAGATTTGAAATACATCGAACACTGTTATCCTAAAAAAAACAGTTAACACTATTATCCTAAAAAAACAGTTAACACTGTTATCCTAAAAAAACAGTTAACACTGTTGTAAATTAAATAATAGTTGTCAATGTCATTATAAAGTAACATTTAACGTTTTTAGAATTAAATTACAGTAAATATTGTTATCGTATAAAAACTGTCTTACACAGAAGCAGACGACACGAATTAGTTCTCCCTCGTTAGGCCTGTGAAGTGTTTTAGACCACGACCACCACAAAAAGATACTTGGCTTCACTAAATTACGTGATACCTGGAAATTCGATTACTTTACATGTTATGAGCGTCAACTTAGCTGTATTCAGGATACTTAGCACTATTCAATTTTTAGCGACCCTTTTAGCGCTTTACTTAGTCTTGGATAAAGAAGTTCTTACCTAAGTTGTCTAGCACAAAGGCGGAAAAAAATGTTGATGGGTTGAAATGTTGTTTTGCTTTATTTAAAATCCTATTGGAGTTTCTTCCCGGAGTGAAATGAACTCTCTCTTAGGGTTGTGATACACGGGGAGACTCGTGAATCACGAGGAACCAGGACGCAATTACATATTTTCGTCACGACCAGTCAGGCGCGTTCCAAGCAATTCCGCAGGTTTCCTTACTTATCAAGAAAAAAAAAGTGAACCGGAACTACTCAAGTTGACCTGAATGTCCCCCGAGTGAGAAAAAAAAATAGATTCACGCGTTGGCCTGAGTTCTAAAGTCCCGGATGAACAACTAAAGGAAACTAGTTATCGAAACTGTACCTTTCGGCCTTTTCTTTATTCTGAATAAATTTTAAAAGCTTCAATTCCTCGCTTATCGAACAATTTGTTTAACGACCCGGTCGCAAAAACGTACCTCGATTATTAAGTGAGGAGGCCTAAATAACACTACTCGGAAATTTCATAATAATCGTATGAAGAAATTGAAATTGTGAAGCATTGTTTAGTTTCTGTAGTGTTTAGGTAGCTAAACATTTTCAAACTTCATACAATACCAGTTCAGTACATACACAATGCACATAATATCGGTTTAACATGATCACATCGTGAGGTTCAAGCAGCTGGTGTTACTAAGTAACATTTAGAATGAAACAAAAGGACCTAAATAAGAGGTATCGTCTTATCCCACACAGATGAATGTAAAGTCCAGACTTCTTGAATGAAGCGAGTAGTATGGTAATAAAGAAAGCTATTGTTGTAAATTTGAACAACAACTGTTTGAATTTTCCGATTAATTAGCATTTGATCTCCGATCCCTTCCTTTGTTGCGAAAAATATTGACTCGAATCCGAATTCCTCGTCATCGTAGTTCCCAGAAATATTCGCAAATCTATCATACTCGGAAATTTATTTCCACGAATCGCATTAATGGTTCAGCAAATTCAATACGAAAGCAAGCGCTCTTTTATTGGTGCTGATATAAGTGGCACCATTTCATGCTGTCGAGTGCTGATATTAGCTGAAACTAATTCCTAGGACGAAAAGATTTCAATAGCAACTCCCATGTCGACCCAATGATCCAGGAAAATCCTTTTCAGAAAACAAAAGATTTAGTAAGAAACCATAAGTATCGAGATTTCCTAGTAGTGCTGGACACACATAATGATTAAATAATTACATCTTTCTAATATATCCATGGATTCTTTCAACCTTTAGAAAGATTCTATTAGCACTTTGGTAAATATGTACACTCACTGCGAAAAGTTAAGCACGTAGAGGAAAATGTTAATTCCCAGAAGCCAATCCGAGTGTGAGAGTCTGCTACACATGAATGGGCTGTACGCCCGGATACCACGAACTTGTGTTCCTCTATCCGTCCAAACCAAAGGGGCACGATTAAAGTAGCGTCGGAAACATGTGAATTAGTCTGTGTCTTATTGGGCTAACGTTATGATCACAGATGCGTAGAGATTTGTCCTGGAGCCAGATGACAAACGTGTAAGGGTCTGGAGAGAACAAGGAACACGCAATCCGCCCAAGAACATCATGGAGCATCACGTATTCCAAGGTGGAAACATCCTGCTGTGGGCCGGGATTTCGTTTGGTTATCGCATCTATAGACGGGGTTCTGTGACAGTTGTCCGGTATCCGGATGAAGTCCTAGAACCCATTGTGAGATTGAACGCTGCAGCAGTTAGTATTTCATTCGTTTTAATCGATGATAATGCAAGTCCGCATAGCTAGCACTGTCGACGACTACCTGGAGAGTGAGGCGAAAATTGTATTTTAAAGTAAAGTGTTTAATGCTTCTAAAATGCATTTGAGATTGTTATACAGGGTATTTCAAAGCTCCCTATGCATATTTCAACTCCGAGAGACTTACACGCACATATACGTCCTCCAAACTGTAGTCTTCCCTGCATGACTCTCGACCAGTTGCGATATATTTGACCAGTAGAATCTCTCGTAAGATTCTGTTCACCCTGTAAATATGGTTATTTTGTCATTTTGTGTGTTATGGAGGGAAAGGAACACTACTCGGAAATTTAGTGACACTCAGTTTATCTCTCTCTCTCTCTTTACATGTCATGATACCTTCTGGGGACAGAAAGACACAATTAGAAGAAAAAAATATTTAATTAAACATTGGGGATATTTGGCAGGGGATTTGATAGAGAGCTGTCAAGGAGGTCACACAAACGTCGACATGTTGGAGACGTGACATCGATGGCGATGTTTTGAAAACATTGATGTTTTATAAAAACATTGATTTATTGAACCCAATGCTTATTTAACATAGAAGTTTTTACACTGTCGATGTTTTTACGTTGTCGATGTTTTATTTTTAAATGAAAAAAGTACCGTAGTAAAAACTAAAGAGATAACTGTGCAACTAAATAACATTTGTCAGTAATGGCGACATAAGTCCCATCAGAAAGAGTTTTTTCCTTAACTGATGGGTTAGTTGGTAAAAAAAGAAATGGGCTTAACGAGGAGAAAATGAACAAACTTCTTTATTTACACACTGTAAATAACAAATATTGAGGTATATAATAATTACAGGCCACAATATATTTTTATTTACAGTAAATAAAAAAAAATGTTTATTATGTTTTCCCCATACATAATTTGATAAATAATTAATAATAACCAACAACAATTATTTTATATACCTCCCTACTTATACTTATAGTTAGTAGTACCTATGTCAAACTGAGGTAAATATTATTTTCTTTTGCATTAGTCAATTCGAAAACAAAGGTTTGTTGATTGTTCGTATTAATGTTTTTGTGATTTTGTTTAGACATGTAAAAAAAATCTTAGTTATTAATGTTAGAGATTACTAAACCAGTTTTTTAAAAAATGGGGAAAAGTTTAAATACATCGACGTTTAAAAACATCTATGTAAATATTTAAACTCGGGAGTTCTCAGGTCGGGGGTTGAGGTTAAGAAGAGGATTCTTCCTCCTCGAGATATATTTCACTAACCTACGTGGCACATAAATTAAGATTATTTGTTGATTGGAGAATATGTCAAGAAAAGCACAAAACGAATTAAATTTAACTCGTATTCGATTTATACGCCAATTCTACTGCTTCAATTAAACATGTGTGATTTGAACTAAGGCACAACAGAACATTCCTAAGCTGCTCAGATCTCACCTTTCTGAAGAAGCCTTTTAGCTATCTGAAGACAGAGATTAATCAGAAATCTGAAATATAGGATTCAACGCAGAAAAGAAAATATGAGCGAAAATAGGTTTAATGTGAGAGGAAGAAAAGACGTAAAATGTAGTATTGTAATGTCGTTCAGAATCAGAAAATAGTTACGTGACTGATATGTACTTTT
This sequence comes from Metellina segmentata, assembly GCA_947359465.1. Taxonomy (NCBI): domain Eukaryota; kingdom Metazoa; phylum Arthropoda; class Arachnida; order Araneae; family Tetragnathidae; genus Metellina; species Metellina segmentata. The sequence goes on from OX375881.1 coordinate 34,714,724, forward strand.
TGTCATGCATTTTATTAGAAATAAAATGCATGACAGAAGAAGAATTAAAAATAAAACCTTTAATGGTTTCATCAACCATTAAAAGTACACTGTAGTAAATTTACACAAAAGTATAAATCGAAAAGCTGTTACATATTTTGGATTATTTTATTTCTATTAGAGAAATGCAATCAAAATTAATTGATTATGAATGCAATATATTTAGCCAGATTAAATGTGGATAATGTAGTTTGGCCTGAAAGGACCTTGGTAATTAGAGAAGTTTAGAGCTGGATCTATGCGAGGATCTGCTAGTACCTAAAATGTACTAAACTCTCAATCTCTGGAAATTTTTCATTAAATTTCTTGTTAAAAAAGTATTTTTGCATTTTGAAGATTTCAGAGACTAAAGATATTTGAGAATCCTTAAATTTAAGTTATAAGCACGACACCGTCATAATTACATTTTCTATTTAATTCCAAACATTTAGGGAAACAGGTAGTTTGTAAATAATTATACCCTTCTGTCCCAAAATAATTGTCGAAATTGTACATTTTTGTTTTGAATGCTGAAGCGTTTCTTCAATGTAAAGTGAACTGTAGAACTATAGCAACGAGGACATTTGTTAATGGAATATGACAACCGGAGAATTCCAATCTATCTTCCTTTTTCATTGCAAACAAAGTTCAAAAAATTTGTTTCAGAAGTTTCACCTGCTAGGAAAATTCGAACATATTTTTTTTCATGCAAAAATATCACGGAAGTATAATCTCATACAGAAGTAATGCCTACAAAACTGCGCATGTTAAGAAAGAAAAACTAAAATTCCAAGTTAATCTTCCAAGTATTTTAATTGAATTCTGAATTAATTAAAAGTCAAATGCTGTCATATTGTGTAATATTTAACCATGCTACAAAAATAAGCCTTTTAATTTTAACGATTGAATCTTTTCCTTTTCCATCTCTTTAGCAAGTGTGGCCACTATTTGGCAATAAAAGTCAAGTATTAAATGTTATACTTGCTTAGGAAAAGTGTGTACCATTTTCCTAATAATTTATCCGTCATCTGAGATTTAATACTTTTAAAGCAAGATTTCTTTTTAAAAAATTATTCACCAAAAAAATGCTTATATCTCTCCTGGTGGTTGTCTTGACTAGATATCTCGTCATTACCAGAACTGACAAGATCTTGATGACGAGATATCTCGTCATTAGATGAAAACTGATGATTGTAATTGGCAAGATGTCTCATCACGAGAAAAGTGCCCAGACCTTGATCTCGTCAGCATAAAAAAAAACCAGTAATATTTTGATGACGACATACCTTGCAATTAGCAAAGTTGGTCATATCATGGTAGACGAGATATCTCGTCCAAACCCCTTCTAGTGTTGAATATCTCTCTTCCAATAAGTCTGTAAATTTTGTTGAATCTGTCGTTCTTTTAAGATTTTGAACACTAAAAGTATTTCTCTTTTTTTTTTTTAATTATTTTCTTGTATTACATTTTGAACGCTAAAAACATTAGTATATTAATAAATTTAATACTTCCAAAATAATTAGTTTGGAATTTGGAAGTATATGTAAATTATCTTGTGAAGTAATAGGAGTATATCTGAAAAATGCTCTTTTATTCTCTAATAAAATAGATTATGTAAATAAGGAAGTAAATATGTGTTACTCAATGTGCTTTGTTTAATTTGCTTTTTTTCTTATTTCCAGGAACTTAAAGAAAAATCCTTTGAAAGCACTTAAACCTGGGGCTTTTGATGAACTACATCAATTAAAGCATATGTAATAACAGTGTTTTGTGTTTTCCTATTCCCTAATTTTTCTCATAAAAAATCATCTAGGCTTTTCTTTTCCCATGCGACGCAACTTTTTTGTTTTGAGATAAGATGGAAGAATTTAATTAGATTTCTAGAATACGTAAAATATTCGGAGTTTGAGAACTAACGAATTTAGAGTGTGCATAATCAAATTCTTAAAGCTCTTAAAATTAACGTATTCCATATTAAAATTGTTCTTGAACAATTTATTTTGTTTGCAGTATTGAATTGAAAATCGAATGTTCCATCCAAGTACATATTTTATGTAATCTCCAATATAATAGCTTAAATCTAGAGATGTCGATAAACTGAAACCGAAAATATTTCTTGAGATGCTGATCAATGGAAATTATGAAATGGGATTAAGTTTTGAAGTTTACAAGGACCTGTTATTTATTTATATATATATATATATATATATATATATTAGTTAAATTTTTACTTATTAAATGCAATACATTTTATCACTCTTTGCAGTACATAAATTCATATAAACTGTGAACTAAGTAAATAAAAATTATGAATAACCGTAAACTCAGATTATGAATAAAATATGTAAGTATAGATTACAAATGAACTAAGGGAACATACATTACAAATATAATAAGTAAAAACTAACAAATTACAAATAAAATAAGTATAAATAAATAAAAATAATATAAATTACAAATAAATAATTAAAATTACGAATAAAGTTATATAAATTACAAATAAAGTAACATAAATCACAAATAAAATAAATAAATATGATACAAATAATATTGGTTACAAATAAAACACAAAAATAAAAAAATATTTGTATAAATTACAAATAAAATAAATAAATGTAATAAAAATAATATTGATTACAAGTAAAACACATAAATGAAAAAAATATTTATATAAATAAAAAATAAAATAAATAAAAATAAAAAGAGCGTATATACAAAGGGCATTCCATAATAACTGAGAGTGAATTTTTTACGCAGTGGCAACACCGCGAAACTAAATTATAAAAGTATAGGCGATTTTTTCAAACTGTTAACTGTACAACTATAAATATTCCAAACGAAGCAGACAATTTTATTTTCCTAGTTTCGTGCATGTTTAAATAACTGTTTTTATTTGCCCTACAGAAATGGAGGGAGGGATTCAAAGTTAAAAAACGAAATGCGTTCTGATATAAAAATTTGCTATCGTTTGGGCAAAACAGCTTCAGAAACAATTACGTTAATGAAAGAAGTTTACAAAGACAAATGATTTGGTGAGTCTACGATTTTTAGATGGCATGGTGATTTCAAAAAAAGGTTGTTTGTCTGCAGAACTTGTTACTAAGCCTGGCCGACCAGATAGTGTTGTGAATGATCGAAATGTTAACACTGTGTGAGCAATTTTGCAAGAAAATTGGCGAATGATATATGAAGAGATGGCGGCATCAACTAACATTTCGAAAACGTCGATATTTCGCATTTTAAGCAACAATTTACAGCTTCACCATGTTTGTTCCAGATGGGTCCCTCATCTCCTTACTAAAGAACAAATGAAAACAATAATTCACCTAAGTTGTGAGTGGAAACAGATGCTTCAAAATGATTCGAATTTCCTAAAGACTGTAATAACAGGTGATTAAACTTGGGTACATCATTTTGATCCTCTTACCAAAGGAAGGTGTATGGAAACACACTGATTCTCCTCCTCCGAAAAAAATCCGACAAACCAAATCTGCTGGAAAGGTCATGATGATTATTTTCTTTGATCAAAAAGGTGTAATCGATCAGTATGCTGTGCCTCCAAAAACTACTGAGAATGGTGAATATTATATTTCAGTTTTGAAAATTTTGCGACAACACATATCGAGAAAGCGACATGAACTGGTAGGGAGTTCGACATTACATCACGATAATGCTCGCCCGCATATCACTACGTCTGTTCAGCAATATCTTAGTAAATGCAATATTAAAATCATGCCACATCCCCCTTACAGTCCAGATCTCGCACCATGCGATCGATTTCTGGCTGTTCCTGAAGGTGAAGCTCCGTGGTAGAAAATTTAATACAGATTCTGAAGTTATTTCAGCAGTGCAGGGTTCTTTGAAGCAGCTTTCAGAAAAAGGCTTCTCTACTTGTTTTGAAAAGTATGTTGAACGATGGAACCGTTGCATATCATTTGAGGGAAGGTATTTTGAAAAGAATGATGTATTTTTTTTCTGTAAATATATTTCTTGATTTTTTATGATCATTTCTCTCTCAGTTTCAAAATCTCAGTTTTTCTCAAAAAAACTCAGTTTTTATGTAACGCCCTTTGTATAAACACTTAATTTTAACTATATATTCTCACTATTAAGTTTAATGGTTCATCCAAGAGCATAAATAAACTTCTGTCATTTCCATTACACTGTTTAATTACGCAATTCCTTGGGTTTGTGGTATAGTGGTTAAGATGTTAGCCTCTAGATCGGAAGCTTCCTGGTTCGAATCCGGATCCGGGCATGGATGTTTGCAAGCGTATGGTGTAGAGGCGGCTGGTGCACCTTAAATCTGTCGTGGCCGAAAGTCATCACGTTGGATTGGTGTGGAAGTTTGGAGAGTGGGGTGCCAGCTCAGGTGTTGCTTCGTCATCTGACCATGGTTCAAATTACGAGGTGTTGTCCTCGGTTCTTTCCCTGAAGGGATTGATCCCGGACCGTCGTCAATAGCCCGTTGTGTTGCTCTAGTACGACGTTAACTAAAATTACCATTACCTTGGGTTTGAATGAAATTGAATATTCGTTTAACACATTTTAAACCATTTCGAAAATGTATAAAACTATTTATTTAGAATATAATGATTGGCAATGGCCTAAAGAAGTTTCACTAGATCACTAGATCCGATTAATTATTTGATGACAACAATCAATTGTACGATATTCCTTACTAGCAAGAATAGACATCAATCCATGAAGGATAGACACGAAATACCTAGTCTCACTACACTGAATTGATTGGTTTCAAGCGGCATATGTTCTAGGAACCTTGATGTGCGGATTCATAGGATAACATTCATGTTCCTCAAGTATATAGATGGCTCTTGTCCATGCATAATATGCAACAAAATCGTGTTTGTAGAGGAAGGTACCATTATTAACTTGTCTGTTGGAGCAATGCCTTTTCAAGAGGAGACTTCTGTGTACATAAAGTAGCCTGAACGATCGATCGACCCTAATCCAATGAGCGCATGTGGGATTTTTGGGGGAATATGAAATTAGTAGTTCATTTCCGAGCGATAGAGAAGTGTTTGGTGTTTAATCTACCGGGCTTATTAAAAACATATAAACAAGCTAGAACTTCAAACATTACTACGCATTCCCCACTATTGTATTAATACAGTAAAACTAAAGGTAATCGTAATTTTTAGTTAACGTCGTACTAGAGCAACACAACGGGCTATTGACGACGGTCCGGGATGCGTATTTAGAAACCCTGGTGCTTGCAGCACAAAACGGAAATACGTCATTACATAGATGCGCAGACGCGTCCGCGCACGCAAACACAGCGAGCCTAAACAGTAAACACGACCCTCGCTCGTATTGATATTGAGAGATGTGTAATGGCCGTTTTATCTAAAAATTAATAATTGTTGGGTTTACATTTCTTTTAGCAAATGAAAAATGTATTAAATAAAGCCATAATGGTGAACAACTGTGTGTGTAGCATAACTCCATATAAACAAACACGTGTATCTGAAATTTGAAGAGAGAAGTTGGGTTACACATGTACACACAACTTTTTTCATAAATCTTACTTCTTTTTTACTTGGGCATTAAAAAGTATGAATAAATTATTCGTTTCTCTTTTTCACACACAAAAAAAAAAAAACATTTTCAGTTGGAATTAACTTAAAGATGAGTGTGAAGAAGTTCAGGGCGAGTTCTGTCGACAAAGTACTAATAGAGCCAAAATGTTTAAAATCACTTATTTCTTTTTACTTTTGGCAGTAAAAAGTTAGTATTATTTATTGCTTTCACTTTTTCACCAAGAAAAACATTAATAATTCTAATTTACTAAAAGATGAATGAAAAGTCCACGGTGAAATACTTGGAAAAAGCTGCACACACATTTTCACACATCTTTTTAAAAAATGCTTACTTCTTTTTAATTTTGATATTAAGAAGTTCGAATTAATTATTACTTTCACTTTTTCACCAAGAAACACCATTAGTAATTCAAATTTACTAAAAGAGGAGTGGGAAAAGTTCACGGTGAAACCCTTTCACAAAGCTGCATACTCATTTTCACACACAACTTCTCTAAAAATGCTTACTTCTTTTTACTTTTGGGATGGAAAAGTTTGTTTTTATTAATAGTTTCACCTTTTTACAAAGAAAAAACATTAACACTTGAATTTCACTAAAGGATGAGTGTCAAAATGTTCATGGTGAGCTAGATCAACAAAGTACTTTCAGAGCCAATTAAAAAAAAAGCTTCATTCATGTTTTTTTGGGCAGTTATAAATTTGTATCTGTGTTTACTTTGAATTATGTACCAAGAAATAAGTTTAATTGTAGGAAATAACCAAAACTTGCATGAAAAAACTACACAGTGAACTGCTTCGACAAAGTTGAACAGACACATTCATACCCCAAATTTTTATAAATGTTTTTATCCATAATATTTTTGCATCAGTAAGTCTCTTTTATTGTATACTTTGTTTTATATACCTTGGAAATAGTTTATTAATTAGAATTAACACAAAGGTTCATGTAAACATCTCAAAATGAGCTGTCTTTATTATGTTAACACAGCATGTTAGAAAGACACACAAAATATTCAAAAAGTGCCAATTTCTTGATTTCTTTTGCTTGGATAGGTTGCAAATGATAAATACTTTCTGTTTTTCACAAACAAAACTGTTAGAAAGTTGGAATTATGTAAAAAGTACATGAAACAAGTTCACGGTGAAATGCATCGACAAAGCTGAACACATACATTAAGACCTAGTATTTTTATTAATTGCTTTTTCCAATATATTTTTGCATCAATAAGTTGATTTTATTATGTTCTTTCTTTTCTATATATTTTGTAAATAGTTTATTACATAGAATTAGTATAAAGTTTTAAGGTAACATGTCAAAAGCAGGCGACTTCATAATGTTAACACATCCAATTTAAAATACACACAAAACCTCTAAAAACGACTACTTTCCTCATTCCTTTAATATTTATACTTTGCAATTATCGAATAGTTTGTGTTTTTGATCAAGAAAAACATTTAATGTTTTGAATTATTAAAAAAGTGCATGAAACAAGTTCACGGTGAAATGCTTCAACAAAGATGCACAGACACTTTCACACCCAGAATTTTTATTTATTGTTTTTTACCCAATTTTTTGCATGAATAACTTGGTTTTATTATGTTCTTTGTTTTCTATGCATTGGAAAGAGATTATTAATATAATTAAATGAAAATTTCATGGAAACATGTCAAAATCACCTGCCTTGACAATGGTAACAGAGTATATTAGAATCAAACACAAAACTCTAAAAAGTGATCATTTCTTGATTCACTTTGGATTGACAGGTTGGAAATCATAAATGCTTTCACTTTTTCACCCAGAAAACATTTTATAAAGTTAGAATTAATTAAAAAGTACATGAAACAAGTACTCAGTGTAAATGCATTGATGAAGGCGAACACACTTATGAGACCCAGAACTTTTATTTTTTGTTTTTTTCCAAAATTTTTTGGCTTTAATAACTTTCTTTTATTGTGTTCTTTCTTTTGTATAACTTGGAGTTTATTACAAAGAATTAAATGAAAGTTACATGAAAGCATGTCAAAATCATCTGCCTGAATAATGTTGACACGGCAGTGTAAGTAAACACAAAACCCCTATAAAATGGTAATTTCTTTAACATGTGTGCATGGACATGTTGCAATTGTTAAGTAGATTGTATTTTTCACCAAGAAAAGATTCTAATAGTTGGAATTAAATAAAAAGTACACGAGACCAGTTCACGGTGAAAAGAGTAAATGACTCGTCAACGGCGTGGCGTCGTATGCCGGAACGCGGGTTTGCTTGCGCGGGCGCGTCTGCGCATCTATGTATATGACGTATTTCCGTTTGTGCTGGAAGCGCCAGTGTTTCTAAATACGCGTCCGGGATCAGTCCCTCAAGGGAAAGATCCGAGGACAACACCTCGTAATTTTGAACTATGGTCAGATGACGAAGCAACACCTGAGCTGGCACCCCACTCTCTAAACTTCCACGCCAACCCAACGTGAGGACTTTCGGCCACGACATATTTAAGGTGAGCCGCCTCTACACCATACGCTTACAAACATCCATGCCCGGATTCGAACCAGGAACCTTCCGATCTAGAAACTAACATCTTAACCACTATACCGATTGGTCGGCAGTAGTAAAACTAAAAGATAATACTTTAGAATGCTGCACAATTCTATCGCATACTTGAATTTTAATCTTTCGACAGAGGCTTTTCAAATTGGTATATATTTAAGATTTATTTCCAACTCACATTGCACACCAACCTAACAATTAATGCGTAATTCTTGCTTTCGCAAAATTAAATCGAATTTCACATTTTATTTATTTGATTAAGTATATAAATTATGTGCTTAATTTAACTTGTAAATTATTTTTGTGAATGGATATATCTTCATGTATTTAGCAAAGTAGGATATAATCATGACTAGATAGTAATGCCATGGATCTTATTTCAGATACTTTGACGAATTCCACCTGTGCTCGCTAGCTCTGCATGTCCGCGTGTGTGAACCACGTGGGGACGGAATCAGTAGCATAGCCCACCTGTTGGACAGTGTCGTGCTGCGCGTCAGCGTGTGGCTCGTGGCAATGGTTGCTGGACTGGGCAACGTAGCCGTCCTGGTGGGACGGTTCCTATTCGCTGAGCCTAACGAAGTCCACTCGTTCTACATCAAGAACCTCTCTCTGGCAGACCTCCTCATGTCCGTCTACTTGTTCGTCATTGCTGCCTACGACGTGGTCTTCAGGGGGCACTACATCCACCACGAGACGAGTTGGAGACACAGTTGGCAGTGCAACCTGTGTGGATTCCTGTCCACCCTTAGCAGCGAGTCGTCTGTGCTCATACTTACAATTATCACTATGGACAGGTAATAAAGACTTCAACAACCAAAAAGAGTTATTAGTATCTTTATAAACAAATTAATATCTGTTAGATATTTAAACCTCCTGATGGTTGTCTAGGTGAGGTATCTCGTCCTTGGCTAAACTGACTAGATCTCGATGGACGAGATATCTCGTCGTTTTTCGTGATTAGAATAAAACCGAGCAGATCCTGATCTCATATTCATCAAACAATCGACATTATCTTGAAGATGAGGTATATCGTCATTAGCAAAATTAGTCGGATCCTGATGGTCGAGATACGCTGTCGAAACCATTTGGTAATGGTAATTTTTAGTTTACGTCGTACTAGAGCAACACAACGGGCTATTGACGACGGTCCGGAATCAGTCCCTTAAGGGAAGGATTCGAGGACAACACCTCGTAATTTTGAACCACGGTCAGATGACGAAGCAACACCTGAGCTGGCACCCCACTCTCCAAACTTCCACGCCAACCCAACGTGAGGACTTTCGGCCACGACAGATTTAAGGTGCACCAGCCGCCTCTACACCATACGCTTACAAACATCCATGCCCGGACCCGGATTCGAACCAGGAACCTTCCGATCTAGAGGCTAACACCTTAACCACTATACCGTTTGGTCGGCCGAAACCATTTGGAGGGTTAAGGGTGGTAACACACGAAATGACATGGAAAACGTATGCTTTTTGTTACTATTTGGCTCGCGAATTGGATGGCGCGGTTCTAGTAATCTAGAAAGAAAAAGGGAACCCGGGTCAGAACCTAAGATCCTAGTTGGTGAGATGGCATAACTTGTAAATTGTGTCGGAATCACGGATCGTCGACCGTTGCTGAGGACAAGTATTCATCAACCAGGTCGCCTTGCTGTTTTTATTAATCTCTATATATATAATAATCTTACGTGGCACGCAAGAAAGATGTTATTTGTTATCGAGTTTTGGCAGCATTGTACGATTGTTTGTTTACCACGAAGCCTCGCGCCTCAATTGAATTTATAGCGTTATCGGATGGAATTTTATTGAAAAAAAAATGAATTTTAGTCCAGCTGTTGCAGTTTATTATTAGAAATCAAAGAAAACGGAGGATCATTTCAGGGCCATTTAAAAAACGGTCCTTTTCAGGGCCAACAATTATAGTTCAACAAGACGCTTGCGCTATAACTTTCGACAACAAACTCAGTGAAAAAGTGTGGGTGACTCGGAGAGTGCTGGAAATGTACACACAAACAACATGCGGGGTATTCAATTTCTAAAGCAGCGCTCACATTTCAACTCAAAATTTGCTCAAAGTTTTTATTTGAATTCTGATTCCAGTGTACTGTATATTTATTTTCTGTAACACATCAAATTTAGATTTGAAAAATATTTTTGGAATATATTTTGTAAACAATCCTTTCTGCTAGGACACATGTCTTCATTGTTGCGAGCGAAGCGAGCATAGGTTCGTTCAGCGAACCAATGAGGATTGCAAAGCAATCCTCCGGGGGTTGGCGAGCGTTAGCGAGCAGGGGGGCGGGCCCCCTAGTTATATTATAAAACGTAATATATAGCCGTGTTACGTATTTGAGTTCAGGCCTGTTTATAAATCCTCTACTTTAAACGTTTGCTGTGTCTCTTTGAGCGTCACGATAATTCTGAAAAGTGTAGCATTACTTTTCCCACAAACTCATACAAATTAACGTTCATCAGCACCCTTTGTACAAGACTTTGTTTGGTTCTATTCGAAATCGCAACCCTCCGTTTGCTAATCCGTTATTTTTTCAACTGGGCAGTCGTGGATCCTAATATATTGCGATCCGTACTGAGGGTTAAAATTGCTACACTGCAAAAATTATCCGTTGTTTTTACGGACTTTTCCCGTATATTTGACGGTTTAAAGCTGTTTTGTTGACAAAACGGTTTTTTACCGTTTTTCACTCTAGCCATATACGGTTTAAAACCGTCAGTTCAAATTCGCGTTCTCGTCATTACGGTATTGCTTTGCGTACGATAACTTTCCCTTTTCTTAAATCATTTTAAGATTATTTTCTACACTTGCTCTTATTTTTCAGCAATTATTTTATGGTTTTGAACATCATGTAAATAAAAGTGCGATTCGACTTTTATTTAAGCTTTTCGTTATTCATCAGTTGGCAACCAGGTCGTATGTTGTGTGGGCGCCATTTTTGATCGACGAGTGCTCAAATAGTTTCAACTCTAATTATCAGGTGAGCTTTTACTTACTTTTCATGCTCCTTTTGTTAATTTTTAGAAATTAGATTCTTACCGTAATGTCTGTGTTTAAATGTGAACTCTGTAATTTCAAAACAAAATTAATCAAACCCTATGTTGTCCTCTGGAGTTTGCATCGAAATGTTCACGGAGTAACATTCCCTTATGGTGCTCAATCTTGCCATCTCTGTTTTAAAAACTACAGGTTGTCCTAAAAGTTCCCGTACTCCAACTTTAAAAATAATTATTGCCCGTGTTTTTTTTTTAATTATTGAATTTTATCGGCTCTTTAATTTTTATCGTTTCATTTTCTTTGCACTCAAGTTGTTCGATAATAAAGTTCCACGTCATTTTGTTCTTCATTGCAAGATGAATTTCACGCATTCAGAGAATTGCGCTGTTTTAAACTTATTTTGAATGCAAATAATTTTAGCGACATAAATATCCAAGTGATGCAATACCGAGTAAATATGGATCATTTTGAAATTAAATAGAAATTTGACAGTCAAAACTTTTTGAAAAATAAAATTAAAGTTTTAGAATTTATTTTATGTATTTATGTCATGTTAGGGCAATGAAGTTGTGCAACTGAAACAGGTCAAGACAATATTTTAAGCAAATTAAAGCCAATTTTTTATTTCCTTAAAACGTGGGTGACGAGATGTTTGAGATTCATCTAACACAATGTAAATAGTCTTCAGGTATTTAATCAAAAATGTACTATTCATGAGTATTCATTGTCAGTTGTTTTAAAATTGCCATAACCTCATCTTGAACTGTTGCTTCACATTCTTCATAGGAAACAAATTTGTTTTTAGTGTCATGTCATCTCGACATGAAGCGGATCTGGTAAGAAGCTTCAAAACATTCAATGACATTTGCCACATAATAGCAAACACTCTTTCTACCAAATACTTTGACAATTACATATTCATTAAATGCATTTGAGTCGGGTCGCAAAGATTCAGACAATGAGTAGAATGACAGAACATTAAGTTTTTCACTATTTTCAATTTATCTATGTAATGTGATTTGGTCATGTGAATCTCTGAAATGCACATGTTGTATCTCCCAAAATCAACATGTATCAGTATCTCATCTGTTCCAAGGTTATCTTTAGGTTGAAAATTGACCTGTATTGATGGGACTATGTTGCAAACATGCTTCATGAAGTAACGAAGCATATCATTAAATTTATTAACTAGCGCTTTGACTTCTATTTCAACTTTTGATTTAACCACTTTCTTAGCTGACTTTTTTTTATTTATTTCACTGTAAACTTCTTTCCTCTTCCATTGCTCAACACATGTAATCATTTGTCTCAACGTGTTTGTTAATGCACTTCTTTCCAGACATTCTTCTTCACTTTTTACTACATCCTGACAGCAGAGATTTAACCATCTAATCTAAATCATTGTAATTAAGAACTTTGAGGCTTTTTAATTTTTCAAAAGTTAACAAAACATTTTCATGCTTTTCACATGCACATGTTTCTTACATCAGGTTGCAATACCCAACAGCTTCATCTGGGTTAACTACTCCACTCTGTTTGGTGGAATATTAATTTTTTTTTCCTTCAAACAAAATTTTCTTGTCTTTTCAACCTATTTTTTTTGCTGAGCCCTCTTTTATGTCGTAAAGTTCTGGATCATTTTTAATTATATTTCTTTTTCGCTAAGACTCCTTCCAGACTTTCCTAAATCTGATTATATCAGATTTCTTAGACATGGTACCAACTAGGCCAGATTGACATGATACCAACTGGTACTATGTCAGAAACAACAAAGAGAATTTCAGTCATGAGGATACTTAAATTATCTCCCAACTCAATGGCATATTTTTAAGGAAAAATTAAAAGATTTTATCAGCGTACATAATCAGACCCAAAGTTACAAGTGTTCAAACATTGTAAATCAAATAAAGCTGTTAGGCTTTATTCTACAGGTTCAAATCAGAACCAATTGGCAAGTTAAATCGGTACTGGCTAGAGAAAAAACAATTGGACTGCTTATTTGTTTACCCAAGATTGTTCTTACTTTAATAAATAACCATTTATAATCACTATTTTACCATATCATTGTACAAATTCCTGATAAGAAATATTTGCTCACCTCCATGGAGGTGAAATTTCAATGGTTGGACCACATTTATGCCTAACCTAAAACAATCCCAGCCATGTGCTTTGATTTCCAGATTGTTTTGTACATTTTCTAACTATATGTTGTTGAAAAAAGTTCAGCAATAAATGAAAATATATTAAGTTAAAAAATGCCATGGCAGTGACATTGTTAAAAGAACTCAAGAATTTTCTGAGTGCAAATATAAGAAACAGACAAAATCATACTTGCTATTGAGTCAAAGATATCTTACAGTAAAGATGGCTCATTAGAGCTTCTTTTAATTACACTTTCAGACATGTACTGCCTTCTAGTAGACTTTTTTAAAGGTTATTTACTTTTTATGCAGAGCTGACAAAAATAGTAGGGACAAAATAATTTACTGATTTTTCAACATTAAATTTAATGAAAAATATAATAATTTCTGGTGCAATGAAATGAAAACTGTTAACAATGAAACTATTAATATTAAATACAGCTATTAAATAAAGGAATTTTTATACTTTTTAAGTTTCAACTATATTTCTTAACCTAGAAACAGGGTTAAGAACAGCCACGGAGGTGATATTTTCCATGTTTAATTCACTTTTTTAAGTATAAATATGCAAATATTTATTCACTTGAAGATATCTGATGAAAATATACTCAATTAAGATCTATTACTATTGTATAAAAATCAATTGACACATGAAATTCATAAAAAAAAAAATACATGTGATTCAAATTTTCACTTAATTTCAGAATGACCCAGATACAGTATATCAACTTAATCAACAATTTTTTGGAATATTAGAAGTGCATGAACAAGACTCTTGGTTCCAACAAGACGTTGTAACCTGCCATACAAGTTATGACACTACAGGCATGCTTCAAGATTTTTTTGGCGATCGACTCATCTCAAGAAACCATTGGCCACCTCGTTCCGTCATCTACACATTCCTGACTTTTTTTCTGTGGGGATATTTAAAGAACAAAGTTTATGAAGATAATCACCAAACAACAGGTGATCTGAAAAGTGCCATTACTCAAAAGATACAAGAAGTCATTCCCAGCATTTTGAAAGGTGTTTCTAAAAATATGTGTAAACTACTTCAGCTTTGCCTCCCAAGAAAATTGCAGAAATTTTAAACATTTACTATAAATGTAAGTCCAAATTTTTTTCGTTTATAAGTGCTTTTCACCATTAACATAAAAATATTTGTTTTAAAGTTTGTTGATTTTGTATAGTAAATTCACGAATCGTCAGTACAGGAACTTTTAGGACACCCTGTACAATTCATGTTTTTCAAGATCATAAATTTGTCAAAGAAATGTGAAGAATTGAAGGCACAATTGTAAATTGCAGTTTAAGTACATGCGAGAACATTACTTTAACTGATTTGTCGCAGTTAATTTCTCACATGACATTTATTAAAAAAAAGGGTTGGGTGCTATAGTGTTTGATTGTATTTTTTAAATTAGCTTTAACCCTTAACTGCTGTGTTACAAACCGTCTCGTGACTAGTGTGGAGGGGTCTCTTAGACCTCGCTCACTAAAGTGTGTATAAAGTTAATTAATATATATTAATGAAAGATTCTTTAGATAATTATTATTTATACATTTTAAATTTAGATAATTCAATTCTTAACATGAATATATTTTATATTACTATACAAGTAAAGTAGATTCCATGTCTCTTCAGGCTCAGCTTTCGGAACTAATTTTGCAGGACATTTCAACCCTGGAAACTAAAACTATGTTGTGGTTTGGTGTTCTAATGGCACGATAAGGTTCCCCCCCCCTCCCAGCATCGCATTTGAAGTTTTTTTTCCATAGAAATATTCTTGTGAAGACGCACTTGAAATGTCTTCATCTGCATAAATTTCCGAATCCGTTTCATGTTTGCTTTCAATAGTATCCGAAATTTCACTGTCCCAGTACTCTATTTCCGACCAATTATCAACAATATCCTGAACTTCTTTTTGTGCTAGATACAGAGGTAGTTTCTTAGTAAAGTTTGTTACCATTTTAGACTCAGCTGAAATTCCATACTCAAACAGACTATTTCATTCAGCAAGAACACTAACGCAAATGCTGTGAAGGGTCTAAGAGAACGTGGGGGGAATGCAAATAGTGTGAAATACGAAATAGTTGGGACATCCAAACCAGTGTTGGAATGTGGCTTCTCTTGGACGTAGTAGGAAGGTATTGAATAGGACATTGACCAATATTCACTTTGAGAGGTGGAAACGACCTGTCACTCGGGGTCTGTGAGACCCATGACAGCAGTTAAAGGTTAAATAAACTTGTTAAACTTTGAATAAAGCAAAATCACTAAAGAATTTTTCTCTGTCCTATTTGTATTTTACAGGTGTTTTCTAAGGATGAATCCTGATAAAGGATCCAAAGCCTCCAAAAAAAGAAATCCATGAATCAAAAAGTTTTGACCTTATAAAATAAACTTATGGACTTTGAATGGTGTTGAACATTTCATTGAATAGATATGAAAATATTAGGTATCTTGATTCTGTTAATTGCATCAAAGTTATTCTATTGTAATCGTGGTTTGATTTTTAAAAATTACAATCAATGAACCCTGATTATATTTGTATTTCTGTTTATTGTATATTTTTGCCTGCTCATTTTGTATTACTTAAATTATATGCAACAAACAAATGTACCTCACAAAACATTATGTAATTATCGTGTTCAGCACAGCACAGTGTATAATGTAACCATATTTAAAGGTGTTTTGCTATTTAATAAAAGTTATCAAGGTTTCTTAAATGAAAAGCTCCAGAGTTCTATATTTTGAAAATTTATCACTGTTGACATTATAAGAAGACAACAATATTTATTTTTTCATTTATACAGACTTTTTTCTACATGCTTATATAGTTTGTTACTTAATAAGTATCCTCAACATGCATATTGAAATGATTTACTTTAATTTTTATTATTCTGTATAATTGAATAATATTCTAGCATAATTTAGTTAGATTATTTAATTTAAATGTTTGAACATTATTGAAATAACAAAAGTAATAAATATTATACAGTGAAACCTGTCTATAACCATTCTGTAGGGACCTAAATAAAATATTGTTATAGACAGTATCGTTACACACAGATTTCCCTGTATATTGACAGTATTATGAATAAAAGGTACTGTGTACGGCACAGTATTTTTCTTTAATTTATTTGCTCTGCAATAGTTCTATACTATTTTAAAAGATGACTTTATCATTTTATCCACACTTCAAAACTAAATTTCAGAGAAAACCCATTATTTTGTGCGCAAAACTGTTTCAACTGTATAGCTGATATTTACATTTTTACACAATTTGTAAACCTTATAGTATTTAGTGTAATTGCATTATTTTGTGGTAAAACCATATTCACTGCATAATTGCAGCATATTTTTTATGGTAACTGGTTGTAACTTCAATTCCATATGGTTTTGTAAACAGTTATAAACTAAAAACTACAGTAAACTTGTTCTTGACTAGTTAAAAATAGTTCTGATTGCGAAATTATACTGTATTTTTTATGGTAACTGGTTGTAACTTTCACCGATTAAATACTTTTATGTAAACAAGTGAAAACTGAAACATACAGAGAAAACTAGATCTCATGGTAAAAAAACAGTTGCGACTACAAATTTACTTCATAACTTTTACGGAAAAAATGTGATATATGGCAAAATACCGTTGTGAATACGGTTTTACTTAGTAACTTTTACGGGGGAAACTTCATCTCATATGGGGAAAACCGTCGAGAATACGGTTTTACTTCGTAACTTTTACGGGAAAAACTGGATCTCTTATGGGAAAAAACCGTTGTGAATACGGTTTTTATCCGTAACTTTTACGGGAAAAACTTGTTCTCGTATGGTAAAAAACCGTTATTTCTACGGATTAACTTCGTAATTTTTACGGTTAAGCACAACCAACCCAGCTGCCAGTTTAAAACCGTAAATTTTACGGGATTTTTTTTACAGTGTAGGTAACATCTGAGCTGGCACCCCATTCTCCGAATTTCCACACCAACACAACGTGAGGACTTTTGGCTATGACAGATTTAAGGTGCACCAGACGCCTCTACACCATAAAATTACAAACATATATGCCCTGACCAGGATTCGAATCAGGAACATTCCTATCGAGAGGCTAACACATTAACCATCAAACCGATTGGTCGGCGAAATGAATAGATATATTCAACTAGTTACCACCGTCCCAGCCTAAGCCATTCGGTGTATTGCCACTTAATTTTAAACCACCGTCAAATGACTAGGTAACATCTGAGCTGGCACCCCATTCTCCGAATTTCCACACCAACACAACGTGAGGACTTTTGGCTATGACAGATTTAAGGTGCACCAGACGCCTCTACACCATACAATTACAAACATATATGCCCTGACCAGTATTCGAATCAGGAACATTCCTATCGAGAGGCTAACACATTAACCACCAGACCGATTGGTCGGCGCAATGAATAGATATATTCAACTAGTTACCACCGTCCCAGCCTAAGCCATTCGGTGTATTGCCACTTAATTTTGAACCAGTCAAATGACTAGGTAACATCTGAGCTGGCACCCCATTCTCCAAATTTCCACACCAACACAACGTGATGACTTTTGGCCATGACAGATTTAAGGTGCACCAGACGCCTCTACACCATACAATTACAAACATATATGCCCTGACCAGTATTCGAATCAGGAACATTCCTATCGAGAGGTTAACACATTAACCACCAGACCGATTGGTCGGCGCAATGAATAGATATATTCAACTAGTTACCACCGTCCCAGCCTAAGCCATTCGGTGTGCTATCAATAGATATGAGAAATTAAGATAGTTTAGTAGATGTTACGCCAGTGGGTCTGCTGGTCATGAATTATTGCTTAAGGGATAGCTACGTATGTGGCAATATGAGGGGAAAGTGTTTAAATTCAGTCAACCATAAAGTACATCATGGTTGAGATGAAAGAGAATTTTCGCACTGCTGTATGAATATCCAAACATGTCATTTCACAACAGTAGGATGATAAATTTTGTGGTCAGATGGCAAAATGTTATGTCACTTTTCACAAAAAATTGAGTAAGTCCTCTCCTGGAGTCTTTTTTGTTGATGTCAAGGAGGTGGCAAAATGCCGTAGGTCTTTTTCTTTCAGTTTATGAGAAAACAAAGGTGGGAAAATTGCAATAAATCAAAAACTACAGAACCCATGTTGAATCATGAAACTTAAAATTGCTGTCACGAAATATTAAAAAGTGACTTAACATTTTGCCATCTGAGCACATAGCAGCAAAACGCCAATTTTTAACCTTTGCAAATGATAATATAGAGTAGTGTTTGTTTAAAACGCGTATCACCTACAACTCAGTTCGGATGTTAAATTTTGGCATTAGAGTACTTTTTTGGTGAAATTTTAAGGATCAATTACCTGAAACTCACATATCACAGGTTAACAACAAAACAGAGAACACAAATTATTTTAAGGCAATTGTTTTTTATTAGTTTGTAATTGGTTGAGAGTTTGGTTGTGCGTGCGTTTCACAATTTCAATAAAATTAAACTTAACTGCAATGTAAAGAAATTAGATTACCAGTGTCCTAATTGATCCTACACCTCTCTCTCTCCACCGCTATTCACTTCTTCTTAATAGTTATTAAGTATCGTAACTGCGTTTGGGAGTTTGAAAATATCTGTAGCCTACTCAAAAATTGAAACATTTTTAACATTTTGAGAGCAACGATATTTGTACTCACAAATAAAAATATTTAGTCTTGTTATTTATCCTATTTTTAAAGTGTGTATTTGGTAATAGGGAAATTAAACACTCTGCAGGGATATCACTAAAATAATGAAATGAAACTGTTTTGCCAGGTATTATTTGTTCATCGACGCTAGTTTGTCATAAGCGAAAGGGTTAAGGAACGAAACAATTATAAAATGGGTTATTGCAGGAAACTTAAACCGCATTAATAATAGCCATAATGCATTATAATCTGTTTCGAAATAGAATATGGACTTTTGGCTACTAATTTAGGATACACCAACAATTGTTTCGACCAAACATTGAGTTATTTAAAAAATTTAATTTCGAGCTTCTTTAATGAATTTAACTGTTGTAAAATAAGTTCTTGGACAAAGCAAACACTATTTGAAACGTCGTGTATAACACATTCGTTTATTAGTAAGTCTAATTGTATGTGTTCTAGACTGAAATGCACACATGTATGGTGCACACTTGTTACATATCGCAAACAATGTCTTTGAGTGACCCAAGTCAAAAATCATAAATTTTCAAGAACAACTTTTAAATATTTTTAAATTAGGAAATCTCTTTAGGTGCTACTTCATTATACGCTGTAGATTCGTCATTTTATCCATACACTGTAAAAAAAATCCCGTAAAATTTACGGTTTTAAACTGGCAGCTGGGTTGGTTGTGCTTAACCGTAAAAATTACGAAGTTAATCCGTAGAAATAACGGTTTTTTACCATACGAGAACAAGTTTTTCCCGTAAAAGTTACGGATAAAAACCGTATTCACAACGGTTTTTTCCCATAAGAGATCCAGTTTTTCCCGTAAAAGTTACGAAGTAAAACCGTATTCTCGACGGTTTTCCCCATATGAGATGAAGTTTCCCCCGTAAAAGTTACTAAGTAAAACCGTATTCACAACGGTATTTTGCCATATATCACATTTTTTCCGTAAAAGTTATGAAGTAAATTTGTAGTCGCAACTGTTTTTTACCATGAGATCTAGTTTTCTCTGTATGTTTCAGTTTTCACTTGTTTACATAAAAGTATTTAATCGGTGAAAGTTACAACCAGTTACCATAAAAAATACAGTATAATTTCGCAATCAGAACTATTTTTAACTAGTCAAGAACAAGTTTACTGTAGTTTTTAGTTTATAACTGTTTACAAAACCATATGGAATTGAAGTTACAACCAGTTACCATAAAAAATATGCTGCAATTATGCAGTGAATATGGTTTTACCACAAAATAATGCAATTACACTAAATACTATAAGGTTTACAAATTGTGTAAAAATGTAAATATCAGCTATACAGTTGAAACAGTTTTGCGCACAAAATAATGGGTTTTCTCTGAAATTTAGTTTTGAAGTGTGGATAAAATGATAAAGTCATCTTTTAAAATAGTATAGAACTATTGCAGAGCAAATAAATTAAAGAAAAATACTGTGCCGTACACAGTACCTTTTATTCATAATACTGTCAATATACAGGGAAATCTGTGTGTAACGATACTGTCTATAACAATATTTTATTTAGGTCCCTACAGAATGGTTATAGACAGGTTTCACTGTATAATATTTATTACTTTTGTTATTTCAATAATGTTCAAACATTTAAATTAAATAATCTAACTAAATTATGCTAGAATATTATTCAATTATACAGAATAATAAAAATTAAAGTAAATCATTTCAATATGCATGTTGAGGATACTTATTAAGTAACAAACTATATAAGCATGTAGAAAAAAGTCTGTATAAATGAAAAAATAAATATTGTTGTCTTCTTATAATGTCAACAGTGATAAATTTTCAAAATATAGAACTCTGGAGCTTTTCATTTAAGAAACCTTGATAACTTTTATTAAATAGCAAAACACCTTTAAATATGGTTACATTATACACTGTGCTGTGCTGAACACGATAATTACATAATGTTTTGTGAGGTACATTTGTTTGTTGCATATAATTTAAGTAATACAAAATGAGCAGGCAAAAATATACAATAAACAGAAATACAAATATAATCAGGGTTCATTGATTGTAATTTTTAAAAATCAAACCACGATTACAATAGAATAACTTTGATGCAATTAACAGAATCAAGATACCTAATATTTTCATATCTATTCAATGAAATGTTCAACACCATTCAAAGTCCATAAGTTTATTTTATAAGGTCAAAACTTTTTGATTCATGGATTTCTTTTTTTGGAGGCTTTGGATCCTTTATCAGGATTCATCCTTAGAAAACACCTGTAAAATACAAATAGGACAGAGAAAAATTCTTTAGTGATTTTGCTTTATTCAAAGTTTAACAAGTTTATTTAACCTTTAACTGCTGTCATGGGTCTCACAGACCCCGAGTGACAGGTCGTTTCCACCTCTCAAAGTGAATATTGGTCAATGTCCTATTCAATACCTTCCTACTACGTCCAAGAGAAGCCACATTCCAACACTGGTTTGGATGTCCCAACTATTTCGTATTTCACACTATTTGCATTCCCCCCACGTTCTCTTAGACCCTTCACAGCATTTGCGTTAGTGTTCTTGCTGAATGAAATAGTCTGTTTGAGTATGGAATTTCAGCTGAGTCTAAAATGGTAACAAACTTTACTAAGAAACTACCTCTGTATCTAGCACAAAAAGAAGTTCAGGATATTGTTGATAATTGGTCGGAAATAGAGTACTGGGACAGTGAAATTTCGGATACTATTGAAAGCAAACATGAAACGGATTCGGAAATTTATGCAGATGAAGACATTTCAAGTGCGTCTTCACAAGAATATTTCTATGGAAAAAAAACTTCAAATGCGATGCTGGGAGGGGGGGGGGAACCTTATCGTGCCATTAGAACACCAAACCACAACATAGTTTTAGTTTCCAGGGTTGAAATGTCCTGCAAAATTAGTTCCGAAAGCTGAGCCTGAAGAGACATGGAATCTACTTTACTTGTATAGTAATATAAAATATATTCATGTTAAGAATTGAATTATCTAAATTTAAAATGTATAAATAATAATTATCTAAAGAATCTTTCATTAATATATATTAATTAACTTTATACACACTTTAGTGAGCGAGGTCTAAGAGACCCCTCCACACTAGTCACGAGACGGTTTGTAACACAGCAGTTAAGGGTTAAAGCTAATTTAAAAAATACAATCAAACACTATAGCACCCAACCCTTTTTTTTAATAAATGTCATGTGAGAAATTAACTGCGACAAATCAGTTAAAGTAATGTTCTCGCATGTACTTAAACTGCAATTTACAATTGTGCCTTCAATTCTTCACATTTCTTTGACAAATTTATGATCTTGAAAAACATGAATTGTACAGGGTGTCCTAAAAGTTCCTGTACTGACGATTCGTGAATTTACTATACAAAATCAACAAACTTTAAAACAAATATTTTTATGTTAATGGTGAAAAGCACTTATAAACGAAAAAAATTTGGACTTACATTTATAGTAAATGTTTAAAATTTCTGCAATTTTCTTGGGAGGCAAAGCTGAAGTAGTTTACACATATTTTTAGAAACACCTTTCAAAATGCTGGGAATGACTTCTTGTATCTTTTGAGTAATGGCACTTTTCAGATCACCTATTGTTTGGTGATTATCTTCATAAACTTTGTTCTTTAAATATCCCCACAGAAAAAAAGTCAGGAATGTGTAGATGACGGAACGAGGTGGCCAATGGTTTCTTGAGATGAGTCGATCGCCAAAAAAATCTTGAAGCATGCCTGTAGTGTCATAACTTGTATGGCAGGTTACAACGTCTTGTTGGAACCAAGAGTCTTGTTCATGCACTTCTAATATTCCAAAAAATTGTTGATTAAGTTGATATACTGTATCTGGGTCATTCTGAAATTAAGTGAAAATTTGAATCACATGTATTTTTTTTTTTATGAATTTCATGTGTCAATTGATTTTTATACAATAGTAATAGATCTTAATTGAGGTATATTTTCATCAGATATCTTCAAGTGAATAAATATTTGCATATTTATACTTAAAAAAGTGAATTAAACATGGAAAATATCACCTCCGTGGCTGTTCTTAACCCTGTTTCTAGGTTAAGAAATATAGTTGAAACTTAAAAAGTATAAAAATTCCTTTATTTAATAGCTGTATTTAATATTAATAGTTTCATTGTTAACAGTTTTCATTTCATTGCACCAGAAATTATTATATTTTTCATTAAATTTAATGTTGAAAAATCAGTAAATTATTTTGTCCCTACTATTTTTGTCAGCTCTGCATAAAAAGTAAATAACCTTTAAAAAAGTCTACTAGAAGGCAGTACATGTCTGAAAGTGTAATTAAAAGAAGCTCTAATGAGCCATCTTTACTGTAAGATATCTTTGACTCAATAGCAAGTATGATTTTGTCTGTTTCTTATATTTGCACTCAGAAAATTCTTGAGTTCTTTTAACAATGTCACTGCCATGGCATTTTTTAACTTAATATATTTTCATTTATTGCTGAACTTTTTTCAACAACATATAGTTAGAAAATGTACAAAACAATCTGGAAATCAAAGCACATGGCTGGGATTGTTTTAGGTTAGGCATAAATGTGGTCCAACCATTGAAATTTCACCTCCATGGAGGTGAGCAAATATTTCTTATCAGGAATTTGTACAATGATATGGTAAAATAGTGATTATAAATGGTTATTTATTAAAGTAAGAACAATCTTGGGTAAACAAATAAGCAGTCCAATTGTTTTTTCTCTAGCCAGTACCGATTTAACTTGCCAATTGGTTCTGATTTGAACCTGTAGAATAAAGCCTAACAGCTTTATTTGATTTACAATGTTTGAACACTTGTAACTTTGGGTCTGATTATGTACGCTGATAAAATCTTTTAATTTTTCCTTAAAAATATGCCATTGAGTTGGGAGATAATTTAAGTATCCTCATGACTGAAATTCTCTTTGTTGTTTCTGACATAGTACCAGTTGGTATCATGTCAATCTGGCCTAGTTGGTACCATGTCTAAGAAATCTGATATAATCAGATTTAGGAAAGTCTGGAAGGAGTCTTAGCGAAAAAGAAATATAATTAAAAATGATCCAGAACTTTACGACATAAAAGAGGGCTCAGCAAAAAAAATAGGTTGAAAAGACAAGAAAATTTTGTTTGAAGGAAAAAAAAATTAATATTCCACCAAACAGAGTGGAGTAGTTAACCCAGATGAAGCTGTTGGGTATTGCAACCTGATGTAAGAAACATGTGCATGTGAAAAGCATGAAAATGTTTTGTTAACTTTTGAAAAATTAAAAAGCCTCAAAGTTCTTAATTACAATGATTTAGATTAGATGGTTAAATCTCTGCTGTCAGGATGTAGTAAAAAGTGAAGAAGAATGTCTGGAAAGAAGTGCATTAACAAACACGTTGAGACAAATGATTACATGTGTTGAGCAATGGAAGAGGAAAGAAGTTTACAGTGAAATAAATAAAAAAAAGTCAGCTAAGAAAGTGGTTAAATCAAAAGTTGAAATAGAAGTCAAAGCGCTAGTTAATAAATTTAATGATATGCTTCGTTACTTCATGAAGCATGTTTGCAACATAGTCCCATCAATACAGGTCAATTTTCAACCTAAAGATAACCTTGGAACAGATGAGATACTGATACATGTTGATTTTGGGAGATACAACATGTGCATTTCAGAGATTCACATGACCAAATCACATTACATAGATAAATTGAAAATAGTGAAAAACTTAATGTTCTGTCATTCTACTCATTGTCTGAATCTTTGCGACCCGACTCAAATGCATTTAATGAATATGTAATTGTCAAAGTATTTGGTAGAAAGAGTGTTTGCTATTATGTGGCAAATGTCATTGAATGTTTTGAAGCTTCTTACCAGATCCGCTTCATGTCGAGATGACATGACACTAAAAACAAATTTGTTTCCTATGAAGAATGTGAAGCAACAGTTCAAGATGAGGTTATGGCAATTTTAAAACAACTGACAATGAATACTCATGAATAGTACATTTTTGATTAAATACCTGAAGACTATTTACATTGTGTTAGATGAATCTCAAACATCTCGTCACCCACGTTTTAAGGAAATAAAAAATTGGCTTTAATTTGCTTAAAATATTGTCTTGACCTGTTTCAGTTGCACAACTTCATTGCCCTAACATGACATAAATACATAAAATAAATTCTAAAACTTTAATTTTATTTTTCAAAAAGTTTTGACTGTCAAATTTCTATTTAATTTCAAAATGATCCATATTTACTCGGTATTGCATCACTTGGATATTTATGTCGCTAAAATTATTTGCATTCAAAATAAGTTTAAAACAGCGCAATTCTCTGAATGCGTGAAATTCATCTTGCAATGAAGAACAAAATGACGTGGAACTTTATTATCGAACAACTTGAGTGCAAAGAAAATGAAACGATAAAAATTAAAGAGCCGATAAAATTCAATAATTAAAAAAAAACACGGGCAATAATTATTTTTAAAGTTGGAGTACGGGAACTTTTAGGACAACCTGTAGTTTTTAAAACAGAGATGGCAAGATTGAGCACCATAAGGGAATGTTACTCCGTGAACATTTCGATGCAAACTCCAGAGGACAACATAGGGTTTGATTAATTTTGTTTTGAAATTACAGAGTTCACATTTAAACACAGACATTACGGTAAGAATCTAATTTCTAAAAATTAACAAAAGGAGCATGAAAAGTAAGTAAAAGCTCACCTGATAATTAGAGTTGAAACTATTTGAGCACTCGTCGATCAAAAATGGCGCCCACACAACATACGACCTGGTTGCCAACTGATGAATAACGAAAAGCTTAAATAAAAGTCGAATCGCACTTTTATTTACATGATGTTCAAAACCATAAAATAATTGCTGAAAAATAAGAGCAAGTGTAGAAAATAATCTTAAAATGATTTAAGAAAAGGGAAAGTTATCGTACGCAAAGCAATACCGTAATGACGAGAACGCGAATTTGAACTGACGGTTTTAAACCGTATATGGCTAGAGTGAAAAACGGTAAAAAACCGTTTTGTCAACAAAACAGCTTTAAACCGTCAAATATACGGGAAAAGTCCGTAAAAACAACGGATAATTTTTGCAGTGTAGTCATTTGACGGTGGTTTAAAATTAAGTGGCAATACACCGAATGGCTTAGGCTTGGACGGTGGTAACTAGTTGAATATATCTATTCATTTCGCCGACCAATCGGTTTGATGGTTAATGTGTTAGCCTCTCGATAGGAATGTTCCTGATTCGAATCCTGGTCAGGGCATATATGTTTGTAATTTTATGGTGTAGAGGCGTCTGGTGCACCTTAAATCTGTCATAGCCGAAAGTCCTCACGTTGTGTTGGTGTGGAAATTCGGAGAATGGGGTGCCAGCTCAGATGTTACCTAGTCATTTGACGGTGGTTTAAAATTAAGTGGCAATACACCGAATGGCTTAGGCTGGGACGGTGGTAACTAGTTGAATATATCTATTCATTTCGCCGACCAATCGGTTTGATGGTTAATGTGTTAGCCTCTCGATAGGAATGTTCCTGATTCGAATCCTGGTCAGGGCATATATGTTTGTAATTTTATGGTGTAGAGGCGTCTGGTGCACCTTAAATCTGTCATAGCCAAAAGTCCTCACGTTGTGTTGGTGTGGAAATTTGGAGAATGGGGTGCCAGCTCAGATGTTACCTAGTCATTTGACTGTGGTTCAAAATTAAGTGGCAATACACCGAATGGCTTAAGCTGGGACGGTGGTAACTTATTGAATTCATCGTTACTTATAATTTCATATCTTATTTCCATCCATTTATTGTGAATATAGCATGACATAAATAGATTTCAAAATATAAATGAAATAAAAGTATCCACAAATTTATAGCAACATTCCGTTTACTTTCGCTGGCGTTACTTATTTCCTATGAAGTTCATGGCTAAAAAGAACACCTTTGTCTTATCGCAGTTAGATTCTGAACGTCTTCCATTTTATTCCTCATAATCTTGTTCTAAGATTATTGGTCATTTCTTGAAGCTAAACCTATTTTAGGTCACATTCATTTCTTCTCTTGTTTCTATATTCCAAATAAGCCGACCAACCGGAATAGTGGTTAAGGTGTTAGCCTCTGGATCGAAAGGTTCCTGGTTCGAATCCGGGCATGGATGTTTGTAATCGTATGGTGTAGAGGCGGCTGGTGCACCTTAAATATGTCGTGGCCGAAAGTCGTTGGGATGGTGTGGCAGTTTGGAGAGTGGGGTGCCAGCTCAGGTGTTGCTTCGTCATCTGACCGTGGTTCAAAATTACGAGGTGTTGTCCTCTGTTCTTTCACTTAAGGGACTGATGCCGGACCGTCGTCAATAGCCCGTTGTGTTGCTCTAGTACGACGTTAACTAAAAATTACCATTACCATCCAAATATCTCATTTCTTTCTGTCATTAGACTGCTAAATTTTCGTTAAAGTGGCGAACTCTTTCACGAACACTTTTAGCAACATTACGAAACTTCGTAGATCGAATTACGCATATTTAAGTCAAGCGGCGAAAGTGGGACTGAATTCGATAACGGTCAATGTAATGAAGTTTATATTCGTAGTTGTCATTAGATAATAAACAAATAACGACGATTTCTGTGGCAAAAAAAGAACTAGATACGCTTGCGAAAACACATTCAAATACAAGTAAGCAAACAACAACAAATTGGTTCCGTTACTCGTTCTGTTGATGTGACTTTTGACGGAAGAATACGGTGTTTCCAGTCATAAAACATCGAAATGCATTTAATAATCTCTTGTTGGATGAATATCTAACAAATCAAGTCGTTGTATTTCCTAAAAACAAATTTCTGTAGCATTCAAATAAGTAAATTGTGTTAAAAGTTTTCTAAGAATCCGGATCACGAATAGCTTGGTAATCAATTCTATGTGTATTGTCTTTGAAATGCTTCTTAAAAAGCGCTGTTTTAGCAATTGCGAAATATTTAGAGTAATTGAATCAGCATAAATGTGAAATTTCTGTCTCTGAGTGACTGTTTGTAAAGTTTAAAAATAAATAGTGCAATTGTGCACTTATGTATGCTCTACAAGCCTAGCACATGGAAGAATTACTACTTTATCTTATCCAATATTGTACTGCTGAATTATTTTCTATTTCTATCTATTTCATTTGGACGTGTGAAATGTGCATATCGATGTTCATAGTCACTAAAAATGTATATCGTCATTCCAAGTGCAAAAGGTCGTATGTCTAAAATCTGCATTTTCAGAAGATAATAAACTAATAGTTTTCCTTGTAATTCGATTATGTTATTATTATATCCATTTGGTTGGAACTTTTATTGTATCAGCTTATGACATTAGATATATTTCCACCATGTGGAAATCCCAAAATGCCACATATAGCAATAATAATAGAAAGAATGGAATTTTCGACATACGACCTTTGCAATTTGAGAGACGCTATAAAAAAGATATAAAATGTGGATAACGACACTACCATCGATATATATTAGGAATTAACCCTCCTTGTATGGTTGTCTCAACAATCTCGTCATCAGCAAAACGTTCCAGATCTGGATGGATGAGTCTGAGCAGATCTTGCCATCATCGAAGAATCGGCAATACATTAATAATAAGGAATCTCGTCATTAACAGAATTGGCCAGGTCTTGTTGAACGAGGAAATAACGTCATTGGCAGAATTGGCCAGGTCTTGTTGAACGAGGAGTCTCGTCATTAGCAGAATTGACCAGGTCTTGTTGAACTAGCAATCTCGTCATTAACAGATTTGGCCAGGTCTTGTTGAACGAGGAAATAACGTCATCAGCAGAATTGACCAGGTCTTGTTGAACTAGGAATCTCGTCATTAACAGAATTGGCCAGGTCTTGTTGTACGAGGAGTCTCGTCATTAGCAGAATTGACCAGGTCTTGTTGAACTAGCAATCTCGTCATTAACAGAATTGGCCAGGTCTTGTTGAAC
This sequence comes from Metellina segmentata, assembly GCA_947359465.1. Classification (NCBI taxonomy): domain Eukaryota; kingdom Metazoa; phylum Arthropoda; class Arachnida; order Araneae; family Tetragnathidae; genus Metellina; species Metellina segmentata. Next base: position 34,743,710 of record OX375881.1, read on the forward strand.
GAGGAAATAACGTCATTAGCAGAATTGACCAGGTCTTGTTGAACGAGGAATCTCGTCATTAACAGAATTGGCCAGGTCTTGTTGAACGAGGAAATAACGTCATTAGCAGAATTGACCAGGTCTTGCTGAACGAGGAATCTCGTCATTAACAGAATTGGCCAGGTCTTGTTGAACGAGGAGTCTCGTCATTAGCAGAATTGACCAGGTCTTGTTGAACTAGCAATCTCGTCATTAACAGAATTGGCCAGGTCTTGTTGAACGAGGAAATAACGTCATTAGCAGAATTGACCAGGTCTTGCTGAACGAGGAATCTCGTCATTAACAGAATTGGCCAGGTCTTGTTGTACGAGGAGTCTCGTCATTAGCAGAATTGACCAGGTCTTGTTGAACTAGCAATCTCGTCATTAACAGAATTGGCCAGGTCTTGTTGAACGAGGAAATAACGTCATTAGCAGAATTGACCAGGTCTTGCTGAACGAGGAATCTCGTCATTACCAGAATTGACCAGGCCTTTTTGAAGGAGGAATCTCGTCATTAGCAGAATTGAGTAAGTCTTGTTTAACGAGGAATCTCGTCATTAGCAGAATTGACCAGGTCTTGTTGCACGAGGAGTCTCGCCATTAGCAGAATTGACCAGGTCTTGTTGAACGAGGAATATCGTCATTAGCAGAATTGACCAGGTCTCGTCGAAACCACTTTAAGGGCTAAGAAACCTCAACTTAGATGCTGCGAAAGGGTATGGGTTGTATAGTATATTTCCTACTTGAAAATAGTCTTATTTTTTATTTCAGATACACTTCTATCTTGTACCCATTGTCATTGAAGAGAAGAACTATTCTGTCTGCTTCCATAGCCATGGGTACCGTGTGGAGTGTGGCCATATTGCTATCTGCACTACCCCTCTTCGACCTCGATTACTACGGAGACGAATTTTACGGAAACAACGGAGTCTGTCTACCTCTACAAATACACGACCCTTTCGGACAAGTAAGTCGATCCACTAAATGCAATAAATAATGCGACACATTTCGGTAGATTTTACTGACGGCTGAAAAGACAGGTTCTTCTAAGCTGTCGAAGGAAAGTTCTGTTTATACTTGATGAACTTATTTGATTAATGTTTATAGGTTTTTATAACTGTAAAAGGCTGACACACGAAATTGAAATTATATTAATTACATATTGGTGCATGAATACCGAGTATTCAAGTCAATCGTACGATGTCTCTATAAACCAGCAAAGTAGTATACATAAAAAGAATACTGAGAATTGAAGATGAATAAATTTTCTTTGAGATAATTCTAAAAATATTTTATCCGGTGCTGTCGAACAAAGTATGGTCCACAGTCTTTTTATCATCGAGGGAGATTTGTTGGTCAGCTAGTTGAAAATGATTAAAGTTATTTCTAGTGTATATACATGAAACGATACCTAAAAATAACCCCCTAATACAATTCTCAACAGAGACCAGTCCCTTAATCACTCCACTTCAATTTCAGTATTTCGTCTTTTTGTCCAATAGGTCATATATCTTGACATCCCCTTTCACCTTTGACCTCCGGACTTCCCAGTATGACTGACCTCCCAAGACCTCTCAATTCGCCTGTAAGATAAAATTACCTCGTCGCTTAACTCCCGACCTCTACCAACGAAATTTCGTGCTAGATTCCCTGTCCAATCATCTTTCTTTTAGTTCTTATCCCTCTGGCGAATTCATTGTGAACTATACGCTTTTTCAATGATCCCCTTAGAATAGGAAGTTCCAGATCCGTTCAGGGCTCCGTCCCCTCAATAGCCTTCACGCTAGTTATGATTTTACTAGTTCGTTATTGAATAAAGATTTTGTTAGAGAATTTATGTCTCTTTTTATGGAACCAGCACTACACTCCATGTCAATGGACCATCCTCATCCGGTTGCCTAGACCACCTTTGCCACTCCGTGTCACGACTGCAGGCTTATAACTTATGTTATTATGACATACATATATCTTAAGTTGTATGTATACACTAGAAATAACGAAAATCGACTAACATAATGATATTGTTTATGATATCGACATATTTTCCAACTGCTTAGCGTCCAGACAATACCACTATCTTGTAAATATTCGAAATAGTTTTCTAGTTACAGAGAATTTTGTAAGGTACTGTCTTCATATTCAGATATGTTACTCAAACTCAATTTACACTACTGTTTGTGAAAATTGCAACATTATGAAAGAGTCATCAGAAATAAATGAACTGTATTCCACTTATTACTTATAGTGGTTTAAATAAACGATCAAATGTACAGAGAAATAAAACAAAAATAATGCCGAAAATCAATATCTTGTGCAGCCGCCACGCGCAGCGATAAGAGCCTGTACACGTCGTGGCATCGAATCATACTGATTCTGAGTGTAATGTTGAGGAATGTCATTCCAGATGGCCTCTATCTTATGCCAAAGATCAGTTGCATTCTCTACCCAATGATCTGTGAGAGCGAATCGCCGACCGATGTAATCCCAGACTTACATAGAATTGCATATAGACTATCCCAGAATTGCAGACTCAATGGGTGAAATATCCAGGAAGGCATATTAACAACCTTTACCTGGAATAGAAGACATGGGGAAATTTTAAGCCCGCTGATTCGTTGGTTTCAAACTGTCGACTATGACGTCACTACGTGCCATCATCATTAATGGCGATGCTTCACGTGGACTCTGTCATTACTCATTACTCGGTAGTTTTCTACTTGGACTGAAAGCCGGTGGCAAAACCTCTGCAACATAAATAACGAATCTATACAACAGATCCTCAGTAATAACGAAAAACTCCCCTGTTTAAGTGTTCTATTCTGTTCACGGACCCAAGTGTCCTTTAAAGTTCGAAAATGGATTATTTTTTAATTATGCGTGTAGAATCTATACTGGAATTAAAACTAATCACAAAACATTTGCGATCAAATTACGAGTACATGGCACAAGCCGTTGAACTATCGCTTGGTATTATCATCTAAAAGCTATCGCTTTCTTTTTTATTAGTTGTTTATTTTCAGTCGAAGCAGTTTCAACTTTTTTTTTCGCAAACATTGCAAGTAAATAGAGATACTTTTCACACATGCAGAGTGCGCACTGTGGGTGATTGACGTCATAGATCTCGGAGAGATATAGCAATTAATCAGCGGGCTTAAAATTTCCCCATGTCTTCTATTCCAGGTAAAGGTTGGTAATATGCATCCGGGAAACGTGCAGGCCATGGAAGAAGCAGAACCTGTCAAGCACTGAAGAAGGCTTGTACATTCCGAGCAAGATTGGCGAGCTTTAGCGAGCAGGGGGCGGGCCCCTTATTCTATTATAATTGATTTTTGTCATTGTAATCTTCATAATATAGCGTTAGTTTTTTTTACTCTCAATCAAAGTTATTATGAAAATATTTTTTAATTGATTTTTAAATGTCAATATACCTAAAAAAAAATTGAGATTTTTAATACTTGGTAAAAAAAAATAGTAATTGAAATCTATCCTCCTTAGCAGCTTGGTAGGGGCCAAAATATATGAAAAATGGTATTATGAAAAATTTCCAACTGAAATCGTCTCCTTGAACAGATTAGAATTTGAGGTATCACTGTTAAAAAGAATGCCAATAATCGAACTGTATATAGCAATGCCAATTAGATAATTAACGATTAGCTTAATCTGAATTTCTCACATTGAAATGTGAGCACAAACTAAAGACCTGTTAAAAATTGTATTTTTAAAGTCAAAATTTTTAGAAATCTTCCAGTGTGCACGAACACATTAAGCAGGAAAAAAAAAAGATTTTTGAGGTTATGGAGATTATTAGGCTGTTTCTGCATTTGAAATTTATTTATTCTAACCTTCGATTTATTCTAACCTTCCACCTTAAAATGCACCAAAGTAATCAAGGATCTCTACTGATTCAGCCTAGATACTTAGAGATGATAGTTGCTAACAAAAAAACTGGTCTGGGATGAACCCAGATGGGAAAAGATCCGTGGACAACACCTCGTGATTTTGAGCCTATGTCAGATGACGAGTTATCAATTGAGCTAGCACTCCACTCCGATCTTCCACGACAGATTTAACGTGCACCTGCCTCCACTATCCGACGGTCTTTGGCTGCACCGAGTTTCGAACTCGCCGTCCTCCGGTTGCTTATCCTCTGCTTTTCCTACTGGGTTACAGCAAACCCATTTGGTTAAAAATTCGATACCTAACGACTAAAGGAGTCGTTCTTAAGAATCTGGGAGACTGAAGGGCCGTGTTAAAAGTTCGAACCTCGTATATGCCGAAGTCACGTTAGCTTCGTTAAGTTAACCTTTAACTGCTGTCATGGGTCTCACAGACCCCGTGTCATTTTTGACAGGTCGTTTCCACCCCTTAAAGTGAATATTGGTCTTTGTCCTATTCAGTACTTTCCTACTACGTCCAACAGAAGCCACATTCCAAGACTGGTTTGGCTGCCCCAGCTATTTCGTATTTTACACTTTTGCGTTACTGCTTTTGTTGAATGAAATCGTCCCCAAAAGTTTCGCAGGGCACCTGCTTTTCGTTCTTCTTTTCCCGATGTGCGATAACCAGGTGAATGTTGCAAACTTAAAAGTCGCCAATTGCGTCAATTATTCAAGTAAACAAACACGAACGATAAGTAGACGGAGACAAATGCAAGCGAAGCGATTTCTAATATTGTATAAATATCGCCAAAAGAAGTTCAAATAAAAAATATCGCCAAGCAGGTGCTCTGCGGAACGTTTGCCAAATCGTGTCTAAGTTGGACTATGGAATTTCGGCAGGAAACCTAAAATGGCAGCAAACTTTACTAAAAAAAGACCTGTGTATCTTACACAAAAAGGAAATCAGGATATTGTTGATAATGGGTCGGAAATAGAATACTGGGACAGTGAAATTTCGGATAATATTATTGAAAGCGAACACGAAACAGATTCGGAAATTTATGCAGATGATGATGAAGACATTTCAAGTGCGTCTTCACAAGAAAAATATTTCTACGGACAAAATAACTTCAAATGGGATGCCCCCCCCCCGGGGGGGGGATCTAATCGTGCCGTTAGAACACCAAATCACAACATAGTTTTACAGTTTCCAGGGTTGAAACGTCCTGCAAAATTAGGTCCGAAAGCTGAGCCTGAAGAGACATGGAATCTACTTAACTTATATAGTAATATAAAATGTATTTCATGTTTAGAATTGAATTATCTGAATTTAAAATGTATAAATAATAATTATCTAAAGAATCTTTCAGTAATATATTATATTAATCAACTTTATACGCACTTTAGTGAGCGAGGTCTGAGAGACCCCTCCGCACTAGTTACGAGACAGTTTGGGACACAGCCGTTAAGGGTTAAGTGGTTTCTAAATATTCCGATCAGCTCAAGTTTTTCGGTAAGCCCATATTACTTACCTTTCTGTAATCTTACGACGAATCGATTCTACAGAGAAAGATCCGAAGACAACACCTCTAATTTAGAGCCACGGTCAGAAGACGAGGTCAACACCTGAGCTGGCAATCCACTATTCACACTTCCACACCATGCCAACGTGAGGAGATTTGAGGACACGACCGATTTAACGTGCACCAATCTCCACGCAAACGACAGTGTACCGAGTATTAAACTCACAACTTTCCAGTTTCAACAAGGCTACCGTGATCCTAAGCCGCTTGAAGGTTCTACTAGGTGGTGAAGAAGGTGACTAACATGCTTGAAGGTTCAGTGAAATGACTCCGGGATACCACTGTTTCAAAAAAGTTAACAATTTCTTAATCTTAAAAAATTGCATATTTAAAGCAGTAGTTTTATTTTATTATAAAAGTTGCTTAAGAAATATGTGTTAATCGTGTTACAGAATAAGCGATGTCAGTAAGAACTAAGAAAAATAATCTAATGTAAATTCTGTCTTAACCCCTTAACGCATTTTCCCGTGTCTGACTCGGGCGAACGTTACCGGGAAATTTGCATATGCCCGTGTCTCAAACGGGCGATCTTGTATCTCGCGTTAATTTATTTCTAATGCCCGTCTGAGATTCGTTCTAGTAAAAATAGGTAGGCTAGATTCTAATTAAACTTGTTGACCATAGATGGCACCACTGTTCAACATTTTTCTTGTGTAAACCACGTGGTGCATTTTGATGATTAAAATGTTTTGTTAGGAATTATTTGTTATAAAGCAGTTGTTTAGCGTGGAAAAGGTAATATGTCCATTTTTATTGTGTTAAATATCATAAAAGTAAACAGTTAACCATAAATTAATTTTTACTAAGTGTTTTTGTAACTTGTTTAGAAAAAGTTATATGATAATGAGCGACTCTGACGATTTTGAATATGCCAATTTATCAGAAAGTTTCAGCGATGGTATATCATACCAAACTGAATTTTTAGCCATTCTTACGCTTGTAAGTATGACAATTTGATTTAATTTGATTTTAATATTTTGAAACTCAAAATAAACCTCTAATAAAATCGTTTACACTTTGTTTGTATAATAATTATTTTTATATAACTTTTACCCCCCCCCGCTCAATTATCATCCCCCACAACTGTAATTGCAAAAAATAACTAACTCTATACCTATATATTCATTTTCTGTCAAAAAAAGACTCGATTATTTTTTTACCAGTTTTTTCGAAAAAATCTCATGCTTTAACGGGTTAACAAGAGTTTAATAGGTTTGCTTGAGAATATACTATGGTGTCCTCCTCTATGCGTTTTGTTAATTTGTAATAAGAATTTGTATTTTCAAAATGTTACAAATATATTTTTATAAATTTCTATTAATTATATCTATACCTTTGAAATCATGAATGATGTCTCAACTTGAAAAGTATATAATTTTAATTAACTTAAATAATTGAAAACTGTTTTTAATCTTAATTTCTAGCCCAGTTGATTTTTGAATTTGTACACTACAATCTGTTGGAAAGCAGTAAATATTAATTAAGTTTCAGTTTTATGAGTTCTTTCAATTTCCATGCATACAGAACCTGTATTTAACATTAAAAGGAAGCAATGCTGTTTATCAAAGCAAGAGTGATAAGTCACTACCATATTAAAAAAATTATAATTTTTATTTTGATACAAACCGCACAGGGATTATAATAATTGACCTTGAACGTTTCCCCCAGACAACCTCACTTACCTAGTATGTAAATAACATGGCAAGAAATAAAGTACTGTCAATCCCTTCTTCCTTTTTCAAATTGGATTTGTCATATATTTTAATACATAAATGCTAGTTAATTGCAAAATGTAGACAAATAATAGAAGTCTAGGATTTTGAAAACCAGACACACACACACAATTATTAACTAAAAATCTGTTTTAATCATTCCTTGAGAAGATTACTTAAGTACAATTTTCTCTGTAACAATTATGACCACGCGAAAGGTGAAATTTAAAATTACTTTCAGCATAATTTGTGTTCTTCAGAATTGTATATATATGTATATATATATATATATATACAGGGTGGTCCCGAATTCATGGTACAAACTTTAATGGTAGGTACAGGACATTGTAACAATGATTTATTGTATAGGAATGTATAGTCGCAAGTGACGCGGTGAGGCGAAAACAGGGGAAATAACGGCCGAAAGGAAAAACAAAGATTTTATTGAAAGCGTTGTTGACAAGTGTCATGTTTACAGTAATTGTTCAAAATTGCGTCCACCAGTATCGATACATGCTTGACAGCGTCGGTGGAGCGATTGGCGTACACGTTCAAAGATGCCTGGTATTTCACGCACACCTGCAGCAGCTACAGATAAGCGAGCGACGAGATCCTCATCTGAGTCAACTGGAGTCTCATAAACAAGATGCTTTAGATGTCCCCATAAAAAGTAATCGAGGCTCGATAAATCGGGAGATCGGGGTGGCCAAGGGACTGGTCCACCACGCCCAATCCATCGAGTACCAAACGTGGAATTCAGGTAATTCCGTACATCAATGCTGAAGTGTGCTGGCGCCCCATCGTGCTGAAACCACATGCGGTTACGAATGGCGATCGGAACATCATGCAGCAGTTGTGGTAACACTTCTTTCAGAAAAATAAGATAGCTTCCGCCAGTGAGCCGCGTGGGTAGTAAGTATGGGCCAATCAAAAGGTCGTTCACAATACCAGCCCACACATTAATACTGAAACGTTGTTGAAACGCATGTCGACGCGTTGCATGTGGATTATCGGTTGCCCACACATGGGAATTGTGCGCATTAAAGACACCCTCGCGTGAAAATGTCGCTTCATCTGTAAATAGCACATAATCTACGAAATCCGGCTGCAACGCACATTGCTGCATCACCCACAGGCAGAAGTTCACGCGGCGAGGATAATCTGCCGGATTCAATGCTTGTACTTTCTGAAAATGGAAGGGGTGTAAGCGATTTTCGTTTAACACTCTGCATACAGTCTGATGACTCACACCTACGTCACGCGCAACAGTTCTTGTGCTTGACTCGAGTCTATCAGCCACAATATTCAAGATGCTTTCTTCCAGCCTTGGAGTGCGTACAGCTCTTACTCGACCAGCGCCATGTCTGTTGACGTCGAACGCACCTGTTTCACAAAGTTGACGATGTAACCGTTGAAAAAATCTATGATCCGGCATTCGTCGATCAGGATACTCCGCGCGATACATTCGTAACGCAGCTCTGCCGTTACCATTTGCACGGCCGTACATGTAATGCATGTCTGCTTTTTCTGCATACGTAAAGTCACCCATCGTCTACGGCAGCACAATTGTGAATGGCGCTTTTCCCTACTGCGATGCATCATGTTCAACAGCGGCTAGACATCTACTGCCCTCTACCGGCAATGATACCAACCGATCACTCCATTTCTCTTTCCTTTTATTTCCCCTGTTTACGCCTCACCGCGTCACTTGCGACTATACATTCCTATACAATAAATCATTGTTACAATGTCCTGTACCTACCATTAAAGTTTGTACCATGAATTCGGGACCACCCTGTATACATATATATATATATATGAAAAAAGCGTCTAGACTAATTTACACTAATGTTTAATTGTAAAACAGTTGTAGATGTTCAACTACATTTGCAATACAGATTTACATCCCACGTTATGAAACTTTTAAATATAATGAATAGTTTGTGGTGGCAATTCAGTAAAAATTGTTTCCAAATCACAAACCAATGACAACTGTTCTGACGTTCCGATCGAAACTTCGAAAGTTCGTACGTGCATGAATGCGAGCTATGCGTAAGCCATGATTAAGTATAAAAAAGAAGGAACGTTCGTTTGATTTTTAAGATCTTAGACTTTAGATTCATTCTAGTTTTCTGCCTCGCAGACTTCGAATGTGATGACTGTAGAATTGTATTAAATTTTTTCGTCTATGTAAATAGGTTAATTTTTGAAGTGTAAAATATGCTGTAGTAAAGCAAGTTTAATTCATTCTTCTGATGTTATGTCTATGATTTCAATATTTACACAAAACTAGTGGTTGGTACTAACGAACCACCTAGAGGTTTATCTATTGTGTTTTATTTATTCTTGTTACTATTACAGAGAGTTGATCATTAAACCGTCTCATTCAGCGACCAAGCTTTGTTCGGCCGAAGAAAGCTTCTCTTTATCATAAGTTTGCTTTAAATCCTGAAAAATATCGTTTTTAAAAATTTTGGAAGCTTAAAGTGGCTTTATAACACACTTATAAATGTCAGAATTTTCAATCTTTACCGAGTTAGAGCTCCCGATCCCCGCCACATCTCCCCCGGATCGGGCCTCAATGTCCCGATTTGCACTGTCGGATATATGGTCACTGTATCTAATGGTGTATTTTAGAGTGATAATCTTATGAAGTCGAATAACTTGTAACAGCACTATAATAGAGAACGGTGTTAGGAATTTAAAACACACACACACACACACACACTGATGACCATCGAAAATGCAACACCGTGATCAGGCAATATCAAAGTCATATGTATTAATCAAATATGTTAAAGCACAAGCATAAAAAATTGAAATTACATCTCAATTTATACATCAATTTGTGGAAGAAATCAATATTCTGGGTACCATGCGGGGCAATAATTTCTACTAGACTCGCCATTGAAAGAAAGATCTTGGATGTGGGTTTGGAGAATATCATTCCATGGTGTTTTCATACATTTCCAAAGTTTATCCCTGGTGTTTTTTGGTTTGCAAGTCGTTGGGCAATCCTCGACCAGAAATGTTCTATGCTCGACAGATCTGGTGAATGTGCTTGCTATCGAAGTGAAACCTGGTGGAAATTGATGTATCGTGCTTTTCGTGTTGCGCTATGACACGCATTCTCCTGTTGAAATAATCCTTGTATTTAATTGAGGACGACAGCTCCCAAAACTCCAGACATGAAACGTGAGTGTTCCGACAGCGCGTACTAGGCAGACCGAAGAAGAATCCAATGACACCCGTTAGCATTACACCAGTTGATGGACCGGTGTGCTTATGCATTATTATAGAGTCGCTGCACCATCAGATTCATGATGTTGCAGCGGCCATCATGATGTTGTAGATGGAATCAAGATTCGTCTGAAAAGAGGATATGTTTATTATTCGTTAGTTCATGAACAGTATTCTACGCACCATTACATCTTCAGACGCTTGAGGTTCAGTCAACAATAGTCGCAGCAATAGAGGGTTTGGAAAACTCCCCGCTGCTGTAGACGACGTCGAATTTTTTTTTGCTGACATCGACAGGATGTTGTGCTTACAAACTTGTCAACCCAAACGCATTTCATGACTGTGATGGAGATAAGTTACACTGCAGTTTTACTACTGTATATCGTAAATAAATTTTGCAGTTTTAAACTTATTACTACTCGTCCTACATCGTTAAATTTTGTAGTGGTGGCTAAATTCGCCACATATTCATCTCCCGTGTTCAAGCAAGACTAACTGTTTAAAATTGTTTCTCTTTAGGCATGGGAGTATTCCACATTCCTGTTCTGTGGCCTTAACCTGGCCGCTTTCCTCTTCATTCTGTTCGCCTACATCTCCATGTTCTTCACCATCTCGAACTCGAAGATCGGACTGAGGTCCACTCAACAGCTGCAGGACCGTACCATCGCCAAGCGGTTCGCCTTCATCGTCGGGACGGATTTCCTCTGCTGGGTGCCCATAGTCCTAATTAAGGTCATAGCTATGGGAGGTGAGATTGTGAACTAGGCTTACCATACATCCTTGTTTCAACCAGGACATTTTTAACCTCACCGGGCACTACGCTAATTCTGAAACTTATTGATCTGAAGATCAGGTCAAATTTCCACTGAGTTGGGTTATGATGAAGCGTCTTTTTCGTCGGGAAGGGACCATGGTTAAAGTAGGGATCACGGGAATCACGGGGTACAGATTTAACGAGGTCTGAGGCTTTCAGAACTAGAGTCAAATGCTATGGGAGGTGAGATTGTTAATAAGTTTACCATACATCTCCTAGTTCCAACCAAGACATTTTTAAATTACCTTAACATATAGTCTTGTTCAAATCGGGGTATTTTCACGTAGGCCCACTATATTATCTTGTTCAAACCGGGACACTTGATACTCAAACTCAGGAACTTAGTTTATCTTAGGATTAAGTAAAACTTCGCCAATCAACCGATCTGGTGGTTAAGGTGTTAGCATCTAGATCGGAAGATTCCTGGTTCGATTTCGGGTCAGTGCATGGATTTTTGTAAGCGTATGGTGTAGAGGCGGCTGGTGCACCTTAACTCTCGTGACCGAAAGTCCTCACGTTGGGTTGGTGTAGAAGTGTAGAGAGTGGGGTGACAACACAGTCGTTTCCTCGTCATCTGACCGTGGTTCAAAATTACGTGGTGTTGTCCTTGGGTCTTTCCCTTGAGGTATTGATCCCGGACCATTGTCAATAGCCCGTTGTGTTGCTCTAGTGTGACGTTAGTTTAAAAAATTATGAAATTGCTAAGACAAATATCCATTGAGTTGTTTTTTGATGACGCGCTTTTTCATCGCCTGACCACTGTTAAAGTAGAAAATGGGATCACGGGGTACACATTTAACGAGATTCCGAGGCGTTCCGAACTAGAGTGGATTAAGTCCTCTTTCTGGTCAAACTCTGATAATCACACTCCCGAAATCCTTTAAGTTTCATCTTTGCATAAAATACCTAGTTGCTTTGGTTCCCAAGAGAGGGCAGAAGAAAAGCAGTCATAAATGAAAAGTACCCACGAGAAGAAACTGTATCTCGATAGATCTCTAAATGTTATAAAATGGACTTGATTCACTCTAGTTCTGATGGCCTCATATATTGACGTGATATATCGTCTATCACAGGGCTCGAAATACCCTGGTGCACAGGTGCACTGTGCACCTGAAAATAAAATTGTGCACCTAATTTTTTTCCCTCTAGATGCACGCAGTGCACCTATCGTTAAAAAAAGAGGGGGAAACGGATGTTATGTTATTTTGATGTCTGAACAAAATATTAGTATCGACCTCTCTCGCTCTAAAGGAACGTAATTAAAATTCCTAAATACACACTATGCGAAAACTTTAATCCAGAAAATGCTATGTTGCAATGAAGGAAAAATACAAAAAGAAGGATGGACACTAAACCTTATGGGTAAATATCTGCCAAAAACGTAGACATTTCTGATTGCCCACCAATGTCAGATGATGACTGAATATTTGTAATTTATAATTTCGCAGATAAAAAAATGTTTAAATATTTTTATTTACTATCTACTTGTAACATATTCAAACATACCCAACTAATAAAGTAGTATACATTACATAAATGCTCTTGTAATACGTTTTTTAAATGTGCACTTAAAAATATAATCTGTGCACCTAATTAAAAACGTAGGTGCGCAAGGTGCACCTGTATTAAAAAATCTATTCGAGGCTTGGTCTATCAAGATCTTGCCAATTTTGATGATGATGAAATACCTAATCATTAAGATATTGCTGATTGCTTTGCTATGAAGAGATCAGAATCTGGTCAGTTTGGACACAATCTAATGAATGACGAAATACGTCTTCGAGTCAATCCCCAGGTTCAATTGTCATTGGTGAAAAATATGCAATGTGTCAATGATATCCTTTCTTGCAGGCGTTGAGATTCAAAAGGACCTGTATGCGTGGGTTGCAGTTTTCCTCCTGCCGGTCAACTCGGCACTGAATCCCGTGCTGTACACCCTGACTACGAAGCTTTTCAAGCAGCACCTGGCCAAGATTGTCTATAGCTGCCGGACGCCGGCCCACGCGGCGAACGACAGTTCGGGCATTTCCCTCACCTCCATCCTTCACCACCGAAACTCAAAGAAGGCGCTCGTCACCACGTTTTCGGAGGTAAGGATCTCGCACATACCTAGACTGCAACTTGCTTGGGTTCACAATAGGAGTATAACTTCCGCTTACCACTCAAACAAGCAAAGTTGACACTTTTGAAATGTGTTCTTCAACTTTTCATGCCCAGAATGTGGTTATTTTAAGCCTGGTTTAGTCGACAAAGCCATTTTTTGCTCATACCCAGACTACAACTTACTTCATTTAAAAATAGGAGTATAATTTCCGCTTAAGACTGACTGAAACAAGCAGAAACTCAAAGAAGGCGATCGTCACCACGTTTTCGGAGGTAAGGATCTTGCACATACCTAGACTGCAACTTGCTTGGGTTCACAATAGGAGTATAACTTCCGCTTACCACTCAAACAAGCAAAGTTGGCACTTTTGAAACTTGTTCTTCAACTATTCATGACCAGAATGTGGCTATTTTAAGTCTGGTTTAGTCGACAAAGCCATTTATTGGCCATACCCAGACTACAACTTACTTCATTTAAAAATAGGAGTATAATTTCCACTTACGACTGACTGAAACAAGCGAGGTTGACATTTTTGAAATTATTAAGTGGTATGCTCCGACCCACCCGAAGTTATGCGGCGATTGGCATTTTTGAAATGTGTTCTTCAACTTTTCATGACCAGAAAGTGGTTATTTTAACCTGGCTTACTCCACAAAGCCATTTATTGCCCATACCCAGACTACAACTTACTTCATTTAAAAATAGGAGTATAATTTTCACTTACGACTGACTGAAACAAGCGAGGTTGACATTTTTTAAATTATTAAGTGGTATGCTCCGACCCACCCAAAGTTATGCGGCGATTGACATTTTTTTTAAATGTGTTGTTCAACTTTTCTTGCCTGGTTTAGTCCACAAAGCTATTTGTCGCCCATACCTAGAGTGCAACTTACTTAACTTAAAAATAGGAGTAACACTTTTGAAATGTGTTCTTCAAATTTTCATGACCAGAATGTGGTTATCTTGAGCCTGGTTAAGCCCACACTCTGTATCCTTAGAATGGATCTTAGGCCTACTGGGGCACATCTCCTTCATGTTTAAACATGTTTCAAAAACCAGAAGTACTCTATCGATAGTTTCTATTCACATAGGGTTTACTGAACTGTAGTAATCCAGTTAGAAAAGCAACGAATTAGCTACCGGAAGGTTGCGAGCCAAAGATCGTCGTGTAATCTGGGGCTGGTGCATGTTAAATCTGAAGTGGGTCTCATATTTACTCGGGTTCGCGTGATGTGGACATTTGGATTGTGGGGCACCAGCTCAGGTGTTTACAAATTGCACGCAAGTCACGAGTCAATTCCATTTTTTGCCCGAGATGAATTTTTCAATTAACTGTAAACAACACAAATCATGCTAAAATGATAAAAAGTTCTAAAGAAATTATGGTTAAAAATATTAAATTATCGTTTTCAAACGTCAGCGGTTGCCTGGAAACACTTACTGTTGCCAAGGCCAGAAATATAAATAGGAACCCTCGTAGTAAGCGTGATTATGAACAAACGGGTATTTAAACAAGCCAGATGACATTTCTTGCAATCAACATATGGCGATACTTCGTGTATTACTTGTTTAAGACATTAAGCAATATATTTTTTAAATTATCGTCTGGATATTTTAATCTAATTTGTTTATTTTACAGAAAGACCATTCAGCAAATAGGACGTCATTAATGGCGCCTGACAGCCCATCTTGTAGCCGTGCTGCCAAAAACTCAAGAAAAAGAAGAGATTTTCCTTCTTACATGAAAGAAGATATGATTTAAGACGCAATGTTTCGTCATTTCTCGTTTCATTCATTCATTTTAATGCATTTGCTACCATTGGATTGCTACTGTGCAATAGTGTGAATGAACTTCAGAAGAATGGACAAAAATTGTGGTTATTTACGTTTATTGGTAATGGGTTATGCGTTGGTGTGTTCTGAAGCAGACACGAGGAATAGTTCTTGAATTTATATCGGAATGTGATATGACATTGTGCAATATTCCAATGGATTTTTTGCTTCTGCATCGTCAGAATCTCGAGAAACCAAAAAGTATTTAACTAAATAACTTTGCAGTGAATATGTGATATACTCAGCTACATAGGAACCACATTTGTCTTCTAATTTAAAACGTTCGCTTTCTATTGCTCTGTGCTCATTATTAGTCTTTGAACTTGAATTCGTTTTATCGTCTTTCTGAATCGAAATGTATGCAGTTTGTTATGTAATATTTTCTTTACTTATTGAAGAAAGAAAGTAATAATATAAATAAATATGAGCCATTTTGCAGGTTTCGCAACTCTAGTGGAGCATTAAATAATCGCTAAGTGTCAAACTAAATCGAACGTGGTTGGTTGGATTTTTTTTATGGCGCAAGAGCCATATTGGGCCAAGCTACACCAAACAACATCAATTAAAACTCCTAGTAGTTTCGAGCATATATCACCTCCAATAAGAAACGAACTGAAAGAAAAACGAATTGTCCCATGCGCAGAAGTGGTGGCACTACTTTGGAACAGGTATTTCCACTATACCTGCCACCACTACCTATATTTATATATTTCTACTACCTATATATATATATACTTTTCGACGTGAAGATAACCACATCGGGAAGATTAAACAAACATACATGCACAAGGAAAGTTTTATTGACACAGAAAAAAGAAGTACACTCAGATGAACTAACTCACTGATCCACGGTGACCCCGCATCAACTTGGAAATGCAAGATTCTGAAACCAATCGAGTTATTAAATGATTTATACACTAAGTTATTAAATTATTTACATTTTATTACTCATACCACCAAGTGATTGTGACGAGATGTCTCGTCTATCGAGTTCTGAAAATGGTGCTAATGGAGAGACAACTTGTCATCAAAATACTGTTGTGGTGTCGTCTCCCAAAAATGGTAGCATCAGAAAATCGTATATGAGGAGAAAACAACCAATAGCTAAGAAAATCACGTTCTTATTAGTTAGAATTATTTACAATTTACAAAGAATCAATATTCATATATCGAGATGTGCATCTCACGGGTCAGCGCGAGGAAAACTCAACCTCGTTTCTCGCTCTCTCCCCGTTGACTCCGGCCTCCCCCACAGTCTCCAAGTTCCTCCAACGGCAAAGGTCAAAGGCCAGTCGGCGATCCGTCGGAAAGAACACCTGCAGAAGCGGCTTATGTTTCAGTCTCCTTTTTGTCGCTCGTAAAACTCGCGAAGCAAAAACAACAGTTGGCTCGCAGCTGGCTCCAGTATTTCACGATCTCACACTGTCGTTTTTACAGATCGCGATCTGGTCTGTTTTCTTCTAATGACGACTTTCTTCTCGGATTCACGCCCCAAAGATTTGGTCAGTTTTGCTGATGGTGTGATACATGGTCGAGACAACCTACAGGAGGTTTAATCACATAAGAGTTACTTCCAACAGATCAAATGTAGTGGAGCGTTCGATCTTCGTAATTGCACGTTGAGATTTAAAAGGTGTGTTTAGCCGCGTCACATCGTCGTTAACAAAGAGCTCTTGCATGTGCTTGGAGTCGGGCCAATATTGCAAAACTGAATTTGAGAGTGAAGCTTTCTTTTTAATCATAATTTATGTTATCATATTGCCCCGAAACCCTGATAAGAAGTTCAGAAAACCTCTTATGATTATTAGTAAAAGGATGTGATCCAGACTGGACGATTTGATCGCTTTGGAACGCGGTGTAATGCAAGGAATGCATCAACAGATTGGTGTCCCCATAGTTCTTACACTGAGAAAAATTTCATCTGTGTAAGTATTCGATAGAATTTGCTTTCTTACATAAAAATGAATTTGTTTTTGTGCAGGCCACTGTGAGAGATTTTATTATTTAGATGTCAGGGGCTCAAACGAATATATCCCTTCTGTAACCTACAATATTCCCTGCATGACTTCTCACCAATCTTGATCTTCTGGTCCAATAGAATCTTCCATACGATTCCTTCAACTAATTGATGTGGTCATTTATCCATTATTGTGTTGGGAAAATCAATACTACACTATTAAAAAATCCAGCGAACCCAGATGCTTAAGATTATTACCGATGGCTTATAATTAAATGTTTTGAATGGAATTCTGATTAAAATATATTGATACTCTCATAATTGTTAAAAACCATGTATAAAGAGACGATAAAAAACAATTTGTTTGTCGAACTAAATACATTCGAATGTTTATCAGATCGTCATATTGTTGTCACAAGTGAAACGTTTATTGGAATCGGGGAAAAGTTGATCGAATTTTTTGTTACAAAAAGTATTTTTCGTAAAATGAAATCGAAAATTGAATTTTCCTTTTTAAAAGAATTTGAATACAGTCTCAGTTACAACTATTTATGCAAATGTTTGTTTTTAAAAGAACATAAAAACAATGTTTGGAATGTGTTATGTTTTCTGTATACTCTTAACTGTTAAAATTAGATGTTTGTTGTGTATCTGATGCTAAATATATATAGAACTGTTATGACTGTTATCTTTCAAGTATTCTCCTTTTTATGTTTTTAGCAAAACTTTGAGTGGGAAAAAATGAGCTCCAAAATAATTTTTATTTTTTAAATAATTATTTTAATAAAAAAATTTTCAAGTACTATTTTAAACATATTTATTAAGTTGATATATTTATTAATATTTAGCATATTTATTAAGTCTTTATTAAGTTGAATAAATCATGCATTTAGATTTCGCTCGGTTATATTTTTGTGTATGTTTCACATGCATTTAAAAGGTATTAAAGTTGTTAATGATTCTACTTTGACATATTTTTTTAAATACCTAAATATATATTTAATAAAATGAATTGTTTATTTTGTTTAAATTATTTAGGAAAAAGGTTAATAAATCGTGTAAATACTTTTTATATACATCAATATGTTAGTATTCTTGTTGAAATGTTTTAGTATTGTGAAAATGACGTATTGTGATGAACAGAATTTATAAAATATATTTTCGTTTGAAATTACTTGAATCAACAGCAAGTATAACAAAATCTGGAATAATAGATTGTTCTTTGCGTCTCTATTTTTGATAAATTAACTGCAGATAAACTTGTTTAAAATTATTATTATTATGTATATTTATTTACTACAAAAGTGTGATTCAAATTTAATATAAAGTACACAAATTATAGAGGCACAATTGAATAATGCATAGAAAATTTGCTTTTTCGTACAGTGTGAGTTTTAATGTAGGTGTATTGATGTTTATATAAAATTTTATTCTATTTGCATGACTCAACTGGTTGTCACGTTGCCAATATAACATAGCTTACCGGTCAGAAGGGATTTCCCTTTTACATTCAATTAAATTGCTAAGTTAAAACGAGTATGTAACGTTCAGAATGAAGCTTTTATAAAAATACTATTTTTATTTAATAAGCGGATACAAAACTGCTCAAAAGTTGTTATAGTGGGATGCTATTTCTTCGTATGTGTTTACCATATTTCAGGCATTCATTGGAACGTTTTGATCAAATTAAATATTGATATAGTTTCCTCATTACTTATTATAATTTTAGCGATTACTTGCTATGGAGTATTTATTTATTTATTCGTTCGTATTAACTGTTTGTATGTAATTCCATTCTATTCAATTATTACCATTTATTCGTCTATCATAACATTAATTAACAGTTCTCTTTTTAGAAAGTATTTTAGCTGTATATAGAGATCGCATCGAAATGAATGTCACAAATACTGCAGATATTTATAAGTTCATTGTATCTGAAATTAATTGTTCTGTTACAAAGTTATGTAAAAATGTTGATTATATTTAAAACATAAATTTTAGTGTATTTTGTATGTATTTTTCTTTCGGTTTTCAATAAGCACATCGTGCTCATACTCTAATAGAATCAATGTCAACATAAAAATATGTCACTACGTCCACTATTTATATATTTATTTATTCGCACTACAATACAGCAAGAAATGGCAAAAAGAGAAAAATACACACTCAAAACTGAAAGTAAAGCACAAAACTTTATTAAAAACACACAGAAAAACAAATGCGCAGCATCTATGAAAGTATATGATCTATAAAATTCATAAAACAAGATTTTTAAAACTGCTGCCACAGGGGCTACTAAAAAGCTTGTTGTTGTTACTATGTATTTTTCAACCTTGACCCTAAAAGTATGTTTTCAGGCAAACTCGTCTCAAAAGCTCCTATTTTTCAATATTTTGACTACTTTTTTTTAATTTTACGAAGGTCATCGTGTTCATAGTCTCTTTTGCTTTAACAAAACAAATAGTGGTTGGAAAAAAAAATTTCTTTAGGGGATTTTACAATGAACGCCAATTTTAAAGTTTCTGCGCCAAGTCATAGCAACCACGAATGTAAAACGTCAGAAACTGCGGCTCCTAGATTGTCATGAAAATACTCGTACTTTTTGAAATTATCATTTTTTTTAAAATTAAATATGGAGACATTTTCAATGTCTGTTTCATACTTAACTAGCACATTTTGTGTTTAAACCGAATCATTTTGTATCAGAAATTAAAATTGCTACCAAAGTAAGTTTGGGGTCCGGTACCTAAAAATTCGAAACAAAAAATCATTTCTGAGATTTTTACTGTCTATTCAAATTTGGATTGTACTCTTTATAACGATACCTAATTTGTAAAAATCCATTGATTGAAAATGTTTTTAAATAATAAGTAGATACACTTTTACCGCGACGTAAGTCTCAGAACATACTTTTTTCATGCTTGGGGGAACATTACTCAAAAACTACTTGAGATAAATTCTTGAAACTGTTTAAAATGGTTTATGAAGCACTTTTAAACACTTTAACACAAGTAATAAGATGTAAAATGTATACTTAAAAAAAAAATGTTTTATCTAAAAAAATTTCAAATTTTTTGTGACATTTTAGAAAGTTTATAATTTTGTGAATTTAAGAAATAAAACGCGCTAAAAGTTCTTAAAACTACTCAAATTACACTGCAAAAATTTCAGATTAATAGAATAATTTATTAAAAAATGAGATGCCTCTAAGTTAGTGAATTTAATATCCACCATCACTGAAGTGTAAAGCCTTATTTCTCAGAACATACTTTTTCATGTTTGGGGGCTCCGAACACTCAAACACTACTTGAGATACATTTTTTAAACTTTTTATGATTGCTTATGAAGCACTTTTAAAGACTTTAACAGAAGGAATAAGACATAAAAAGCGTAATTAAAAAAAAAAAACATTCTGTCTAAAATTTTTTTATTTTTTTGTCATTTTCTTTTTATAATTTTGTGAATTAAAAAAAAAAGATTTAAGCCCCGTGTTAAGTTCTTTTCAAGTATTCAAATATTACACTGAAAAATTCCAGATTCATACAGCAATTTATGAATGAATGAGATGTCTTGTAAAAATATTAGACTTAAGAGGTTTTAATTCGTCAGACTGGTAATGACGATGGAGCCTGGAGGTTCGCGAGCAGAAAGAAAAGCAACTAACTACTCACGACGCCATTGAAATCTGAACCGCGAACGCCTTTGTGTTCGTCGAAAATCCGACCGAAAGCGGATCGACAACAACGGTTCACGAGCCGTTCGTCTGGAGCCCGAAACCCAGTCCAAATCTTGAGAACTTGAGGCTCGCGAACGGTTCGGCTCGCAAATGTATCCGCGGCTTTATGGACCTATACCTGTACTTGTAAAAAGATTAGACTTAAGAGGTTTTAACGCACGTTTCATAAAAATTCACGAGTTACTCCAATGATGTGGTCACGAAAAACATAGTTTTTGCAATTACAAGAGCATTCCTTAACTAACGCCCGAAACGTGATAGTTTAAACATAAGACTTCTTTTCTTAGAGCTAGTGTAGTCTCATTGTTTTTAATTCGTCATCTCAACCAAAGTTTTTGAGCTGCATCAGACAGTATGGAAACATCCTGAAACGTGGAAGAACAAAAAATCCAATGGATAGGGTAAATCTTAACATGTTTATTTTTATTTACAAGAGTTTTCCGAAAACAACTCTAATCTGAAGATAGCTTCTAATTACATTTCTTATGCGTATATATAGAGAGAAATGGCAGTCATTTTTATCGGTTAATTTAATTTTCAAAAATGATGAAAAACGTGAAGTTGAAAATCGAACAAAGGAAATATTTTTTTGTGCATTTCCTTCTTATATTTGCATATACTGTAAAAACTTCATTTTCTCGAATCCGTTTTGAAGAGTTTTTATGGGCTAACACACATTTTTATTTTGGGATAATGAGCGCTAATTTATTTTTACACAAATTAAAATCCTTCGAAATACACAAAAAACTCAATTGCATTTTGTGGAATTGAACCTGAGCATTTCGACGCCTACTCTTTGACATTCTGGAATTTTCAGAATGTTGTCTTGAAAGCAACTAAGAAACAAGCGTCGGCATTCAACAGTTCAAGTTTCACTGAGTATATTTTTTTGTAACGCATTTTTACTTTGCAGTTTATAAAAAATTTTATTGATATTATTTGATAGAACTTTTCAATTCAAAGAAACTTAATATATTTTTTATAACCCTTGAAACCTTTTTTGTTGAATGTACAAATGTTTTCGAGGAAAACAAATTTGCGATGCACAATAATCATGCATAAAATTATTTTTTTCATATATATATATATATATATATATATATATATATATATATATATATATATATATATATATATATATATATATTGATATTTGAAAATAAAAATGCGCTATCGTATTGAGCCATGGGCGTCCTCAGATGAGGACAACAAGCGACTTTAACAGAAACAAATACTATCGTTAAATGTTTTTTTTTAATAATTGCGTTTTAAGCAAGATACAAGTACAGTAGAAAAAAATTCCAACCCAAATCTCTTACAATTTTTACACAGTGTTTTGAAATAACTTTTACAATCTATCACCATATAATGAATACATACCAACTCTCTATATTAAAAAAAGATACCGCTTCCACCACCGCAGGATTGAAAACTCGCTTTTTTCGCTCGATTCTTATACGGTTTCCCGAGAAAGTACGGAACAGAAAATTGCGAAATTAAAATGGTTTGTTCAAAATTGCACAAGGAACAAGATGAAAAAGATTTTTTTCCTATGAGGCTAATAGTGCATTAAGAGTTAAAGTAAAATATTCGAAATCATTTGCGAAAGGAGTGTTGGATTGCGAAGCAAACCAAACGGGATTTCGTAACAATCACCGGGGGTTGACGAGCGTTAGCGTGCAGGGGGTTGAGCGATCTAATAAAACAAAAACAAACAATAAATTACCATTTTTATTCTTTTTGTCGATGATTTTTTTCATTAGTAGTTGATATTTTAATTGGTGTTTATCTTTTAAATAAAATAATTAATAAGAAAGAATCATTTTGTATTCACTGATTTTTTATATTATACTAACGCTGTTTATTAATTTCTTTTAATTAATTTCCCTACTTTTCATAATTTTTATCTTAACATTAATACGCAATACATTTATGTCGTTTTAATTTGTTAATTCGACATTCAATATTTTTGTCATTCTACATTGCTAGCCATCGAAAATGCATCACAGTAAAGAACAAGACCAGTAAACATATTGCACAAGTATGTAATTAATTAAAATATCCGTTAAGCTTGCAAAACGCAGATAAATCTATATTTTATGTAGCCGCCATTGGAGGCAATAACTGCTACACGTATTGGCATTGATAGAAAGAGGCTATGGATGTGAGTTTAAGGTATGTCAGTTGATATTGCTACAACACGCTGACGAAATTCATTTGGCTTAGCCACGGGTAATATGTGGGGTACCATGTGTTATGTGATCGTAGACCAGATGCAGTCGATAAAGATTCAATCTGGTGAATAGGTGGGCCATGGAAAAAGTTAAACCTGGTGAACATGAAGTATTTGTTGTATGTTGTATACCACGTTTGGTCTCGCAGCATTGTTTGTTCTGTTGAAAACTGACCACATGCCAGTCCTGAAATAAGGAGGGCAACAATTGAACTCTTTACGGATGTTGGGGAAGTCCCCCAAGGTGTCCTTGCAGTGGATCCCGACCAGTTCAAACACGACTCGCTTTCCATATACATGGAAAAGAAACGTAGCATCACCAGTAATGGCGAAGTAGCACGATTTTAGCGAATTAGCACGATAGATTCTGTGCTAAAAACACAGGATCTACCGCGGCGCCGATGGTTATACTCAATCTCCTTCAGCTGTCAATGAACTTAGTGAGGATTGATGTTATAGTCTCTTCTCTAGTTAGTAGTCGGCAGGGAGTATTTAATCGGGGATAGATGTAGGACATTGTCTATTTTTGAAAGGTTGTTCATATAGAGATTTCCCTATCTTCATTCTAGCATTTTATAATCTTGTTATGGCTTTAGTTTACAGGACTTGGTTGATATTTTTGTATTGGTGACCATCAACTGTTTAGTTCAGATATGTGAAATATAAATAGATTGAACCTTGTTATTGAGAAAATTTTCGAGAAAAGCGACCAACATGTAAACTTGTAGTCACGTAACTTTCTGTGAAAAATTAAATCCGTTTGTTGATTTGGCATTTAAATTACCTTGTTTGGCAATATTCTATTTTAAGACAGAGGTGGGTGCAGGAATGCGCATTTCTATAGTCAGGAAAAAATGGTGAAATCGTCAAAGTCTACTACTATGTCACGCGGACCATTCAGATGATGAATCAATGGATGGGATTTGGATATTGTGCTTCTCGTGAACCAGTCCGATGATCTATCTACGGCTAAGACTTACATGAGCAACCAGGCTTCACCAAGGCTCAAAATTTTGTCTTTGTTTAGACCTGGGACATGAACAAATAATTCATAGTAGCAGAAAAATAACTAAATGGTTTATTGAACAGAAGTCTGGTAATACTGACTCCTTTGTTTCATTTAGAGCAAACATCGTATACAAGATACTCCGTGGATACGAAAAGTTGGCGTTGCAAAAAGCATTACAACTGTTTTCTTACTATTTCAGAACTATAAAAACACCCAGCAGATAAATATAGCGTTCTGAAGACAAAATATTTACTTATCTGTCATGACCATCAGACTAGGTACGAATGCAAGGGGAGGAAGTCCACAATATGTAAAAATCCTACTGTGCTGGGCGAGTGTAATTGAATTCTGTGGAATGAGAACTGTCTAAGTAGTGGCAGTCGGAATTTATTGAATAACGCTGAAACCCCAAAAGTCTAAAAAATTATCCTTTAATATTAATATCAAGCTGCACTTTAATCGTTCAAACTATCAATTAATAGTTGAATAATTACACTAAACAATCGTTCAAACTTCCTGTGATGGCTTCATTTATTCCAGAATCCAAAATCAAGACCGAGTATTTACGTCCAAACTACGGTTTGTGTCCTCGACATAATCTATCAATCTTTCTGCTGTTCTCGAATTCTATGGATATGTTCCGACAGATACATTAGTTAGACAGTTGCATTACGTTCAAGCTTCCTGTGTTGGCTTCATTTATTCCAGAATCCAAAATCAAGCCCTAGTATTTACGTCCAAACTACGGTTTGTGTCCTCGACATAATCTATCTATCTTTCTGCTGTTCTCGAATTCTATGGATATGTTCCGACAGATACCGCGCATACATACACAGAGAAGCTTCTATACAGTTGCATTACGTTCAAGCTTCCTGTGTTGGCTTCATTTATTTCATAATCCAAAATCAAGCCCTAGTATTTACGTCCAAACTACGGTTTGTGTCCTCGACATAATCTATTAATCTTTCTGCTGTTCTCAAATTCAATGGATATGTTCCGACAGATACCGCGCATACATACACAGAGAAGCTTCTATACAGTTGCATTGCGTTCAAGCTTCCTGTGTTGGCTTCATTTATTTCAGAATCCAAAATCAAGCCCTAGTATTTACGTCCAAACTACGGTTTGTGTCCTCGACATAATCTATCAATCTTTCTGCTGTTCTCGAATTCTATGGATATCTTCCGACAGATACCGCGCATACATACACAGAGAAGCTTCTATACAGTTGCATTACGTTCAAGCTTCCTGTGTTGGCTTCATTTATTCCAGAATCCAAAATCAAATCCGAGTATTTACGTCCAAAATACGTTTTGTGTCTTCGACATAATCTATCAATCTTTCTTCTGTTCTCGAGTTCTATGGATATGTTCCGACAGATACCGCTCATACATACACAGAGAAGCTTCTATACAGTTGCATTACGTTCAAGCTTCCTGTGTTGGCTTCATTTATTCCAGAATCCAAAATCAAGCCCTAGTATTTACGTCCAAAATACGGTTTGTGTCCTCGACATAATCTATCAATCTTTCTGCTATTCTCGAGTTCTATGGACATGTTCGGGCAGATACCGCTCATACATACACAGATAAATTTTTATACAGTTGCATATGACTGTAGCTAACAAGTAACATGCTGCTTGTCCTACTTGGCCTCGTTTTTAAGTTATAAAAACTTTCTCCTAACATGCATGTTTCGGAACAAGCTCATTTACTTGGACGATAGTGAAGAAGAAAGATGAGAGAGCAAAGAGAGAGTCGCAACTCACCCTTTGCTCTCAACTCGTAGCAGATAGTTGGAGTGTTTTGTTCTGACAATCCATTTCAGTGGAACGCCTATCGGACGCAAAGCAAATATTTTCTCTTCTGTAACAACCGCTTTCCTTTGTTTGTTCTGCAGATAAAACGGTGTAATATATTCAGGAACCTCTTACAGTCAGTGCATCGGGGATGACCGTTTGGAGAGTAGTGTTGGAGTACTGACATGCCTTGTTTACTGGAGGTCGTAAATGAGAGCTTGTCCCTTTTGCAATGTAGTGTAGTGATTTGTACTTACCTTTACATTGGTGACTTTCCTCACAGATGACAGGTTCCCGTATTGAAAGTATTGTTAGAAATAAATAAAAATATACTCGACAGGAAAGAAACACTAAATGCTTGAATTTGGTTCTGGATAGGATTACCGAGCGTAAATATTTTCGATGAAATGCTGTTTTGCTTTTAAGTGTTCCAAACTGATTAAGCATCGTATTTTACTGTTAGGAACAGTAAATAGTACGTGTATTGTCTTGTGTTTTTTATGCATCTTTTGTCTCATCATGATATTTAAATAATCTGAAAACACGATAGATTAAGTTTGGATACACAAAAACATCCTCTATACCAGGCCTCGAAATAAATTTTTTATTGCAGGTGCACCTTGTTTACCTAAGTTTTTAAATTAAGTGCACAGATTATATATCAGTTGCACATTTTAAAAAACGTAATTTTAGAGCATTAATGTAATGTAAACTACTTTATTTTTTGGGTATGTTTAGATAGGTTATTAGTAGATTGTAAATAAAAATATTTAAACAATTTTTTTATCTGCGAAATTATTACTTCTAATGGAATTGGAAAATGCAACCATAAATTCTCAATTTCTTCGTTCCCATAGCTCTCAATTTCTTCATTGTTTGGCCAATAACATGGCTCGAAGACATCAAAAGCAGACAAAAGTGGATCCTTAACGATGGATTTAAATCTGTCTTCAATCGGCGAACTGCATAGTTGGATTATGTGTCGTGTTTCTTTCAAGGTATCCGGCGCACGGCTTTCGCTTCAACAGATTTCGTATAGTGTGTATTTAGGAATTTTAATTACGTTCCTTTAGGGTTGATACTAATATTTTGTTCAGACACCAAAATAAAATAAATCACGTTTTCCCTCCCCTTCTTTAAGGTTAGTTGCACTGCGTGCACCTAGCGGGAAAAAATTTAGGTGCACAATTTTATTTTCATGTGCACAGTGGACCTGTGCACCCGGGTATTTCGAACCCTGCTCTATGCTGAAATTAATACCAAATTCTTTTGATATTCTTATAAAAATCAGATTTATAAAAGCGTATTTTGCTAAGTTTATATGTTTATGATAGGTTTTATTTCGCTTTAGTCAAATTATTTTTATTTCAAGACAATGCCATTGTAAATAATTATTAAGGTTAGTGAGTTATTATTTACAGTGACTTCCAAAACTGAGTACACCATGACGAGATTTATTTAAAGGCCAAAACTCTGTAACGAACAATAGTTTGAAATTAATAGTTGAACTTAATTTTTGAAGGAATGGGAAAGTACTCATCAAGTTAAGAAAAAAAGCAAGACAGGTTACCTCAAACCAAAAGAAATAATAATTTCAAACTGATAATGACAACAGAGGAAAAACTTAATTGGTAAAAAATGTGACGGTGACGTAAACGTATATTATTATATAAAAGCACATGGTTGTAAATGTGATAGTTGCTACAAAAGATGTAGAAAAGTCATAACAAAAATATATGTTATGCAGTTGGGAGGATTTATATCTGTTGACATGTCTTGTTTAGAATTCATTTTACTCCAACAGACATAAAGTTTTAAATCTAATCCTTATGCAACTGTTTTAAGGTCAAAGATTCTAAACGGAAGCAAAGTACCTATTTAAAATGAGAGATATAGTTGCTTAACTATGGAGTACAGTTTTCAATAACACCAGTAAAACATGAAAAACAAATGTAAATGTAATTGATTTTAATCGTGTTTCATGAAAGCAAAAACAAAATTTTGAAATACATTGGAATTGCAACGTACGACTACCCGGTTTAATGTAACGTAACAAATGTTATTTTAAAGTAATTTTGAAACTTTATTTGTCATTTTTAAATAAGAAATAAACACACCTTACTTAAAAATGTCTTGTTTTGTATATTTTATTTATTTTTAGAAACATCATTTTCTACAAACCATTACGTATTTAATCAAAGATTCAAAGTTGTTCGAAATATACATATACCGTCAAGAAATTACCCAAATCTAGTGATATTTTACAGAAAATAAATTCTTCATCAAAATGCATATCTCCTAAATATTATACCTTTTTAGGTAAAATCCTGGAACACATAAATACAAACAGAAACAAAATTCCGATAACTTTAAAATAAGAAGTTACACACCTTACTTAAAAAATCTTGTTTTTGTGTATAAATTTTTTCATGAAACAAAATTCTACGAATCATTACGTATATTGATCGATACGCAGGTTGATCGAAATATGCATGTATCCCGCCAAGAAATTACCCATGTCTGACATTTAGCAGGAAATAAATAAAAAAATTCCAACTCCTAAATAATAACAAAGGTAATATACCAGAAAGCGTATATAATACAAACAGAAATAAAATATCCTTGAAAAAAGGCAGAATTCTGAGAAAAAAAATATGTGCAAACGTGCGGAATTTTGACTTACTGAATATATTTGAAATACAACAATTCGACAAAGTCTTTTGCAAAATATTTGTTGAAAACAATACTTATTAGGAAAGGCAATTAATCTACCTTACCTTCTTTTTCACTTGTCTTGCTTCAACTTCTACTTTAACCCGGGTCGTTGAATGAGAATAACTTCTGTTTTATACTTTACAGCAATCTATATTCACAAATTAGCAATGAAAGCAAAAGGCCTTTTTATATTTACAAACTCAAAACATTTATTGCTATCATTAAGTATTTACACAAGAATATGTACATGTTTAAGCATTATCATGTTGGCAAGCATCAGCTCTCGTGACATAACACAATCTGCCGCCAAAAGGGAGTTCAAAAACAAAGGTTAGTTTTCGCAGCAGTGCCGCCACCTACAGTCAGCAAAATAATTAAGTCTAGTTCGCAGTTGTTCGCGACATTCTCCCACCTTGAGTTTCTCGTAGGAATATGAAACTCAAAGTCACAAGTTCGTTCTTTTAGGTCTCTTGAGGAGTCTCCCGAAACGAGAATGACGATCGTCACATTGGGCACGGTGTTGATAGGGCGTTGCATCTGGCGAATCCTTTTCGCGAACCTCTAAAGGGTACAGTCTCTGTACAGGTCTCAAGAGAGATCCAGACCTGATCTTTACTTCAGCAACTCTCACTTTACCATCTTTTCCAGGATAAAGATGAAGTACCTTTGCTAATGGCCAATTCACTCTTTTGATATTAGTATCTCCAATGAGCACGATGTCTCCTTCTTTAATATTTAATTCCTTTTGAGTTTTAAAGGTTTCTCTAAGTTGGCCGAGGTATTCATTCCTAAATCGGGTGCGTAAATTTTGACGCAGTCGTTGCTTGTAATTGAATCTTTTGTTTAATTTCCTTCCATCGATATTGCTCAGGTCAGGAACGCCCACTTCCGCGATCTCTTGAATAAACATTGCAGGTGTCAAAGATATGAGGTCCTCTACGTCCTCAGAAAGATAAGTCAGTGGTCTGGAGTTGATTATAGAGCTTCAGCGTCGCAAATGATGGAATATAATTCTTCATAATGTAAGAGGGCATTGCCAAGAATTTTCCTTAATATTCGCTTGAGCAATCCAATTAATCTTTCCCAGAATCCACCCCACCAAGGAGCAGAAGGAGGATTGAACTTCCATTTAATACCTTTTATGGAAGCAAATTTCTGAATTTCTTCCCATTGAATATTTTTCAATTCATTATACAATCCGACAAAATTCGTTCCGTTATCAGAATAAATCGTGGATGGTCGTCCTCGGCGAGAAATAAATCTTCGCAAAGCCAAGGTGAAACATTCAGTCGATAATGAAGTTATTAACTCGATGTGGACAGCGCGGTACACCGCACAAGTAAATAATACTGCCCAACACTTTGTTTTGTTTTTTAAGTAAAGTGGACCACACAGGTCAATTCCGGTTATTTCGAAAGCCAAAGCTTCTCGAATCCTGTCCTCGGGTAGGGGTGCACTTGATATTTCGATCGGCTTACAGTTAAATTTTTGACATTTAACGCACTTTCTTATTACTTGGCGTATCGTTTTCCTACTTTTGATAATCCAGAATTGTTCCCGTAAAGTTGACATTAAGGTTTGTATTCCTGCATGGCACAGTTCAACATGTTTCTCAAATATAAGTTTATTTACCATATGATGTTTAGAAGGTAATAATAGAGGGTGACGGAAAGCTTCCTCATCTTTTCTGAGTGAGATTCTTGTTTTAACACGTAACAGTCCATCAAGTCCACGTATGTCTGTAATTTGATATT
Organism: Metellina segmentata; assembly: GCA_947359465.1. NCBI lineage: Eukaryota > Metazoa > Arthropoda > Arachnida > Araneae > Tetragnathidae > Metellina > Metellina segmentata. The sequence continues at coordinate 34,774,096 of OX375881.1, forward strand.
TATGTCTTTTCTGAAACATTGTTTCTGAATATCTTTCAGAATTACTTTTTCTGCAGCACATATTTCTTCGATCTCTAATTCTCCTACAAATTTGTCACTTCTTTTGTTCTTGATATTTCTAATAAATCGGAGTATCCAAGCCATGATTCTCACAATTTTTCTATAAAAAGAAAATTTTGAAAAATCAAATTTTTAGACAACTGTGTCAATGGCAGAAATGACAATTTTTCGCTTTTCAGCATTTACTACCTCTAAATTTGGACAAGCCTCAGAAACAGGCCATTCTTCTTTTGAGCATTTTAGCCAATTTGGGCCTTCCCACCATCTAGATTTTACCAATGTTCTCGCATTGCACCCTCTGGATGGTAGATCAGCAGGATTCAAAATTCCTGCTATATGTCTCCAATCCTTTGGATCAGTCAAACGCCGGATCTCTTGTACTCTGTTGTGAACAAACGTAGCCCAATTTTCTTCTTTCGTGATCCAGTAAAGAGCATCTACTGAGTCTGACCAGTAATAGGTCGGGACATCTTCGAGACCCAAATCACCTTTAGTAGCACTAGCCAATCTGGCTCCTATCAAACAGGATAAAAGTTCCAATCGTGGGATGGAAATCGGCTTTAATGGAGAAACTCTGCTTCTAGCTTGAATTAATTCGCACTCTATTCTTCTCTCACTTTCAGTTCGTAGAAATATGCAAGTCGCATAGGCCGACTTACTGGCATCGCAAAATACATGCACAGATAATGCAGAATCTAATGAAGAGTCTTTAAACAAACATCGAGGAATTTCTAATTCTTTCAAGTTATTTAATTCATGTTTCCATTTATCAAATTTTGTAGACATCAAAATTGGTAGTTCTGCGTCCCAAGTAATTCCTGCTTTCCAACAATCTTGCAGTAAAATTTTTGGTCCTAAGGTTACAGGACACGAAAAGCCAATAGGGTCAAATATGCGGTGGACAGCATATAATATTTTTCTTTTTGTTGTGGGTAGCTTGTCTTCTTTCGGAAATTCCTTCAAGTCTAAGGCTAAAGTATCCGTCTTCAATTTCCAATTTAATCCCAAAACTGGAACGGTTTTTGTAGATTCAGGAACTTCTACTGAAGAGTTGGTCAGAGTATGCTCCCACCCTCGAAGATCGAATTTTGCCATGCTTAATATGGTGCGAGCTTCCGAGATAAATTTTTCGACTTCTGTTTCCGTGTTGACACTACAGACGCAATTGTCAACGTAGAATGATTTCAATAGCATTTGAGCTGTTGCTTGCAGCTGGGGTGGAGCATTTTTCAAATGCAATTCCAAAGTGGCTCCCAATAGGAACGGACTGGAAGTGATTCCAAAGACAACTCTTTTATGTTGATACATTTTAGGTTTACTTTTCAGTCCATTTTTCCACCATAAAAACTTCAAATATCGTCTATCGTTCTCTTGAACTTCAATCTGCAAAAATGCCTTTTTGATATCTGATATTACTCCGAACTTCCCAAAGCGAAATCTATTCATTATTGACGGAAGAAGTTCGATAATATTTGGTCCTTTCTCAAGACAATCATTAATAGAAGGAGCATTCTTCTCTTTCACTGAGCCATCAAACACTGGTCTAACACTAGTGGTCGAATTTGTCTTTAAAACGGGATGATGAGGTAAAAAATGTTCCTCTGTTTCAGATTTCTGGTTCAAGGAAATGTCTTCAATAATATCTTCATACTTCCAGTCTCTAAAGACATCTTCATAATCATTCAACCTCCCTTTTCTTTCTAATGCTTGGACACAGTTACTTAGACGTTTCTCTGATATCTTCCGACCATCTGGTAAAATTGGATGATCTTTGATCCATGGCAAGCTGACAATATACCTACCTTCTTCGTTTCTCATAACTGTACGGAGAAAATGTTCCTTTGCAGCATCTTCAAGTTCTTTTCTTGTGACCTTTTCACCCGGATCAGTAATTCCAAGAGTGTCAAGTTTCCATAAATTAGCTATACTTGAATCATTAACGTGTAACGTTAATAGAGTATTTAAAGAACTCGTTTCCGTTTCTTGAGTTTTCCCCATTATCGTCCATCCTAGACGTGTATTCATCGCTATAAGATCCGTTGATAAATCTGTGATTTCCCCAGTAAATAATTTCCCACAAAGGTCAGCTCCGATCAAAATTTGAATTTCGTTTGGATCCTTTTCGTATGAACAAACTTCTTCATTAACCGAAACATCACTCAAAAGTATTCCCGATAATTTTAATTTATTTATGATATCATTATTTTCCAATTTAGGAATGGAAGCACAAATCCTTTTTTGATCCATAACTTCTAATTTACAAGTGAAAGTTTTATCTATGTTACATAATTTAACAGAATATCTTTTATGTTTTTCCTTTGTTTCTATCCCGCCAAAAAGTCCATGAGTAACAGTTTCTTCCCCTAAGCATTTTAATTTCATTTTTTCTGCAAGAAATTTAGTTATATATGATCGTTGACTTCCAGTATCATAGATAACCCTCACAAAATGGTTGCTATCATTTTCTGAAACGCAGACAATTAATGTATGTAAATACACTTCCTTAGAACAAGAACTATTTGCCAAGGCTTTATTTTTAATTGATTTATCATTTTCAGTTTCATTTCTGTCGGAATAAGTTTTAGAATAACACATTATAGATAAATGTCTTTTTCCACACATAGAACAAATAATCTTAACTTTAAAAAACCGAGATACATGACCTAATTTCAGGCACTTAAAACAACCTCCCCGTTTAATTACAATATCTCTTTTCTCATTGAAAGATAAATTAGAGGCATATACGCATTCGTTTGTATTATGTGTTGATTCATTACAAAAAACACACATCGCAGAATTCCTCTTCTCTGTATTTATTTCCGAGCTCAAAAGCTCTGCAGCTGTAGATGAAAAACCTTTATTATTTTCGAATTTAGTTTTTTCTTTACTCTCCGCGTTGTAATGTCTACGATGAAACACCTCGTCAGTGTGTCGGCGGTGAGGTAGGGGGGAAAGTTCATTTCTTCTACTCAATGGTATATTTTGATTACGAAATGATTCGGAAATGCTAGCGTCAGCTCTTTCCAAAGCATTTAAATGCTTACCCAAAAATTCTATTAAATTGTTAATGGTATATTCTCCGCAATCATATTCTTTGTTAAATGCGAAAACCAAATCATGTGGGAGTAATTTCAGAATCAAAGGGCACATTAAATTTTCGAATGTTTGCGTTGAAACACTTAAGGTTTCTAAGCTTCTTATTTGGGTTTGACAGTTGTCGAAAAGTATTCGAAAACCTTTAACATCATTAGTACGCTTAAGAGGGGACATATGCATCAAATTGCTCATATGAGTGTTTATCAAAATGTCTTTTCGGGCAAAACGATCTTTCAAAACATCAACAGCTTTCACATAATTTTCTGCTGAAATAGCAAATCCTTCAACAGTATTTAGAGCTGTTCCAGCTAAATGTGCTTTCAAATAATTGAATTTGTCTACTTGATCTAAGTGTTCATTTTTGTGAATTGCTGTCTCAAATGAATTCCAAAAAGTAAGCCATTGGCTTACATTGCCAGAGAATTTCGGAATAGTAATTTTAGGCAATTTAACACTTATCGACTGTCGTTGTTTAACGTTCACTTCATCACTATGAACATACGATGATTGTGAAAGTGAAACATCTCGAACTAAAATCAATTTTTGTAGACACTTCTTTGCTCTAAATTTACAAGTGATTATTCTTTCACTATATTCTTCGGCAGATTCAATTTCTTTTTCTCTAGATCATCTATACTCAAAACCTTTTCTAAATCAATATCAACTAATTTGAGAGCTTCGAATTTATTATGCAACTGTTCTAATAATAACTCAATATCATTCTCGTCCGTTTCTGATTTATTAATTTCATCATCTAATCTAGTAAGAAATTTACTAACGGATGATCTCAAAACAGTTCGCTTTTTCTTAAAAGCATTTATTAAAGCTTGTGTTTGTTCATTGGCCATCGTTATTGCTCGTTTCAATTGCTAATAATTTACTGTAAAGTATTTAACGTTACTTTCGATTTCAGATTCACAACTAATTCTGATAAATTTATGCAGTTATAAATTCAACTATCCCGGCAGGGATGCCATTTAATGTTGAAAACAATACTTATTAGGAAAGGCAATTAATCTACCTTACCTTCTTTTTCACTTGTCTTGCTTCAACTTCTACTTTAACCCGGGTCGTTGAATGAGAATAACTTCTGTTTTATACTTTACAGCAATCTATATTCACAAATTAGCAATGAAAGCAAAAGGCCTTTTTATATTTACAAACTCAAAACATTTATTGCTATCATTAAGTATTTACACAAGAATATGTACATGTTTAAGCATTATCATGTTGGCAAGCATCAGCTCTCGTGACATAACACAATCTGCCGCCAAAAGGGAGTTCAAAAACAAAGGTTAGTTTTCGCAGCAGTGCCGCCACCTACAGTCAGCAAAATAATTAAGTCTAGTTCGCAGTTGTTCGCGACAATATTAATAAAAACAATAACGATTTATATACAAAAATAACACAGATTAATAATACTTTGAACCCTCAACTATGACCGCAACATCTGGCTGTCAACTCAAACACTCAGACACAGAATTATAAATCAAATAAAAAAGGTGTTGATGAGGTCATGGAGAACCTGGCCCCGAAGGGCCCTCAATCTCCAGTATTGACAGTATAGCACTTGATAATAGGGACTGCCTTGGTATTTGGTAATCCTATTAAATTGGTAGATAAGAAAAGAGCTGAATAAAAATATATCGACATTAAACATTAATTCTGGCATTGCCAAGTACCGAGTAGCAAAATAAATTACGTTTTTTTTATCAATGATTTTTTCTTTTCGGCTGTTCGTGTTCCATTAAAAAAAATTAAATTATGAAAAATTAAATATATTTTAAATATTCTTTCTTCATCAATAAAATATTTATAAGCTATTTACAACATGGGAACACATAAAAAGTCAATTCTATATAAAATATTATAATTTAATTTGTTTTAAAAAAAATGTTTTTCGATCAACAATGGTAAAACAACTTAAATTGCATATAGCAATCGTTTTAACTCAATGTTATTTCTATGGCGATTTCGAATTGTTTGGGCCCCCTTTTGTACACCTAGGACAAATAGAATAGGGATTAAGAGTTAGCCTATCGTTCCCGCACTGTCCCAAACTTCAAGTACACCAAATGTGCAGTGGATTGGTCAAACGGTGTAGATTTGTATAGAAGACAAATAGGCAAACGCCAACTCTACTTTATATTAGGGATGTGACATCGATGTCGATGTTTTTATAAAAATATCGATGTATTTATCATCGATTTATTGGAGCCGATGTTTGTTTGACATCGATGTTTTTAAGCTGTCGATGTTTTGTTTTTGAATGACAAAGTACCATAATAAAAATTAAGAAAAGTAACCGTGTAACTAAGTATTTTTCAGTGATGGCGACATCCATCCGATCAAGAAGAGGTTCTTCCCTAACTGGTTTGATAGTAAGTGAAAAAAGAAGTCGGCTTACGATGGAAAAAGTTAACAAACTTATTTTTGTACAAACTGTAAAAAACAAATATCGGGACATATAATAATCATAGGCACAATATTTTTTTATTTGCATTAAATAAAAAATAAATTTGTTATGTTTCCCCCCATAAGTTGATAAATAATCCACAATAACTTACAATAGCTGATTTTCTATACCTACCTAATTATACTCATAGTTAGGAGTACAAATGTCAAATTGTTGTAAATTTTATTTTCTTTTATGTTATTCAATTTAAAAATAAAAGATTTGTTAATTGTTCTTATAAATTTTTTTGACTTTGTTTTGACACTTTAAAAAAGTGTTACTTGTAAATTAATAATCACGGTAAATGACTAATTAAATCTACCCCTCCTCCCCCCCCCTTCGTCGAACATAAATGTTTGATGTTAGTAAACCAGTTTTAAGAATTGGAGTAAAAAGTGGAAATATACACTGATGTTTAAAAACATCGGTTTTGGGCGATGTATTATCAACATCGAGGCTTTAATTTTGAACATCGATGCTTTGTTTTCGATGTAATATCCCTAATTGATATATATGAGATTACTGATGTTTCCACATAGGTAATGAACATTTAAAAGAGGTAAACAAAAAAAAATACGTAATTCTTAAAATTATGATTTAAAGACGAAAACCTCGTTCGCTGGAATATACGAGAGGTATTTTTAGTATAATTAAACAGGGGAAAGGGATATCGGAAAACAGACGATAATTTAACTTCCGGTCTCTCAATAAGGAATATGTACAGGAAACATGTTCTACCACAAAACACTAGCGCTAACTAGATTTATATCAACATAATAAGTCTCTCATATACAATATTTTAATAATAAATACATAAATAAATGCGTTTCATAAAAAAACCGATCTAGATATCTTAAGACACTCCTTTTACCTGTGAAGCTTGTCTAAAACGATGTGCGCCATTTAAAATTTTTTTTAACAGAAATAAAGTAATAGTGCTAGCTCTCATACATGTCATAATGCATCCCGCAACAAATTTATCATACACGAGTAACGTAAATATAGCTACAAGTGAGGTAAGCTGTGTGTGGAATATTAGATATTCCTGTTTTGAGGTTTAAAAAAGAATCGCATAAAAATGCATACCTACACGTATAAAAGTAGTTTGAAGGTATGAAATATGTAAGATGCTTTTTCATGACTTTGCCGTTGGGTAGTTAAACGAAAGTATTTTGTTTTCACGTTTAGATACACGAAAGATACAGTATTTGAAAAAGGGGATCATATTATTCTTAGTCCAATAATCTATGACCTTTCCTTTTCTACCTTAACTTTACCTAATCTTGGATCAAAATAAAATTCTATTACAAGGCATTTAGCTTTGTAATAGAATTCTTTTATTAAAGAAATGAAAACTAATAAAATTATTTGCAAAACAATATATCGTATTCGTATTTTTAAGTGAATAATTATCGTCTAATGAAATATAAATAAGAATTTTTACTTTTAATTACATATCTTTCAGTAAAATATATTTCCTGGCATTTAAATCATAACATATCCTTTGCTATAATGCATATCCAATTTCATTTATCTTCATGTAGCAAAAAAAAAAAAAACCTCCAGAATTCGTTTTCATACCCAAACCAAACTTTCCCTATAATACCTTCAATACATGTTTCCGAACTTCATCAACAGCACGTGTTCCCAAACAATAGGATGAATCAATTAATTTAATTTGATATTTTTCTTTAAAAGTTAATTTTGAGCGGATTCTTAGAGAAAAAAAATAGGTTAATAAATAGGACATCAAGTTAAAATTCAAAAGCTTGTTCTTAGAAACTTTATTTTTGTCATTTGTGATGAGCTTATTCGATATGGAGACCTGTTTATATTAAATTGTCTTTTATCCCCGCTTATATGCAAATTATTGTTAACATCACTGGACTCATTGTACTACTAGAAACATTAAACAGTTTATTTCATGTTTAAAACGGTTGAGTGATTTATTTTATCACTTTTCTCAATGTTCTTTTTTCTAAATATTTGTTTTTGTATAGTTTCTTTCATGATCCTAGTAAATGATATCGGATTGTTTGCTCTGCGTTATTTAAATCGAATCCAATCATCAAAATGTGAATGTTCGACAAGTATTTTAAGAAAATAATTCATTGATTTATGAATGTTCTATTAAAGGATACAGCAGCAATTAAGGTGTAAGTATTAGCGATGCGATGTCGATGTTTTCAAATCATCGATGTTTTTGTAACATCGATGTTTATACTTGTCGATGTATTTACGTTGTCGATGTTTTATTTTTAAATGAAAAAAGTACCGTTATAAAAATTAAAAAAATAACCAAACAGCATAATTTTTATAATAAGCAAATTGAACATACTTTTAGACCAAAGTGACCAAAGGTGAAGGGTCTGAAAAGTAGGGATACGACATCGATGTGGATGTTTTCAAAACATTGATGTTTTATAAAAAAAAAAAAAACATCGATGTATTGGAGCTGATGTCACATCACTAGTTGCTAAACCAGTTATAAGAAATGGGGTAAAACGTTTAAATGCACTGAATTTTAAAAACATCGAAAGTTTGGGGGCGATGTATTATCAACATCGATGTTTCAAATTTGGACATCGATGTTTTGCTGTCGATGTAGCATCACTAGGTGCTAAGCCAGTTTTAAGAAATGGGGGGAAAAAGCTTGAATTCACTGAATTTTAAAAACATTGATAGTTTGGGGGCGATGCATTATCAACATCGATGTTTTGCTGTCGATGTTGCCTCCTTAGTTGCTAAACCAGTTTTAAGAAATGGGGAAGAAATTTTAAATACACTTAATTTTAAAAACATCGATGTTTTTGGGGCGATGTATTATAAACATCGATGTTTTAATTTTGAACATAAATGTTTCAAAACAGCGACAGAAACACATCGCTGTACAAAATTAAAACATCTATGTGGATAATACATCGCCCCAAAAACATCGATGTCAAAAATCATCAGTGTATTTAAACTCCCCCCCCCCACTTCCTAAATTTGGTTTAGCAACCTCAAACATTAATGTTCGCCGGGGGGGGGGGGGGAGATTAAATTTGTCATTTACCGTATTTATTAATTTATGACTAAAACTTTTTGTAACTCTCAAAACAAAGTAAAAAAATACTAAGAAGAACAGTTAACAAATAATTTATTTCAAAATGAACGGTATAAAAGAAAACAATACTTACAACAATTTGACATAGATACTACTAACTATAAATATAATTAGGTAGGTACAGCCGTCAAAAAAAAAGGAACTCACACGATCGCAATTGCACAATTTACATCACAGAACACTACAGAAGGTAGCAATCCATACGGATTAATGCTTTCTATAAATATAAATGTTTAAAATTTATCTAAGGGGTCGTCTTCATATTAAATTGGGTGCTTGCTCCGATTATTTCAATACGAACCCCATCTTTTATCACACATTTGGATTCAACACAAAATTTCAGGTGGATTTGATGAACAAATAATATTAAACGGCGTAAAATTGACTGATAAAATCCATAAAAACCATTGAGGGAGCGTATAAATGTTCGTAGTTGAATCACATTATAAATATTAATAAAGACATGTAGTGACCGTCATAGTCAAGAACCTGTTGCACGCGCCTTGATATGGAGTACATCAAGATGGTGACAAAGTCAGAATCCATTCTGATCGAATCCCAGGATCTGCTGAAAGAAATTTCTGGTTTCAGTTCGTGAACAATTCCCAATAACGATAATAATAATCGAATTTTGGAAACGGTCTCACTGCGCTACTAATTATGCACGCGATGAGCTGAAATTTGGAATTCCGATGTTTCAGTAACAGTTGAATCACATGGTGTAAAAATTTGCCCATGTTTCTATTCATAATTTTTATGAATATTAATTTCATAATCGATAAAAAATAGTAAATTTAGTTTGATAATTAAAATATTTATACATTGTGTTTGGGTTTTTGGGTAGCAAAGGACGAAAAAACAATTTCCAAGAAAAATTAATGTTTGTAGTAAGTATAACAGAAAACACGTGAAACACCAATTTAACATTAGGAGATCTAATTTTCAAACACTTACAAATCGGTGAAAAATCCAATAAAATGGATGAACTTTTTTTTTATTTCTGTCTAAAATTGTGTGTAGAATCCAAATTTATAATAAAAGATGGGGGTTCGTATTGAAATTTTCGGAGGAAGCATCCAATTTAATATAAGGACGGCCCCTTAGACAAATTTTAAATGGTGATATTTGTAGAAAACATTCATCCCTATGGATTGCCTCCTTCCGTTTTGCTCTGCGACGTAAATTGTGCAATTGCGATCGGGTGAGTCGTTTTTTTATTTTGACGGCTGTACATGACAATATTTATTGTTAGTTATTATTAATTATTTATCAAAACTAGGGGGCTCCGCCCCCTGCTCGCTTACGTTCGCCAACCCCCGGGGATTGATACGCAATCCCATTTGGTTTGCTTCGCAAACCAACACTGTTTTTACATATGGCATTTGGTTTGCATCGCAAACCAACATTCCTTTCGCAGAGTGAAACTATCTGAACAATTTGTATTATCCTGATTTCACTTTACGGTCCATGACGTCACAGCGAGGGCTTCGCCGCCTGCTCGCTTACGCTCGCCGACCCCGGGGATTGCTACCCAATCCCGTTTGGTTTGCTTCGCAAACCAATACTTCTTTCGCAAGTGATTTCACTTTATTTTGCTTTAACACTTAATGCACCCTAAACTAATAGCCGTATGAGTAAAAAATCTTCTGCATCTTGTTCCCTGTACAATTTTAAGTAAACCCTGTTTATCTCTAAACTTTGCGATGTGTACTTTGTACTTTCTCGGTAAACCGTCTGAGAACAGAGAGAAAAAAGCGAACCTTTTTCCTCGCCAAATAAAAATAAATTGTTTTTATGGCAATTGTTGCTACGATAAATTTGATATCTGACAAACCCGATAGTTAAAAATACAACCCTCCGCGAATACAATGCTCCTCAAAATAAAAAATACGAAATTTGTGTCACCAACTTTTGATTGCATCGAATTTATTTATGAACCAATTTTAAAAATAATGGTACCGTAAGAAAGAGTACAGTCTGAGGTATACTGAGCTATTTTCAAAATAAAAAACTAATAGTAATACGATATACATATGACAGTTTTAGTTAACGATTGTAACAAAAAGTAGCGAAAATATTCAAAGATTCCGAATTTTGTAAGACATCCATGGTAAATACATCTATGTTAAACAAGCATCTGCTCCAATAAACCAATATTTTTATAAAACATCGATGTTCTGAAAACATTGAAATCGCATCACTACTACTACTTTTCAGACCCTTCACCCTTGACCATGTGGTGACGCAGTAAGTTCAACCAATTTCCTTTATGCGTCAATCATTTTTGTGAAGTGAAACTTTCGTTTGCGAACTAAAACTAGATAAGTGTCAATCAAAATCCTTAGCAAATGAAATAATTTCAGCGAATTAACTTAGCCAATCACCGCAGACAGAAGGTGTGGTTAATTCATTCGTCCCAGTGATCTGAGCCGAACGGACATATCTATTCGCTCTAAATCTGATCCAAAAGGACCTATGTTTCTTCCTTCCTAATTTCTTCTTTGTCTTATATGTAGCGTGTGATGTGTGGTGATTAAAAGTCTAATATCTACTTAAATCCTTCCGATTAGTGACTCTAACACTAACATAACCGACACCACAATAACCACTTTGGTCTAAAAGTATGTTCAATTTACTGATTAAAAAAATTATGCTACTTGTTTATTTTTTAAAATTTTTATAATGGTACTTTTTTCATTTAAAAAGAAAACATCGGCGACGTAAAAACATCGACAAGTATAAACATCGATGTCGCATCCCTAGTCCGCTTACACTAGAAGATTTTTTTTTAATTTTGGCTTTAAAAATATAGTTTTTTTTACCACAGGTAATTGGTGTATTTCTTAAGTCATTTCAGGGAGAAAATATCAAATTGAAAAATATATCTTATTGAGACATAATAAGCAAATTAGCATGTTTTTTTAAATAAATCTCAAATTCTAATTTGTTCAGAAAGACGATTCCTGTTGGAAATTATTTATAATATTATTCTTCCTGTTTTGAACTTCCATCAAGTTGCTAGAAGGTATAGTATTTTGTTTTATAATTTTTTCATCAAAAAGTGTAAAAATATCGTCATTTTGTTTAGGAATTTCAACATTTAAAAAATCAATTAAAACTCCATTTCTTAACTAAATACTCAGATTGAGGTTCAAAACATTCACTATATTAAGATAATAATGCAAAAACAGTTGCAATAGATGAATTCATTGTGAAATTATCCCGGCAAAGCAGCCTATTGCCAAAACGCAGTTCTTCAGAAATCGAGTTTAAAGTTTTGGAAACATGTCTATTCATGTTGCCAGTAGCTAACGAAAACCCTTGTAACTAAAAATCTATTTCGAATATTTGCAAGATCTTGGAATCTTTTAAAAGCTAAGAAATTGGAAAATATTTTTAATTAATAAAAAAAAATTTGATATTCTGGTCGATTTTTTCGTGATCTGATAACAGTGTTACCTTCCACTTTAAATCAGAATAATGGTTAAATAATCCCGCGTACTTATAAAATCTGTTAAATATAATAAGTAGTCAAATTCATGTTTGATGTGAAAATCAATGCTATCGTACTTTATAATTTTCTATTTTATAAGTTTAAATGCAATTCATCACTCCAAAATGTAATTTTCAGCTTTCGGAATGAACTACTATTAAAATAAATATAAGATAAAACTAAATACCTCTCATTTTTGTCCCTTTCAAACAAAGACTTAAACATTAATACTTTTAACTAAATTAAATTAGGTTGAGAAGCATTTTTTACCAACAGAGTTAATTTAACTTTTTTCTTTGTTATCACTGAAAAAAAATTATCCAATTTTTTCAACGTTTTACGTTTTCTGTGTTTTAAATTTTTTTTCGGACTTTCCTCTCTTACGCTTCAGCTTATCTCTTCCACAACGGAGAGAATCATCATTCATAAAGGTCGCTGTCGATTTAATTAAAATGAAGTTTAAAGGAAATAAAGGTCAAACATTCCTTCAGATACAGTTTAATTTGATGGAATGAATCCAAATTAATTGTCGTTAGCTATTGCTTAGTTTCATAGGTAATTAACATATGAAATAGTTTCTTTTATGAAAGAGAATTACTTCAATATTAAACATCTTAAAGGATTTTCTAACTTTTTTCGATTATATTGTTATGTCAAGAGTAAAGCACATCTGATTGCGTAATTAATCTCCAGCCTGCCAATTATCTTAGTTTCCCATCTAAATCATTTCCACTGCACAATCAGTTTCACATCTAAATCATTTCCACTTGAGGGGTACCAGCGTTCAGCGCTAGATGGTTGCAAAAGATATTCGCACTTGATTAACCGAAAAGATTTCACTTGCAATACAGTTATTAACCTATCCAATTTAGATTAATTCTTTATCGATTGTCTTTTTACTTCCAGCTGAAATGTCGGCCCGTTGCTCGTTGTGTTGCTGTAGTGCGACTGTGACGTCAATAAGCAACACAACGGGCTACTAGTGGCTCAATCCCCGTGGCGATGATCCGAGGTAATGGTAATTGTAATTGGTAATTAACGTCGTGCTAGTCCAACACAACGGGCTATTGACGACTTCCGGGATCAATCCCTTAGGGGAAGGGTTCGAGGAGAACACCTCGTAATTTTTAACCATGGTCAAATGACGAAGCAACACTTGAAGCAACACACCCCATTCTCCAAACTTCCACACCAACCCAGCAATGATCCGAGGACAATAAATACCACGTAACTCTGAGCCATGGTCGGATTACGAGATCACACCTTACCAAGTACTCCACTCTCCACACTTCCACTCCAAGCCAAAGTGAAGACATTTGAGGGCACGACGGATTTAACCTGTCCAGCCCTCTTTGTGGTAGTTTGTTGGATTCGTACCCGCAAACGTCCGGTTGCTAATCCGTAAGACGGCGTTTACCATTCTCCGTCGTCCGTATGCGTCGAACCAATGATCGAGGAGAACAACGAGTCTCACAGATGGGTGGGATTGCACAGACTCTTAGCGCAGCTTCGCAAGGTCTAAATTCGGTGGATACGACGGATGCGGCTTCGACGGATACGCTAGCATCACATGACCTATTTTGACGAATCAAAATCCAACATCTAATGTTTTGATTTCAATCGGAGAAAACATCGCTTAGACCGTGGCTACCAAAACTTGTTGGTGAGTTGCTGATTGTGGAAGTTTAAAAATGCGTTATATAACACTGGGCATGCGTTTTTTTAAAATTTGACTTCGAAAAGAACAGCATGGGCAGCTGTTTTAAAGGCCGTGGGAATTCTTTGTAAGTACATGTCTTTGCACTAATATCTACCTATGCATGGCTATATGTCTATTATAATTTATTTGCCCTGTTCCATCCGAAATAATAAAACCTCTTAGTTTATACCAGTGAAAAATTGTTTTCGAAGTTTATTTGCCGTGTAGCGTTTATTCCAACGATTTTTAAGTTCATTGGCAACTTAAAGTGAACGATAGAAAAGCGCTGTAGAAATAGCTGTTTATTTTTTATAACTGAAACTATTGTGGTCCTAAACATTTATGGTTGTAGGAAACTGATATTGTATAATTATTCCATACCACCTCCTCTTTTGACCAATCATTGTTACTTTCTCAACAGTACAAAACACAACATTTGAACTTCAACTGAAATGCATAGTTAAGAGGAAATGTAGAAAAAACGTTATTTGATTTTCTATTTACAGATGTTCTTTCCCTGAGATTGAAGTACCTTCGTTTCTCGGAGGTTTTATCCACAGTTAGCTACCTGCCAGTTGTAGGCAACACATGTTCTATTTCTCCCTTGTATCAGTAAAACCTTTGTGTATGTACATTACTTGACATTATCTGTCTTGTGTTCGGCGCAGCCAAATATGGCCCTTGCATCGTTGAAACCTTACCAAACCCTGAGATTAGTTTTCAGTTTTCCTAGTAATATTGTTTGATGACCAAAATGCTTCAGTTTGCTACTTTAAATATAATTATCTTCATTAATTTTTCTACTGATAGTATTTCGTATTTAGTTTAAGTCTTATTGTGTTCTACTGTCCGAGGGGGTAACAACCTATGCATAGGTTTTGAACAGACTGAAAATTTCTTGTACAGTCAGAGTAAATAATACTTTCTTTTGCCACGTTTTTTAGTATGGCCTGCAATCAAAGGTTTCGCTGAACGCACTGAAAGCATTATTTCGATTCACAGACCGAATATCCACTGCACTGGAAGAACGTGACTGCAACGAATATTAACAAATTTCCACATTTGGAAGCTTTACCACTCAATTACTGCTGGCAACCCGTTAACCGAAAAGTACCTTCTGAATAAAATGTATTGTCAATTTTCTTGTGGTGGATTTGTATCAGTACAAATGGCATCAAAAGGTATTTTCTTTGTCGGAAGTAATAAAATCAAACGAAATGATACCGCTGCAAACAACCAAATGTAATGGGCTCCCTTCAAATCCCCTACCTTTATAAGTCAAAGAAAGTACATATTTTGAGTAACCTTAAAAAATGTTGAATTTTAATTCCTTTATCAACTAATTTGTAATTTTTTCGCAGAATAATATCCAACTTCATTTAAGTGATGAAAGTCCATCAGTATATACAGGGACAGATGTTCAGTGGAAATGCAGTACCCCGACAGAAGATGCTTCAATACTGAACAGTTCTCTTACAAAATATCACTCATTATTGTCTTAAAATATGGTCTGTTTAAATAATTGTGGCAAAAAATTACCTTGTTACGAGATCGGACACTTTCTGAGAAGTTTGTAATGTTCTTGGCACTTTCGTAGAACATGAAAAGTTATGCCTATTAAAAAAGGGGCCTACAGCTGTTGCGAAGCTATGGAATGCGAACAATAAGTATGTAAAGTAATAACAATATAGGTAGAATTGCAACATACCATTGGAAAATTACTTACAACAAATATATCACTGACTAAAAATTCAATACTTCCCAACATTCAAGGTGTGTTTTTGTTCATTGACAAAACTGAATCCATCAAAAGATATGCAACACAATTTGATAACAATGCAATAAGGAATTAAAAAATCAAAGTTGAAAATTTGGTTGGAACAAAAGAAATATAATCACTCGAGTTTAAAAAAATCTTAGGCAGAAATGGAATGCTGACAGGTTGAATTTATTGCACAAACCAAATCATAAAATATGCATACTCCAATTCATGAAAGCTTAATTTATTCTGCTTGATGTGAAAATAAATTAAACAAATTGTAATAGATTTTACAAAGGTTGATACAAATTTTCAGGGAAACGAGGTTTGTATGGATAGCTAAATTTTTGTTTAGTGGTTGGCTAGATTAAAATGTAATGACTACATCGAAGATATATTTATTTATATTTTAATAACTAGACTAATATAACTAGACTAATTTATATTTTAATAACTAAACCTCATTAGTTATGAAATTTCGTATTTTCCTTCAATTTCACATAAAAAATTCAAAAAGAAAAAGATTTTAAAACAAAAAATTAATCGAACTTAATTTTACTTTGGTTTTTGATCCTCTGATTAAATTTAACACGTAGTTTCAGTTAAAAGTATATAGTTGTTTTGGAAAGAAAATAGTTTTAATGTTGATTTATCTGAGTATTCACAATCGGTACACTATTTTTTAGAAATCGAGATTTACTTGTATCTACTATTATAAAAGGAAGTGTTTGTCTGTTTGCGCGCAAAATCTTGACGATTCTATGGCAATTACAGCAATGAGATTTGGCACACAGGTAGTCCAAATGTTTTGCAATTTTTGGGTCGCGGCGAATTTTAAAATTCATTCTAGAACATCTTTAAACGAGTTTAATGAAATTTAATCATTATGGAATGCTTAGAAGAGATCACAGATTCTAAATTTATTGATTTCGTTTCCGGCGCGCGGATGAATTATTTTTCTGCCACATGATAAAAACAAACAATCTTTTAACTGCATTCAATTAGTTATTTTTCTATCTCCTAGACCGTCAAAGAATAGAGTAAAAATTTCAGCGGATTTGAAATCTGCGGAAAATTTCACTGTAGATCCATACCTAAAAATATGATTTTCTTTATAAAATAACTTTTAAATTGAATATAGCTTTTATATTTTCGCACTTTCCAAAAATAAACAAATTGTATTTCGCACCCTTCGCGTTAAAAAAAAAACAGATTATATTTCCTGCTTCTTTCAGTAGAGATCAAAAAATAAAAAAACATTTTGAAGGCATTGTTTAGTTCTTTTTCGTAAAAGCGGATTCGTTAAAGATAGTGTACCATATGGTACTAGCCGACCCTTTTCCCTAACACGTGGACGCTGGAATGTTTCGAAATGCAAAAACAACTTCAGACTTTGCACGTGCGGGTTTTCACAAAATACCGAAAGAGAGTATGTTCTCATCGGCGGCCCGGCGTTCCATTTGATCCATAGACACAGCTGGAGTTTCCGTCGGTTCCCTAATCCCATGTCTGGGATCAAGTTTTGCTGTGGGGAACTCAAGTCGGCATGACAGACGGTTTTCGCATCTGTGTGGGGGTGTTTCTGTTCTGGAGAGGACATAAACATCTCTAGAGGGCTCGGAATTCACCCCCCTCTCGTTGGCAGCTGCGGTTCTGTTGAGCGAAGCGAACGTGGATTTTAGGAGAATTCGGTTTCGAGATTCGAAGAGAGACAGACGTCTCTGTTTTGCCATTTGTTACTTTGGCTTCAGGCAGGATTCGGTTGTCGATGGCTGTGCCCTTAATTATCTTTCAAATTTTCTTGTAAATATTTAATTTATGTAAATAAATAGTTTAATTTTAAACCAGCTGTCCGTCAAATTCTTACATGACGGTACAGCTTATTAATATGGTGGCAGCGGGTTGGATAGATTAAAACAGCCTCGATATGCTATTTTATTCAAGTTAGTTGAATATTAAATCATCCTTATCTTGAAGCACTACATAACTTTTTTTGACAGAGATCATAATTACATGACAACTCTGTTTTCCTTTTGGGCCATTGATCATGTGTCACTCACAAGCCTGTTCATCAGCATAGGTTTTGTTTTAAATATTCCAAGTGACCCAATAATAAATTCAATAAGCAATTTTGAATCATTCTTCTCCATATGATGGGTGAAGATTCTCTTAATATATTTACTCAAGCATTATACCTAAAAAAGTGCCGGGGCCAGTGCGACCAAATTAGTTCAAATTAGAAATACATGCTTTTTCCTAAATCTCTGCAGCTATTTTTTGTGTGGTTTCATTTGCAAAATCTTTGTATTATTTTTTGATCCATCATATGCCTCATCCAAAACCTTTTCATTATTAATTTTGTATAACTTCCATACACTGATGTGCTAAAAGTCATGGGATAGCAGTATGCAGATTTACTAGTACTCACATTGCATTAAAAGGGTATAAAGAGTCGGATAGTTATCCGTGCTGTTTGTTGAATTCTTGAATGTCTTTGCCTGCCAATAATTAACCGAGTTTGAACGTGGAAGGATATATAAAGCTAAACGCACAGGCTTAACATTTCGGACATAGTTGAGACCTTGCTCCACATTGTCAAGGGTGTATCGAGAGTACCTCATAGAAAGCATTACCCATCACAAGTGCATTTGTGCTACAGACAAATGACACTGTGTGAACTGCCTGCATCATTCATGAGGGACACTGCATACTAGAGGCGTGACTGAGGTCCTTGCAGTGAAATAGACTTGAATCTATGACAGAATTTTCATTTGCCAAAAATGCCCTGAAATACTCTTCGCGTGAATATTCAGGCTTGACGATAGCTGCACTAACTGTTTAGCGTGGCGGTTTTTTGGTACCCAGCTAACGGTTAAGTACTATATTTTTTCAATATTTGTTTTTAAATATCGGTAAAAGTTGTTTTGCTGATTGTTTATTTCAAATTTTATTCTAAGTTCTCATATAGCTATGTTAAAATAAACAATGTGATATGTCGATTTGGTTATCCCAAACCTCTGTTGAACAAAATTAGGGTAGTACTAATGATTTTGTGCTATTCTATTGATACACCTATGGGGAGATGAGCGTAAAAAGGAGGTGAGGTGTAGATGGAATAGTATCATTGCTGAGGGCAAGGAGTGGAAAAGCAACTTGCTGGTGGTTCAGTGGGTTTCTCATTGTTAGCAGCTTGCAAGTTTTGATGACATATGTTCAATTCATGTGACTCTATCTTGAGCGTATTTATTTTTTGTGTCGAACATTTCCTGTTTGTGTTTGCACACCTAATTCTGTTTTTGCGGAAACTTTTTTTTTACTCAAATTCAAAATAAATATTTCATTCTCAAAAAACTCCAGTCATTTTGAATTTATTTGTCCAAATTTTACGAATTTTTTTTATTTGGTGCATAGTAGTATCATTTGTTAAACTAAATGGGAATTCGTAGCAATTACGGGGGTTAGGAAGCAGTGGTCACACCTGACCCCAGGAAAGGAACTGTCACGGGCAATGCCGTGCTGGCCATGTAGTGGCTAGTCAGTTATATTACACCCACAAATAGATTGCATAACATCTAGTGTATGCGTTTTGGAAACCCTGTTTAAATTTACCAATGTTTACATCTATGTATCTACAATGTTCTTATTGTATTTGGTAAATAACACGACTGTATTCCCAACATCATTACAATGGCACACAACTGGATAAGGATTCGGTGATCTATCATTTGAAGATATTCATGAATCAGTCGACAAAGCCGTAAGCAAAGATGAAATATCAGAAGAGGTTGTCTTTGAGACTCCTAATCCACAGAATGTAGTGATAATGAACAATATAATCTTGTTCTGAATGCAGGTTTAAAGAATGTCTGGAACTGACCTGAAAATTGGGTAATCATTTTGTCAAACATGACCCTAATGAAAAACGCGCTGGGAAATTTCAACAAGAACTGAAGTTCTTGGTAGCCTCTTACAGATAATTATATAATGGCCTAACCAAAACACAAACACAACAATTAATAACTGAATTCGTTCGTAAAACTGGTGAAACATCCGCACGAGATGATACTTGTGCTCGTCCAAACAGAATTAGGTGTACATTAAGTTGACACGAAAAGGTGAGTTTGTGAACTAATTTGTAATGTACTGATGTGCATACTTTATATTTTCAGGTTCCTCATACTTCAGATTTTTAACTAGCCCTTTTACTCTTATTTATGTTTTTGTAATTTCTATTATCAAAATGTGTTTCTATGTGGTATTTTTATTTCTTTGAGGCAGGTGTTTTTGTGATAGCAGTTATTGCAAATCAGTTATTAGTCAGAGTTATTGAAAAAATGTTAAATAATTTTTTAAATTACCCAATTCTTTTACAAAAATAAACAGTTCCTCTAGTTAAAAATAAATAAAGTTTCAAGATAAAAAAAATTCAAGATTGAAAATACTTAAATTTGAACAATTTTACACTTAATGGTTATAAGTTAAGTTGTCATGCAAAAAGTTTCTTCTTGAGTTTTGTACAATTAATTATATTTACAGAAAAATGAATTTTTGTACCGTATGACTAAATTACTTGATATTTAAAGTTCATCGTATATTGAATTGAAAATAAAAGTTTTTATGTACCATTTGTTTCTCTTGTACGCCGTTAATTAAAAAATACATTGTATAATGAATTGAAGTACATATATTCACTGAAACTGTAACACTTCTTTTTGTTTACAAAAATATCTTGCAATGTCAGAATCAGTCTCAATAAATCATTCTGAATACATTAAATGTTGCTTACAATTTGTACTAAAAGATTTATATTTTGTTCTGATTTTGATAATTATTCAAGAATACCAATGCTGTCTGGTACACGCAAGTATTGTTAAAATTGATAATTGGTAACTTAGTAATTTTTTTCTGGATTATGCTGTTTTGGAATATAATTTAAATTGAACTTTAGAACTAAAAAACTATACTTATTTGTGGAATATAATATAGACCAAGTGACTGCATGCATAAAAACATTTAGAGCTTCGAGCAAAATCCAAATTTTTCCCATATTGTGTTTGGAGAAAGCCTACTTGTGTGTAATGTCAACGGAGGTCCCTTGTTTTTCAATAACACTATCATACAGTATCAATGTTTTCCTGGGAACTTTCTGTAAGAAGTCAGTCAGACTTTTTGATATCTTGCGGAGAACATTGTTTTGAAAATTTTTTTTACACATATTTGTTTTGAAGGCACATGATGTAACCCAAAGTAATTTACAATTTTCTAGAAGTCTCCATCATAGATAATGCATTTTGATTAAATATTTTGCTAAAATGTGCTCACTCACTATCCTAGATCAGCTTTCTAAATAAATGACAATCAAACCCAGTAAAAGCTTTAGAGGAAAATTGTCTGAAGAAATCATGTGGACGAAAGACTAAATTTGCAATGCTGGCAGTCATTTGACTGATATCAAACTCAATGAATAATGTCATTCATTGAGTGCACAATGAAATTATAAATGTTTTATTTAAAAGTTATTCCAAAACAATATGATGTCCTATGTAAACATTCTGCAAAACAACTGAAGAAATTGTAAACAAATTATTAGGTTGGTAACTATCTTAAGTCGTAAAATTTTCTGTAGCTATACAATCTGATTCTTGCAACTTTAGCAGCATTGGTTTTAGTCTGATTTATATTCAAAGCTTATCTAGAACTATGAGTCAGCTAGACTTGTTCAAAGTAGACTTCTGTGAAACTTATATAAAATGTGTTCATGCTATCTCCATACATGTAACTCACTCAACATCTGTCCTGATCAGGACATGAAAATTTTAGATAAAATAACTTTGAATAGCCCTTTTGAAAGATAAATTAAACCAACATCATGCAAATTTTACTGGTGCCGTGGTGGGAAGAGCAACCAGAGGGTTGGGAGTTCGAATCCAGCCAAAGACCGTAGTGTGGAAGGGGGCTGGCGCTTGTTAAATCTGTTGTGTGGAAGTTTGGAGTGCCAACTCGGGTGTTGATTCGTTATATGACCATGATTCAAAATTATGTTAAGTCTTAATCTTTCCCTTTGGGGTTGATCCAGGACCGTCACGAATAGTCCATTGTGTTGCTCCAGTACAACGTTAATTAAACAATACCATCACCAATGCCTGTTGCTCCAGTGGGACGTTAATTAAAAATACCATTAGATATACCACATTTCATCAAAATCTTCGTTTTAGATTAATCAGTAGCATGGTATAACTCCTTAAAGGTCTTGTAAATAAATTATTGCACACTTAGTAATTAAATGAATAGTAATACTGAGATTAATATTGACATTTTTTTTACAAAACAAATATTACTTTTCTTCTGTTTATTATAAAAATTACATCATAGCAGTAGCAGTGAAAAATGATACATTTAATCATTAATTATGTACCTATTGTTTGGCATACAGAACTGGCACCTGATTTAACTCCTAAAAAAACTACACCTTTTTTTTGCAAATTTAATAAAATCTCAATTTGTTCATATCTTGGCAAACCTAAGATGAATAACTATTTTGTTTTTGTGAATACATTGAGACAATTGGAAACCAATACAGTTTTGGCACTAAAAGTTAAGAGATGAATGGGTTTTAAGCGAGCACTAATATAATCAAGAATCGGGATGAGTATCCATTTGTCTAGCTACAAAGCAATTCCTACTTGCCTATTTTCATTCAACCCAAGTTATGATCAACATTGATTTTCATGTACAAACACCATTAAGTTGTGATTTTCATCATAGGATACGTAGAACTACTTTGTTAGAACCTATCCACTCAATACTTCTCTTTCACTTGCTCTAGAAAATCAACCATGATAGTGCTAAAAAATGGTTCAGATCCTATTTACTTTGGCTGTTGCTTTGCTTTAATTTGTTTGACCTCTGCTATGAATAAACCTGAAAAATATTTATTTTTCAGTCATTTTTCCAAGCAATTAATCATTTTGATTGCAAACACAATTCCTCAGTTTACTGAGTGAAATCATTTTCAGATATGTTCTCCTAAGAATTTTGGGTTGAAATGTAATTGGGGAGCAAACACATTTTACATTCTACAACTGAGTTCCACAAATCTGACATGACGCTTTCAAATGACGTAATATAAATTGTTATGGTGGAGAATGCTTTTTTTTATCATGCTTAACACAGGAGTTTCATTTAAATCATGCTTATGTATCAACAAAAAGAGTAACTGCCTACAAAATCAAAACTCTAATCACTCAATACTACCTTAATGAACAAACAATACTCCTTAATTTATGTCAAGTAATGCTTCCCCTAAATCAAAATGAATAAAATAAAATTCCTTAAATTTATCTGATAGAAGTACAAAAAAGGTTAGTTGTAAAATACAATATAATCAACCCAATTAATTATCATATTGTTAACTCAGCAAAAAAGTAATTGAACTATTTTTTATTTATACAAGTTTCACGAAATTAGATCGAATTATGAATTGCTTTAACTGTATAAATTTGAACACAATTCAATAACCAAACACAGTGAGCGAAATTTTGTATGAAGATAAATATTACATTTAAGGATTTTAGTTAGCAAACCATAAAATATATGGCAGATCGCGAAATGCAACCGCAATGTTTTAAAATCAAATTAGCGACAAAATACAAAAGAAATGACTTCTGAAATGTTGCAAAATTAGAAGCCAAAGCATGCTAAAATATTCGAATCAAGGTGATGAAAAATAAACTAAATGCTGAGATATTAGCCAGAGCAGGAATCCTAATGTAATGAAACAGCAGAAAAGAAGATAATTTAAAACGTATCCTACTCCCAAGTAATACGATAAGAAAATATGTCGTTTATATCTCCTAGAAATGGAACGTAACGCCGAAAAAATAATGGATTATGGAACCAAGATTTGACGCGAGGACGAATCCTAATGTTAAATTCACCCAAGCCCAGATTTTCCCCATTTGCACGAATATCCTTCCCTAAAGTATTTTTCCCTATCCGAAATCATAGCCAATGCGCATGCGCCAACATCCGAAAATTCGTCGAAGTTTTAACATAAGGATTCTTCCTTTGTCCATCTGCTTGTCAACTCTTGAACTCCGACAACCGCAATAAAGATGGCATTACTTAGTTCTTTTTTGTAAAATCGGGATCGTGAAAGATAGATTGAAAATTTCAACAGATTTGAAGTATGCGGAAAATTATTTTACATTTTATTGATACCTCATACATTTGATTTTCTTTTACTAAATAATTTTTTAATTAAATATATATTTTTTGTGACGTCGCTCCGATTTGATCTCTTCGCAATTCGAACTTGGCCACATTTGACCACGAGCAACGCCGTGATGGATGTTATTCAATGGGCTACGAATTCCCAATTAGGTATGTCAACCAAACCAAAACCACGGACAACGCCGTTGTGGCTCTTATCCGATAGGCTACAGCAAACCAAATGGGAATTCGTACTAATCACCGGGGGTTAGCGAGCAGTGGTTATACCTGACCAGACGAAAAGAACTGCCACGGGCAACGCCGTGCTGGACACGCAGTGGCTAGTTTTTTTGTATAACCACGTACAAGTTGAACTGAAAATTATGTAACTTTTGTGCTTTAAAGTTTATAACTGTTCTATATATTTAACTAATTTTTAGAAAATAACATTTTTATGGCAAATTATTAGTACAAGAAAGCATTGGAAGAATTGCAGTCATAGAAAAGAAAAGAAAATCAAAGTTTTTCTGTATAACGAATAGATCTTAACAATAGTATGTGTGTATGACAATATATGATATTGATTTCATCCCTAAATACAATTTCTTTCCCAAGAACAAGCATTTTTGTTTACCAATACAAAAAAGTGCAAATACTTATTAAAAAAAAAAGGGTTTTAACGAGAGATAATTGTCTATTACGATCTTGTCAATTTTGATAATGACGATATACCTTGTCCATCAAGAGATTACTTACTTTTTGATGCCTTTTTGAGAAAATCCTGATCTGGTCAGTTTTTTCTTGTGACGAGTTATCTCAGCCATTAAGATCTGGTCAGTTTTGGTTTTGATGAGATAACTTGGCCATCGAGATCTTTAGTCGATAAATGTTGATAATGTTAAATAACGTTAATTGTTCGTTTTAAATGTTTTAGTTTAACCCTTCGCTAGTAGAGGGCAGCACTAAGTATCCTAGGAAATACTGGTTAAAATTATAGATTAATTAAAAGACCGATAAGATAAATAAATAATGTAAATATTATTTTTTTTACAAATGATCGAAGTCTGAAACAGATTACTCATGTTTGAAGACACCAAAAATATTTTTGTGAATGATTTCATTTGTGTTTGTTGAACAAAATCATTGTGATAATATCAGAAAAAATTCGATTATTTAAAATGATAAATTTGATTAAAAATTACTTAAATTTAATTTTGGAAACAAAGAAGTTGAAAATATTGCACAAATGTTCACTCATGTCCATAGAAGGGCTCGGATAAATTAATGATCAGATCAGTAAAACACTTTGAAATATCATTAACGAAAGTTAATCACTAAATCTTAGAAAAAAATTACATTCTCCAAATTCAAAAAAATATTTTATGAAAATGCCTGTTTAAGCTTTTTCAATGTATGTGGCACTTTTGTAAAGTAAACCCCAGTTTAAGAACGAAGATAATTTTCTGACTTTAGGAAGCAGAATTTATATATTCACATAAATTGTTATTGCAACATAATATGATTTTTTCTTAAAGTATTAAGAAAAATATCAATATAGTTCCCTCGGAATCTTCATTTAAACTGAACATTTTTAGCTAAAAAACAAATCATCTGTATTTTACTCTTAATACATGAAGTATACAAACGGCAAGTTCCCTTTCAAGAACATCTTAAAACTTGCTTTGTCTTTTATTTTCATTCACTGAACAGAAATATTAAAACTTTTGTGTTAATTTTAAGCATTTTCTTTTTAAAATTCTAATTAAATTATCACCTTTTATCTTGTTTATTCATTGTAGTTTTTACTCGAAAACTACTCTCCTTGATTAGGACTCTCAAAATCCTCTGAAAGAATGAAACCTCTGAAAACTTTAAAGGAAATCCTATTTGCAAAACCCTTTCAGACAAATTTTATCGAAAGGAAATACTGAATTTCAAATAAATTGTTCAGCAACTTTAGTAAGTGATTTATTATTTAATTATGTATTTTTGTTCTCAACCTACACAAAAGAACTATGAAGTGATTTTGTTATCTATGGTGCTTTTTGATGCTTTACATAATTTGCAATTGGAATACTTAGATTTCTTAAAAATGCAAAACCATGGAGGAACCATCTATTAACCTTGAAAGGGCATTCAATGATATGCAAATAATTATCACAACAGTTTTTATGCAAATCATGTGCGCCAATAACGTCCCCTGTAAGCAGTATAAGGAGTCCAGAGAGCCGGTTTCAAGGGTTCTAATTGTGATTTTCTCGCTGTTCATATGTATAGAAAGCTTAATTACACCTAATAAAAGAACATACATCCTGTGCGGATGGCTATTATGGATCGTACAGTCAACGTAAAGAACACAAGATAAAAATTAAAGTGCATTGCACAGCAAGTGCACGTAAGATCCGACGTCGTGTGCAGCAGCGGTAAACGTTTTCAAGGCGTCCATTGCTATGACCTTTGACTCATAACAGGTGTCTGCAACGGTGCGTAGAACGCCACATACGGACAAACGAAATGGCATGGCATTGACCTTTCAGACGTATCTCGATCCTGTCTAAAACACCACAATGGTCATCAAGACTGCGACAAGACCTCACTTATCATCAGGGATTACATATGGCCCGTTATTGCGTGGCATACGACGTACAATTCCCGAATGTCCACCAGATTTCAGTTCTTCCAGGGCCCACTCACCCTTGATCGCCCAATCGCTTGACACACCACCTCAGAACACATGTGTGCACTCCAGATATGGTATGTGGTGCCAGTATAATCCCAACTGGTACACTACCAAACTGTGGTTCCCAGAAGTTCGGTGGTGTCCTTTGGAAAAGTGTGGAATCAGCATGGACTACGGCGTCGCAAATTACTGTAAAATTGAACGTTAGTATAAGGGTACCTTGCAGAAAAAAATACCCAGCGAGTACTGCAGAAAGATCGGAATCCGTGGAAAGTATGCAATAGCCTAAATCTTCTTGTTATTTAATCGAACTCTTTTGTAAAGACCCCTATCTGTTAATATTGTAATAAACGGAGTTTTCAGTTTCCCTGTAGCTGCATAAAGAAGCAATCACATTACAGCCCCACATAAGAAATTACAATGCAACTGGTTCCTTCTATAGAAATTAACAGCATACACCAACTGACATAGACAACTAGTTTAACCCTCCAAGAGGTATAGATGAGATATCTCGTCCAAACTTTGGTCAACTCTGTTAAAGACGAAATATATCGTCAAGACAAAACTGTCCTATTACTTCATGGGAAATGTAGATCCAAGCAAGAAAAACAAATTGTCCCTTGCATAGAACTTGGTAACTGGTAATTTTTAATGAACATCGTACTTGAGCAACACAACGGGCTATTGACAACGGTCCGGGATCAATCTCCTAATGGAGAGAACCGAGGACAACACCACATAATCTTGAACCACAGTCAGATGACGAGGCACCACCTGAGTGACACGCCACTCTTCAAACTTCCACTCCAACCCAACATGAGGACTTTCGACCGCGACAGATTTAAGGTGCACCAGCCGACTCTACACCATATGCCTACAAACATCCATGCACTGACCCGTATTCGAACCAGGAATCTTCCGATCTAGAGGCTAACACCTTAACCACCAGACTTGTTGATCGAACTTGCCTAGAACTTGAGACAGTTTGGAACACATTATTGTATCACAGGCTAGCCACTACAGTGTGGTTTCGTTGTCGAAAATTAATCATCAGAAGGGTTAACGGCAATTTTTTAGTGCCAGTGATCTCAGTAGCTATGAATTGAAACGTCATTGAATGGAGCATACCACAAAAATGGTCGACAACATAATTTTATACATCAATAACATCTCGAATCAGTTTACAATGACTTATTTACAACATGAATGTTCACCGGGTGTACGGAACAGGGAGTGTGCTTTTACAGAACATTAGTGGTGGTGGTGGTTCTCTTGCTGGAATGCCGCCTGCAGCCTAAATCAGAGGTACTCTTCTGGCGAGATATATTCGACTTACGGCAGCCGAGACAATTATTCCTCATAACCAGAGCCACGCTGTTTTGGTCCGCCTGCAAAAAAAAGGAATGATTACAGATTTAAAGATGCAGCAGAGCCTTGTTAGGTACTGGACAGTTGAATTTACGTCGCCCTGGGGCAATACAAGGGCTGTTGAGGAAGGTCCTTTGTTAATCCGAAGATACCAACTTTGGAATTTTGAACTACGTTCAGATGACAGTCGCCACCTAAGCTGGCAAACTTCCATGCCACGTCAATGTAAGGTAGTTGAATTTGTGTCGCATTGATTCAATACAAAGGGGTATTGGTCCGGGATCAGTCTCGAAGATAAAAATCCCAGGACAACACCTCGTAACTCTGAACCATGGTCGGATGACAAAGTCAATGCTCGAAAGTGGCATCCCACTTTTAAACCGCTCACACCACGCCAACGTGAAGACTTTTGAGGCCACGATGGATGTAACGTGCACCAGCACTTACTTATACGACGGTCTATGGTTGGATCGAGTTTCGAACTTGGTTGCTAATCTGCGATTCTGTCAACTAGGGACGCAACCTCGATGTCAATGTTTTCAAAACATCGATGTTTTATAAAAAAGTATCGATGTATTGAGCCGTTGTTTTTAACATCGATGTTTATACTTTTCGATGTTTTACATTGTCGATGTTTAATTTTTGAATGAAAAAAGCACCATACTAAAATTAAAGAAAATAACCGCGCAACTAAGTATTTGTGAGTGATGGCGTCATCTGTACCATCAGAAAGAGTTTTTTTCCTAACTGGTGACAAAAGAAGTCGGCTTAAGGCGGAGAAATTTAGCAAACTTTTTTTACAAACTGTAAATAACAAATATTGGGGCCTATGATAATTATGGACCCCAATAATTTGTATTTACAGTAAATAAAAAATAAGTTTGTTGTGTTTCCCCCCCCCCATAAGTTGATAAATAATTAATAATAACTAACAATAATTAGTGTTATGTACCTACCTAATTATACTTAGTAGTACCTATGTCAAAATGTTGTAAAAAATTTTTTTATATTATTCAATTTGAAAATAAAGATTTCTTAATTGTTTTCGATAATTTTTTTGACTTTGTTTTGACAATTAAAAAAAGTCTTAATAAAAAATTAATAAACGCGGCAAAAGACAAATTAAATCAGCCCCCCCCCCCGCGAACATTAATGTTTGAGGTTGTAAAACCAACTTTAAGAAATGGGGGGGGGTAGTTTAAAAACACAGATGTTGAAAACAATCGATAGTTTTTGGGCGATGTACTATCAACATTGATGTTTACATTTTGAACATCGATGTTCTGTGGCCACCGGGGTTGAGTGGATATGCCCACTACGCTAGCAATCTCAGAGTTGTTGACCGCTCGGAATTAGACTCATGTAACTTACCCTGCTTGTATTTATATCTTTAGTGTTGGAACAATTTTCTATGTGCGGTTCTATTTGCTCGACTTTGTCTATCTTTTGTTTGGCGAATAGTCATATGGCCCTAGACTAGAGTCATTAAAACCAACCTATCAAGCAACCTTACAGTATTCTTCGAATTCAGGTTTGAAACAGTAGCATATATCCTACCGGAGTGTTGCGAGTTCGAAACTAGATCCGACCTAGCATAGTCGTGTACATGGTGGCTGGTACACGTTAGAATTACAAATGAGCATTATTAAGGTGGATAATTGAAGTAAACATTATTGAGGTAGAGAATCATACATGAGCATTATTGAGAAGGATGAGATTTTTCGGAATAGCCTAATTAGCATAATTGTGTTTCATAAACGAGCATTATTGAGAATCATAAATGAGCATTGTTGAGATTCAAAAATGAGCATTATTGAGATTCATAAATGAGTATTATTGAGATACATAAATGAGCGTTATGACTCATAAATGAGTATTATTGAGATTCTTAAATGGGCGTTATGTGACTCATAAATGAGTATTATGGAAATTCATAAATGAGCATTATTGAGGTAGATAACTGTGCAAGTGAATGTTTTTGAGCGACAGAATCATAAGTGAGCATTATTGAAGCTAATTATTAAGAGCATTAGTAAGTGTGATAACTGTGAGTAAGCATTATTGAGTTGAAGATTTATGAGTGAGCATTATTGATTTGGAGGATTGGGGTGTTGCGGACAAGAAGGGCAAACTCAACAAATGCTGGTTTCCAGAAAAACGTGTTTAAACGCGGAGCTCTATTGTTTTTAATATGTAGAAGAGCTACTGCCAGCCCTAGTGTTATTGGATTAGTAAGGGCGGACTCAACAAAAAAGTTAATAATATTATTCTCTAATGTCTAACAAACAAAAATATGGGAAAACATTTTTCGGCCAACGTCCGCAACGCCTCAATTGTGAGTGGCAATGGAAAACCTACTTGCGAGAATGACCCTTTCTGACTTCTCATACTGTGGTGTCTGGCGCAAGAGGGAGCTACGCTGTCCCCAGTCGAAGCTTTGAAGTTGTAGACCATCTTCGCTAAGTGCTGTTTGAACAGTTTTGTCGTCAGAGTGTAGAGTATGGGGTTGATAGCAGAGTTAACAGGCAGCAAGAACACAGCAACCCAGGCGTACAAATCCTCTTGAATCAGAACACCTGAAAGAATTTGACGCTGTTCCATTCAATTATATTTAAATAAATTAGAAAGACAAAGGCTTTCAAACCGTGCTGATTGAAATGCTATTGTAAATGAGCGTCTTAAAACTAAATAGCATATTTTCTAGACAAAGTAGATAGTCAAAACCCATTACCAAAAGAGTTCGTTTTAATTTCCTTCGGACGTCAAGTGCCATTATTCTGAGTGAGAAACTTTCTCGAATCAAAATATGCTTTAATCTTTAATTACATATTAAGCTTTGTTGGGACTACAAGATGAAAGTTTCAGATCTTCAGAACTTGGCGAAAATGTAAAAATCGTATAATGCTGATTTATTAAAAATTCAGTTACCTCGTATAATTAGATTTAACATTTTCATGTCAGGAAATTCTAATTATATTTTTATGTACACATCAAATGTAGCTTAGATTTTCAAAAGGTGCAGTATAAAAGATGTAATGCTTTCGTAGGTCAACATTGGTAAAAAAAATTATGGAGGCTAAACATGTCTGGAGAAAATTGTGAACAAATAGAGTGCCACCATCTTATTCAAGTATTAAAATTCTATTAAATGTAATCAACAGAATGATGAATTACAACAATGATCAAGTGTCGCAGCGATGTATAAAGGCAAACAGCGATGTAAATAGGCAAACAGTGATACCTGGGATGGTGACCCAACAAATTTAAATATGATTGGTGGAGAGAGGTTTTTGACAATGATGGCACGATGGTGCTCCTTATTTGCATTAATGTTCGATGATATGAACAAATATAAATTGAATTTGCATGTGGAAAAATTGAGAAAGCCCAATGCATTCTTCTCAAAAGTAACATGAATATTTGTTATCTACATTAATAAAACAAAATTGCATGGTGTCTGTTGTTTGCAATATAGGAAAACAAAGCAACGTAGAAACCTGAAATCTTGCATTAGAGGTGACTTATACACCACGGATATGCAGCTCGGAGTTCGATTTTTGAATTTGTTAGTTTGAGATATGAAAGTAGGTGAGAAAACGTAAAAAATATGCTATTTTTGTGTATATTGGCTACAGCAAAGAGCAGTTTCTGCTCAAAGTTCAGATTGCTTCATTTATATTGCTGTCGAAACCAATTTTCACTAAAATTACTTTTACAAAATCTAAATTCTAATTCTTTATGCTTAAACTTAATGATATGATGAATGTTAGATTACGCTTGAGATGAAAATAGCCTAGGTATCACGTGACTACTAGTTTTGGGTCACATGACCCTGAGCAACTGAAAAGATAACCATTGATCATTCTACTTTGATACTTCCTCGGTTAAAACCACAGATTGCATCAAGACGGAATTTTCGCCGCAACTAAAAATTAAGCAATTTTACTCACCACCCATAGCGATAAGTTTTATGAACACAATGGGCACCCAGCACAGAAAATCAGTGGCAACGATGAAGAAAAACCGTTTGGCGATGTTCCGGTCCTGTTGCTGCTGGGTGCATCGGAGTCCGATCTTCGAATGCGAAATGGTGAAGAACATTGAAATGTAAGCGAAGAGGATGAATAAGAAAGTGGCGAAATTCAATCCGCAGAAGAGGAACGTCGAATATTCCCACGCCTGCAACAAACAAAAGCGAAAGAGCAACTGAGACGCTGCAAAACAAGCTCAGGGAGCGATTTAATTGGGTTATGTATATCCTGTAGAAAAGCACTAACCTGTCCAAAAGGATCGTGAATGTGAAGTGGCAAGCAAACACCGTTGTTTCCGTAAAATTCGTCACCGTAGTAGTCTATATTCAGAATTGGCAACGCCGAGAACAAAATGGCGATGCCCCAAGCTGTGGCCATTGCTATTCCAGCTGACTGCAAGGTTCGTTTCTTAACCGATAATGGGTGGAGGATGGACATATATCTGGAAATATGTTATGATGAGCCTATAAATTATCACCTTGCTAATTTTCAGTTGACACCAATAAGATCTTAAAAAATGTAATTTTATAATGACCTTTATCTGAACCTGAGATATAGCTATTCGAGAGGGTCACACGAATATATCCGTTCTACAACGTACAGTCTGCATGGCAGCATTGTTGACCCTGTATTACTTTTAATCAGTTTTGACTTTTGACTATTTCTAGATTATTAACCAATAGAATATTTCTAATCCTTTCAATCTATAGAAATGGTTACTTAGTCATTATACAGCCGACCAATAGGGCTGGTTTTTAGATTGCTGGATGCTAGATCCAAAGGTACCTAGCTGAAATATAGGATAGGCATAGATAGGTTTATCAGCCGTGAGTAAATATATACACTCATTCATGGGTTCTGCCTTGGCAGTATGGTACATGTGAGAGGTGGACGTGAACCCCTTTTCCGATGCGTTCTGAGACTGGATAATGTCCAAGTTGTCTACAATTCTACCCTTGTAGTGCCATGTAGACAAAAGCACTTCTCCTAACAAGTTGAAATTGCCATGGCATTTGCAAAACTAGGTCGATACTAGCCGCAGCGATACTATAATATAACACAGAATGAAGTGTGTCGTCCATTTTGTTTTGCTTATAATTTATTTCGTTTCCCTCGCAAAAAGATAGTACTGCGCATGCGTTAACTCTCAACCAAGAGTTAATCCACCGATTTCGGAGGATGAAAATTTAACACTGAAACGGTGGTTTAAACCTCGGCTCAGGCATTGCGAGTGTTTTCTTTGATAAGCGTGGGATTATCGTTGATCCACGGTTTAACTCGGATTTGTGAATACGGCCGTAAGAATTGAAACTTCTTGCTACTACCATACTAATTCCATATTACATCCTAATGAAGGCCTAGTAGTACAACTCCCTAACAATAAGAGGACCAAAAGCTAAGCATCTCCGGTCGTGGTCAGCGCATGGGAACACACACACAATTAAGACCACTGCTTCATGACCATCTCTTTATTACATCTAAGAGTTTTAAAATAAATCCCTTTTATGATTCTCAATTGACTAGTCCCTTTTCCCCTCTTTCTTTCATATGGAATGTAATAAATATTCAGCATTACTTTTTTTCCCATTCATAGATATCATTTCAATTAAGTCTCTCTTCCATGTATATCTCAAATTTTAAATTTATTAATATTAACAGCTCCGAGCAATCTCATTTAGCATTAAGTCACTATGAAATATCTCACTAAAGGTTAAGGTTACTTCATGTCTATGCACTGCTTGCTAATCCAAAGACCTCAACTGCTATTCAGTTCCCTCACTTTCACTGGAGATGGTATGCCTTAGGTCCCAGGTACTCTCACAAAACATCTACTCATTGCTTCCCACTTACCTATCAGTAGTAATAACAGCCAGTATGAGAATAGACGATTCACTGCTAAGGGTGGACAAAAAGCCACACAGGTTGCATTGCCAACTGTGCCTCCACTTCGTCTCGTGGTGAATGTACTCGCCCCTGAAGACGATATCGTAGGCCGCTATGAAGAACAAGTAGACGGACATGAGGAGGTCTGCCAGAGAGAGATTCTTGATGTAGAAGGAGTGCACCTCGTTGGGCTCCACGAATAGGAACCTACCCACCAGGACAGCCACATTACCTAGTCCAGCCACGAAGGCCACCAACCACACACTGACACGCAGCACCACACTGTCCAGCAGGTGGGCTATGCTACTGATACCATCCCCGTGGGGTTCACACACGCGGACATGTAGGGCCAAAGAGCAGAGATGAAAGTCGTCGAAGTATCTGGAGGATTATAACAATAATTAGTGGGGCAGATGTGAGTTAATTAACCCTCCAAGTGGTTTCGATATCCTTTCCATCAAGATATGAACAACTTTTTATGACGCCGAGATATCTCGTTATCAAATCTCGAGATATCTCGTTATCAAATCTCGAGATATCTCGTTTTTTATGATTACAACAAAAATCTGGTTCGTTTTCCTACTGAAGAGTAATCTCGTTCATGAAGATCTGGCCAATTTTGCTAATGACGAGGTATCTCGTCAACCAAATCTGGCCGATATTTTTTATCATGACACGGTCAAGATCAGCTAATTATTTTTCTAGTGACGAGATATCACGTTCATGAAGATCTAACTAACTTTTATAATGACAAGATATCTCATCAGACAGTCTTGCTAATGACGAGATATCTCGTACAGATAACCACCAGGAGGGTTAAAAAGTTAATTAACTATGTTGTGCATACATTTATTCCAATAGTAGTATTATAAAGACTACTGAAGTCCAAAATGCACTGAAAATAAAAAATAATAACACAAAAGCAGCTACAGGAACAGGTTATAAACCTACGAGAAAGTGTTCCATGGCTTCGCAGTAAAGATCGAAAGCAGTATTCTAATGAGTGCAGTAGAACGAAATAGGTGATTGATGTCTATTCGTTTATTGTCGAAGTATTCTTGGAAATATAACTTATCGCAAAAGTAGTAGAATCTATCAATGTAGACTTTAGATGAAGTTTTGTGGTCCCCATAGTTTAGAGCAGGGGTCTTCAACCTTCCACAGCCTTTGAAACCCTTCTTGCTTATAACATTCTTCAAGGAACCCTAAATTTAGATAACAATTTAGGAATGGCTTTCAAACTTGTGTTATCTACTCAAGTTCCACCAAAACATGCTTTTACATATCACAAAAAACCGTGTAGGGAGACAACCCGGAAAAAAAATGTAATTGCAGACCCTTCTTTGAGAAACACTGGTTTACAAAGTTTAAAAAAAATACGAAATAATACTTTATTTTCTATGAAACACGTTAATACAAAGCAAATTATTACAAACAAAGACAAGAACAAAAAAATACAAAATAACACAAATAAAATTTAATAAAAAATTTCATAAATGACTAGGTTGGGTCTGCTTTTTTTTTTGTCGCAAAGCATATTTACACACCGAGTAATGGTTGAGATTTGCAAGCAAATTTCATCTTCTGCATCTAACCTGCTTCTATATTTAATCTTTGTTGCTATGTGCAGAAAGAAATATGTTTCACAAGTTTACGTTGATACAGACAATACAATGTAGAATTTCGTCTCAGCAGTCCGTCCCACATACGCGGAGGAATACATCAAAACCTTTTCGGAACCCAAGGGGTTCCGCGGAATACAGGTTTAGACCAATGTATGGGTCAAAGAAACTAAATCACACAGCAGGTTCTTTTTAGTTGGAGTAGTGACATTCCATTTACATCGAAATGACCAGCTACCCTAATTACGTTCTGTTATTTAGTTGTATTTATTGCAATTATTTAAAAGTGTTTTATCCTATTACAAAAAATAATTTTTCCTATATTTCCTCACTTTATATACGCACAAAAAATAAAATTTATGGAAAATTATTTAATAATTTGGAAAAATGTAAATCCTTGTATACTTTCAGTATTTTAAGATGCTGTTAGAATCACAATAAATGGACATCCACCACTTGTAAATTCTTACTGCGCTCTCTAGTCGAGACATTTGAGACTGCTACTGGGAGGAAGGTAGTTAATTAACGTCCCACTGAAGCAACACCGTGGGCTATTGGCGGATGTCCGGGATCAATCACAAAGGGAAGGATCCAGAACACCACCTCGTAATTTTGAATCGTGGTCAGATGGTAAGGTTAACAACTGAGCGGGAATCTCACTCTCCAAACTTTCACGTGAGGCCAACTTGAGGACATTTGAGGTCATGACATATTTATTGTGCACCAGTTTTTTGCGAACATGGTTTCAAACTCGAAGCAATATAGTGGAAGGCTAGAGGACGAATGCACAGCTAACTGTCTCTCTTTCTTGTCTTACATTTTCTTACAAAATTTATGAATTGTTTGTACAAATTGAATTGTTCCCTTCAAAGTCTCGAGAAGCGGTAGACAGGTAAAAAAACCCAGTTAGATTTCAAGATTGATTTTAATACTTGTAAATATGGTAATTCTTCATGCACTTATTTTCATATACGTATAGTTCTAATCTTGTATTTTATTTTAAGTATTCTTCAATATGTACCTTATATTATGTGTATGAGGAAGGTTTGTTTATATTTATGTATAAGTATGTATCGTAACTTGAGTTACTGGAGGGGGAGTAATGTAGCGTCACTAGTAGGCATAGTAATAATATTTTAATTGCAAATAGGGTTGCAGTAAGTAAACCACTCAACTTGTTGTTCGAGTTAAAAATATATATAAGGAAAAGAAAATGTTTGTTCTTTTTTCTTATGATGTGATGTATATACGAATCCATGTGATGTACGAATAAAATAGGTTTGTTCGCGAAGTTGCTTGACTCAATGAACTTTTAAGTTTGCATTAGTGCAGCGGATAACAAACATAACAGAGCTTTTGTTACTTTTCTTTTCCTATGTACGTCATTTGGTTCAAAATTACGAGGTCCTCGAATTTTGCCCTTCGGAATCAATCCAGGACCATCGTCAATTGCCCTCACCAGCAGAAAATATATACAATTGTCTCTCTTCCTTCGAATTGTGGGAGCCGTCGTTACTTAGGGGAGTGCCCACTCACGGGTGTGCAGGTTCGATTTCTCATTGGGTGGATTTTCTATTATGTGTCAGTAAAACTTTCTCTCATTGTGTCTAGCGTGTCAGTTATGTGAAGTTATCTAGCCTACCCTACACTAATGGACCGGACAGCAAAATGTGATGGTATAAGGGAAATAATACATGCTTTAATAGGGGGTGGTACCCACGTGCTGCAATTACATTAGAAACCCTTCTGGGCATACTTTCAACAAGGTTTTAATACACAGCTATGGGTATTTGTGTCTGTAACTGCTGCAAGAATGTCGCCAGTTCAGCTGTAGATTTCGAATGTGGTTCCCTGGCCCGTAAGCGTCGCTCTAACTCGTCCCACAAAGTTCTATGGGGTTTAAGTTATCAGCTTAAAATTGCCAGAGCATAGGAACAACCTGACTGTCCAAAATGTTCCTGTAGGCGTCGGCGTTAAATTGATCAGGAACACCATGCAAAGGTTCCAAACCATACCACGTAAAACGACCCACATTATGTAGTTAATAGTCGGATTAACAATCCACTGGCTCCGGTCCATTATTGTAGGGTAGTGTACATTGTGTTCGGAGCAGCGTTACTAAATATACCCCATAAAATCAAACGAAACAAATTGTATTGTGTGTGCAATTTGTTTTATCACTATGTATTTTGTAAATAAAAGAAAAATACTCTGAGATGAGAAAAAACTGTTTTATTTAATATCCTGATGAAAAAAAAATTATTTTCCAACGTTTAGATAAATGTTATTTTAATTTAGAATAATATTCTTTTTGTTTTACATATTTTTGTTTTTATATAATTTTTAATGGCGATAGTTACATAAAATTTAACGAGACATACGGACAGAGACGGTTTTAGATTATTGTTAAAACACCATGCTAGAAAGATATAATTGTATCACACACACGTTACTGTAATAATTGTATACTTAGATTCAATTTTACTTTAAAAACCCTGAAACTCAATACGTTATAAGCCTTGTCATGATGACTGTTAATTTGTTCTAATTTATTTCTCTCTTCAGAAGAACTATAAACCTTAATTTATTTTTATGTATCCACCACCTATTTTAATGTGAATAAACTTCTTACTTATTGTAACTATGTGGAAGGGTGCTATTTGTATTGAGGTTTGACTTGTTTATTTAATTTCATTCACTCATGATTAATACTTACATGTATTCCAAAGACGTCAGTGGTTCAAACACTGCTTTAGTGGTTTTCTTCAATTCATTTTTCTGTAGATTTCTGCAACGGATAGTTTTCATTCTTAAAAGATCTTACAGTGAAATTCATTGCATGAAATATTCAGAACGTATAAAAAGTTTACTAATAAAAATATAATGTGTCTGAGTAATGGTCCTGGAGGCAATAAGTTAGATAACAAATAGAACAAAAAACTTATGGAAAAGTGATATTTATTAAATTATATGGAGACTATTATATTGAATTATATGGATAATAATATGGAAAATGAGATTTATTATATGCATTTACATTAACAAAACAAAAAAAAATTTTAATGTTATGTACCAGCAAAAAATTTTATTGCTGAAATATTATGTACAAGAATGCACTTTTGTGTACTTACAAAGATTCCAAGTTTGTTAATCCCAGGAAAGCATCAGGGGAAACGACTTTAATTTGATTTCCATTTACATCTCTGCGAAATAAATAGTAGTTTAAAGTATACAATATTAAGAAGTCAATTTTAAATATTTCAGAGATAAGTTTGACGCAAAATTGGAAAACTATCCTCGTCTACAAAAATTTAATTATGTATAGTGTAAGGATATAAATATTTATGATGGAATGTGCACTGTACTATCTCATTACAATATACTTAGTTATGAATTAGCAAGATAGCTTATATTATCTTAGACCCTAACACAAAACATTTTTGCCGTTTTAACAGGAATCTCTTGTCTCTGTGGTGCTCATAGTAATAGAATGTCGATTCTGAATTACTCCAACCATATCGTTCCAATAAATCCATACAATAAAAATATTACAAATTAACACTCGTGCGTTATTATTTATAAATATACAGATAAATATAAAGACTGGAACTCCTTTCTAAGGTCTCAGTCACCATAGGATCTACCAAGAGCTATAGAAGTCGCGCTTGTTTTCGTACCCGACTGCTTACAGAATCTTCGATACCAAATTTGCTTATTAAACTCACAAGCTTATAATGTATTAGACCCACATTTATTAAAAACTATTTAGAAGACATCCCCAATCACTGTGGCTTTCATGGCCTTAAAATATATAACTTAGCTGAGGTTGGTTCTGAATTACTTCAACGATGTCCTCCCAGTAAATACTATAAATTCGAAAATCCAACGCTCTCAAGTTATTATTTACAAAGATACAGCTTAAGATAAAGACTGGAAGTCCCTGTGTTAAAGTAGGGGAAGGTGGTGTTACACATTTTGTATTTTCAGCGGTGGCATCAAGATATGCATCTATATGAAGCAAAACAAGACCTTAAAATGATCTTTGATCTCTTACATACATCTTACATATCTTTAAAATTAAAAATAGTAAGATTTATTTCAAGTATTTAATGTATTTTGTAGTGATATACATTATAATACTGTACCCCACTGTCAGGGTACAGAGTTACACACTGTGGGATACAGTGTCACGTTATACAGAGGCTGTTCACACATTTTTTAGACAATGTATATTGTATTCACAAAACTAAATTACATACAATTCTTGGGTTTTAAATGTTCTATTTGATAGCCCTTATTCTGAACTATCTTTCGACACAGTAATTTCCAGGATAATAATGCCTTTTGAAGTGTCAGAAGAGGTGTTCTATCCCATTCCTCCTGAACAGCTTTCCAGAGTCCTGTAAGGGTTGTGGGACGACGTTTGGATAATGCAGATTTTAAAAGTCCGAAAGCACAAAAATCCATAGGTGATACATCGGGGGATTTAGTAGGGATATCAGTGAAGGGTATGGCCTTGATACCGGTTTTTTGTTCCATTTCTTTTAGGAAATTTACAGTGGATTTTGATGTGTGACTGTTAGCTTTGTCTTGATGGATTTCCACAGATTGATGGCACTGTGGGTAAAGTGATGGTATTTCATTCAGAAAAATTTGCGATAAAACATGTTCCTGATAGTATTTGGAGTTAATCTTTTTCATTTCTTTCAGACATTTTTTTTCCACACAATTTTTTTCTCCCTTTTATGATAATAAATGTCTCTTTTTTTGCTGCAATCATTTAAATACACCCATGATTCATCTCTTGTGACAATTTTTTTCCATTTTTCTTTGGATAAGTGTTTTTCATAAAGAATTCGGCAGCGTGTCCTGCGTTCAGCGATATGCTTTGGAGAAAGACGATGCACATTGCGTTTTTTCGCTTTCTTAAGATTTAAATCAACGTTTATCATTTTGTTTACAGTGGACACCGAGCATTTTAATGATTTTGCAACTGTTCTTTGACTAGGGGGATTTTCTTTTAACATTAAACAACTACCTTTGCAATAGTATAAAATGTCCGTTTCTTCCTTGGATACTTGTTTGGAATTTTTGTTCCACTTGAGGCTCTAATTTGACGTTTTTTTCCTTTCTTATAGACGATATTACCTATCGACGCTTTAGATATCACAAAACCATGACTCTCACATCGTTTTTGGATGACGGAATATGAATATTTCTCTTCGGAAAGAGCATAAATATAGCCTTCGAAGCACTGCTTCGTTAGAAACGCCATTTTGAATAAAAACAAACCTCTCAAGCCGCAGACGATAATTTTGACTTTTAAAAACATAGTACAACTGCGATTATTTCTTTTGCAGCAAACGATATTTTATTACCGCTAACCAAAATCGTCTAAAAAATGTGCGAACAGCCTCTGCAGTAGCAACAGTAAATATAAACAATGTGGGGGGGGGGTCTTTTATTAAAATTTATTTAATTGAAATATACATATATCTAATGATTCCTTAAACAGACTTAAAATATAATATCACATTTGATTAGTTTACATAGAATTTTACAGCTTTAAATGTGAGGAAATGAATGCATTAGCAATGATTGTAGCCTACAGTTACAAAGTAGGTGATAAAATAAGATTAAATAAATTTTAACTTATTATAGCATTTGATAGGAAGTTAAATCCAAAGGGAAAATCAGCATTTGTGTTTCTCTTTGTCCCTCCTGATGGAATTGGGAGAGGAAGCTTGGCAATGATTTTTGATATTTCAAATTAATAAACTTCATTTGTTCTTAAAAATTCTTTCGATGTAAAAATTATTTTGACCTACAACACTTCAAAATCTACATGGTTCTGATTCATAACTTCCCCCAAAAGAGTGAATTTTATGTTCTTTAAGGTGTCCTTCAACTACACTGATTGACAATTCCGAAGGAACAACCTATTTATGCAAAACTGCGATTCGGAAAGCCTCTCAATCGTAGAAAATGTAAGTGCAGAGGGTGCTGTAGAGCAAGGTCTCTTTTTCTTGCATAAAAGACAGTGCACACGAGCTCTTTATTAATTGAAATTTCAAACAGTGAAGTATCTACAGAAAATCACGATTTAAGGGTTTGAAAGCCGTTGAAATAAATTCTGTCTTGTGATGCAAATATCAAGTGGAGATTGTCCGTAAGGCATCATATGAGTGAATTTGACCGTGGGCGTGCAGTTGGGGCGGCTCGAAGTTGGGCAAAGTGTCACCCAAGTTGCCACAGCAATGCGTTTCAGAAAGCGTTATTTCGAGGTTATAAAGAGCCACGGAAAGTGGAAATACTTTGGGAAAGCATGTCGATGGTCGTGATAGGAGCATCACACGCAGAGAGCTTGCAACCGCTACCGGCATTCGTGTATCTGCCAAAACAATTTCTCGGCGATAAAATCAAGCTCGTTTGTATGCACGGAAGCCTGCTAAGTGCGTTCCGTTGCAACACGCCATCGTCGGGAAAAATTAAGGTGGTGTAAAGAACATGTTCGTTGGGATCATCAACAATGATCCAGAGTCATGTTCTCCGACGAATCCCGATTCACCATGAAGAGGGATTCTGGACACCAACTGCTGTGGAGAGAGAGGTACCCGTTACACAACACAGAATGCTCGTGAGGTTGATAGTTATGGCCGAGGGGTCATGGTGTGAAAAAGCATTATGCATAATCGCTGAACACAGCTACACATCTTTGACGCTGGTGCCTTTATATCGCAGAGGTATTGCACGGAGATTCTCCTGGGTCATGTTCGTTTATTTCGGGGTGCAATGGATCCAGACTTTCTGTTCATGGGTGACTGACAATTCATGCCACACAGGACAGTTGATGTCTCTGAGACACTAGAGAGCGAAGATATTGAGCGAGTGGAATGGCTTGCATATTCACCAGACTTAAATCCTATTGAACATGCGTGGGATGATCTTTGT
The DNA here is from genome assembly GCA_947359465.1 of Metellina segmentata. Lineage (NCBI taxonomy): Eukaryota > Metazoa > Arthropoda > Arachnida > Araneae > Tetragnathidae > Metellina > Metellina segmentata. The sequence continues at coordinate 34,816,511 of OX375881.1, forward strand.
AGACGTGTTTCACAAAGGAATCACCCTCTGCAAACTGTGCAGACGCTCCAAATTGCTTTGAGAGAGGAATGTGACAGTAACCCTCAAGCACTCTTCGACTGTTTAGTGGAGAGCGAGCATAGCAGATGCTAAATGTGCATTAGTGTGCAAGGAAGTCTCACTTCTTACTGAGTAACTAAATCTGTCATGACTTCGGATAGAAAGAATATTTTTCGAGACTTTGGAAATTGCTCTAAGGAGCAGATTTTTTTCTTTTTATTATCTTGCATTTCCATGTGCCAAAATCTGTAACATTCTGCATTATACTTAATGCACAGTATGTTAATTAAATATATGTTACCACTAAAATGCAGTAATGAGTTATTCTACAGATTATATAGGTAATGTGCAGATTAACCAACGTGATCCGTTAAAGTGCCGGAAATTGTTTCATTTCTCAAATTACCTAGATAATCTGCACATTACCTATTAGGCACTCGTTAAAGCGAAAATAAGATCTTTGCTGGAACAACAGGAACGTACGCTTGAATTAACATAATGTTATTTATTTATTTTTCGATATCTAAAGAATCAAGTTAATACAATCAAACAATCAACAAATTAGTTGATAAAATCAATCATCAATCAATTAAAAAACTATAATAGAAAGAATCAAATGGCTTAAAATATTATTACAATTAAGGAAACAAACTCAAAGTGGAGGGATAGAGGGAAGGTGTAGGGAAAGGAAATGAGAGATACAAACTTTTGAGCTTCAGCGATACGGAAGCCGTTAATGTGCACATTACGTAGGTTAAATGCAGAAGAATACTCTTGATTCCGCACGTTAACGTAGCAAATCAGTTAATCTGAAGATTAGCTATGTAATGTGCACATTAACGGTTTCGAGCTTTAGCGGTAACATACGTATATGTGATCAAGGAGAATAACCGGATCAGTCGAAATTTGACAAAATGAGATAAGTGCATCTGCTGGAGGATTTGTTTTGGGATCTTATTCGTTGTGTGGAGAGGTATATAAGTAATGTATATAAAAAAGAGTAACAAAGAATGCAATCAAAATAAATTACAACAAAAACTCGATTTACAAGAACAGGGCAAAAAACAACAACCACGCTCCTGATAAGTAATTTTTAGAACTATCCAGTTATTCGTCTTGACCACAGATATTTTAAGACAATACTCACAGCTTGTGAAGGGCAGACATGTTACCAAAAGATGAAGATGTGAGAGCAGTAATCTCGTTTTCAGATATTGCTCTGGAAAAAATGAAGAGTCCATTAATATATATCAGCAATTTACCTTGAAACAGTTGATAATGTCTGTCTCTTTTTGAGTAAGTACCAAATTAACATATTGCAGTTTACCATTTGCCACCAGAGAACCTTCCCACAAAGATTGGCACTCCACATGTGTGTTTGCTAAACAACAAATTGAAATACGTCCTCTGGTAAGTAAATATTTTGGATTTCTCAATTTTTATTCTAATATTTTCACGGATTATAATTTTTTTTTTGGAGGTTGGTAAAGTTAGTTAAAAAATTGTTCTACTCAATGATGATACGATTTTAATCTAAACATAACCTGATATTGATTTCTAGACTGTTTTATTTGTAAAGGCAACCAGTTTGTACCTTGGGACAAAATAAATGTTACATCTTGGGACATCCCAAGTTGCAACATTTATTTTGTCCCTTGATTCAACATTCTGGGCTAGCAAATACAGTATTACCCGAAGTTACGCGATAGGTGAGACCGACGGAAAACCGCGTAAGTCGAATTTGTGTATGTCAAGGTACAACTTTATGTATAAATACGTATAAATTTTTTTAATTGGGTCCACGGACTAATAAAAACAGAAGCATAGAAGAAAAATATTTAATAAAATTGCAGGTATATTAAAAAACAAAATATAAAAAAAATTAATGTGTTACGTAAAAAAGTTATTTCGATGTCCTCATATAATCTAACCAATTCGTCTTACGACACAATGCCCTCTTTTTTTTCCCACGGAATTTCTTAGTTGCAAGCTAATAATTTTTTTATTCCTTGCTTTGTACCTGTAACGCGTTCTTCGTTGGAATTTGTTTTATAAAATTTTTAGGCCCTTTCATCTTCCCATGCCGCGCAGATGGTCTTCGGCAGCCATACCATTGGTTTTGAGTGCAGGTGATTTTTAACTGATTCCCTAAAAATTCTGGTGACACTGAGATATCTGCTAGAGAGCTCGAGCGCTAAGCGGTGTTGTTTGTTTTGTGGTGATCATTTATGGGGCTACGGCCTTTCAATATTTGACTGTTTTACATCGCCCAAGACACTGGTATGCAAATCTCTATGGTAATATAATCTATATATAGTTTTTTTTTTGTAAAATCAACGTTAGCTATCTGTAAATTAGACTCTTTCCTTGTGTTGACAGGCTTGATAAAAACGGAGGAAGAATTCTGAAGAGAAAGAGACAGAAAGAGGAGAAGACAGAAAAATGTGTTGAAGTTAGTAGGTAAAAAATTTCAATGCCCATTATGTTCAATAATTTTACTTACCTTAACTTAGAATTTGTTGCTTAAGTGTAGTTTAATTTAATGGGTTTAGTCTTCATTTCTAACATTGTATTATTGAAAAGAGGGTAATGTAATTTTCAGAATCATTATTTACTACCATAAACGTTGAAACTAAGTAATTGTTAATAATTAGGGAATTTAGTATGTGTCGAATAGATTTATCTTGTAGTCTACTTCAAACAGTCTAAAAGTAGCATGCATTCCAAGGTACAACATGTATTCCAAGGTACAACATGTATCCCAAGGTACAACACATGTATCCCAAGGTACAACAAGATATGTTTCAAGGTACAACAACATGCATCCTAAGGTAAAATAACATGTATCCCAAGGTACAACACCATGTAACCCAAGGTACAACACCACGTTGAACCTTGGGATATTTGCATAGATTAACAAAAACAATTTAATTAACAGTTAGTGTTCGAAGTACAGATAAATAAAAAATGGCAAATTCTTCCAAAGGTAATGAATGTAAATAGTTGATGGTAAAAACAAACTGCAGCTACATTATAGCCTCAGGAAAAATATTTGTTTAAAACCGTTCCAAGGGACGACACCTTCCCCTACTCTCACAATTTTATCGCTTTTTGAAACCATAACATGCAACTTTAACCCTCTTGATCGTAGCCTATACAGGGTATCTCGTCATTAGAAAAACTGGCCAGATCTTGATGGACAAGGTATCTCGTCATTCGAAGAAAATGACCAGATCTCGATGGACGAGGTACCTCGTCAGATGAAAACTCACCAGATCTTGATCTTATCATTAAAATATCGGCAATATTTTGATGACGAGGTATATCTTCACTAACAAAATTGGTCATATCTTGATGGATACGATATCTCGTTACTGGCAAAATTGGTTACATCTTTATGGACGAGATATCTCGTCGAAATGACATGGAAGATTAATTATAACAGTAACTGAGAAAGTGATGAGATTACGAAATATTTCCAAAGGTGTAATTTCTATAGAAATCCATTTTTAGGAAGGAAAATCAAAGATATTTTTGTCTTGTCTTCTTGTCGTACTTTCATTCCAGATTAAGTGAATCTGCGCTACCGTCGTTATATACCAGTCAATGATTTCTGGTTACGTTTTTTAAATGTTTTGTATCGTCCCTTTTCATGTAATAAATTATCTTGGGACTAAAGACTGCTGACTTAAATATGAAGCAACAGAAAGAACCCAACCAACAATATAAATATTAGAATCCCTATTTTGGCATGAATTTTTTTAGTGGTTTAAAATCAAAATCAAGCCGTTGGTCCCGGGCAAACTTTTATTCGTGATGCAAACAAATACCGTGATGGCAAACGAAACGAAAAGAATTTCATACTTTGAGATGTGTATTAAACATTTGCTCATAGTTTTCAAGGATAAATGTATTAGTTTCTCAGTATCAAAACTGAAATTTTTCTTAGTTTATGAAACATTAAAAACATAAAACACAAATTTTGTTTCGATCATTTTCAAACAAGTATTCCGTTCTTATGGTTTTGTGAAGGTTACATAATCCTCGTTTTAAGTAACTTAGTTTTTCTAATACTTAAAAAATAAATGGCTTTAAACAGGTTGCATAGATTTTTGAATACACACATAATTAATATCATAAAGCTAAGTTATACTTACAAAGTTTTTAAATTCTGTAAACCCACCCAATAAGTCAAATGCACCTCTTGAAGTTTGTTCCATGAAATATATCTAAAATATAGAAAAACGTAAATAAATAATAAACATTTTTCTCGTAAATCAATACGTATCAAATCATTAGTATAAATTTATGAAGGCATGTAAATGTGTGTAATTTTTACTACATGTTCATATTAATTGAACAATTATAAATGTTAGGACGTGCAATAAATTATAATTACTGTATTCAATAAATAATTAATCATACTTACAGCATTTCTAAATTGTTGAGCTTTTGAAACGCATATTTAGTGATGCTTGTGAGACGATTGTTATCCAGGTATCTAAAAAGATTTTAGAGATAAATAAATATTAGTACAAATATTTCTAAAAACCTTATGTAAATACTCTATAGGTTTTATCCACAGCATAAAATTTCCATTTTCTTCATTTTTAACATTTTAAATAAAGAGACGTTTTCTTAGAAAATGTATTAATTCATTCATTTATCAAGTAACTAATTTTTTTTAGACAACTGATAAAATAGGAACAATGTCCAGTTTAAAGATTATGTAACATGGAATGCAAGAGGATTTTACAACACGTAAGGGTCAGGTGTTACAAGCAATTGTTGCATCAAACAACATACTTAGCATTGAATAATTTATTCGAGAATCAGAAAAATGTTAGAACTGTTCAATGAATATCGTTTCAGTCCTAGAGGCAAAGAGAAACTGAATTCCAACTTCTTTTACGTCTAGAATCCTGTAACATCTTAGATGATTTAATTAATTCAATAATCGAAAATCTTCACATTTTATTTATATTTTTCGTTATTTGTTACATTACATTAAATAAAATGTTAAGTAATTTTCAAAGTTAAAATGTTAACTTTGAAAGTCATTTTTGTATCATTCATTATGGTATATATAATTATCTAAAACTCCACTACGATATCCAAAATTCCTTTTTGGCGTCATAAACCTATGCAGTGGAAATTAACTAATTGATTACTCAGATGTCTAAAATAATCCATTTATGGTTAGCTAATATTAGTTATTTTTCAAAAAACTATTTCTTTTATTAAAGGGCGTACTTACAGTATTTTCATAGTGACTAGATTGTCAAATATCCCTGGGGGAAGTGACTCTAGATGACAATGACGAAGATCCCTACAAGAAAATAAATTTTATCATGAAAAAAAGAAGTTTGTTTAACACGATCATATTTTTGTGTGTATTGCGAATCAAATGACACCCGTATACATGATAAATAATTTTTCAATGTAAGAAAAGTAGCAAAGAAACTTTTCTAAAATAAAAATGTCATATATTTTAATAGAATATATTCCTATGTTTTTGTTGTACACGAATTTTTATAACTCTTCTCTCTAAATTCAGAAGAAGAGTAATAAAAATCAAACAACAAATTTACAGATATTTTTATTTTTTTACAACAACATTTGTTAAGTTCATTTAAATTTATTACAGCTGAACGAACTAGTTTAAGAATTTTACCAACTTCATATATAATATATCCGAAGCTTCTATCTTCTTTCTACTTCTCAAATATTGGACTAAAGAATTTTGTATGCAGATTGTTGAATTTAGATGACAAAAAAAAGTTTTTAATTCGTTACAACACGTTTATATATTAAGTATGGTTATAGATTTTGGGTCTTCATGTTTAATGTAAATTTCGTTTAAAAAAATATGAAATCCACAAATTAGCTAACAGTGAAAAAACAAACGTAAAATTAGATAAAAATGCGATTGAAAACATAATACATCATTGAAATAATTTAAAATTGGATTATTCAAGACGATTTCTTAACATTTTCGACACCTAAAAATATTTCAAATATAAATTCCTTCATCATTATCCAGAAACTTTAGTGATTAATGAACCACACATCAGGCCTTTACATCTCACTAACTAAGTGCACTATTTTAAAATTCCTTAAAACGTTCTTCATTTAATGAAAAGTAGGAAAATAAAATTTTCTACAAAAATAAAAAATTAAAATATTTTATTTTTTCAAATTGTAAAATAATTTGTTCCAGAATATATGAAATCAGTAAAAAAATGTGTTATGCTTAAATGTTAACTTTATTCTATGCTACACATTAGAAAAATTATTTAATTTCCAACATCCAATGACTAATCACAATGAACAATCATTCAAGCTTCCTGTCTGCTCCATTCATTCCACAAACATCACACCCAAGCATTCCACCAAAACTAGCGTTCGTGTCCTCGAAACTGTCCATCAATTTTTCCAATGCCTAACGACAGATCACAATGAATAATCATTCAAACTTCCTGTCAGCTCCATTCGTTCCACAAGCATCAGACCCAAGAGTTCACATCAAAAC